>OY747127.1:40795268-41336226 GCA_963556465.1 Berberis vulgaris
TTATTGGAAACCTACACAAACACGAAAATAACAATTAGTACCATGATTAACAAGAAATAACTAAAATTATATATAGAAATATGGTACTAAAATAGCATAATTATGCTCCTATCATGGGATATTTGCATTGGGCCTAGGTATTTTAGCGTTTTGGTATTGTCAATTGGATTGTGCTAGCCGAGCGGGTACCAAGCAAATATCAGATATTTGTCGCTTTTGGAATTATCTTCATATTTTATATTTTAGTTAACATTTATTTTTAAGTATTTTACTAACTTATTTATGTTATTTTTATTTTATACAGGGTTGGATATACATCCATTATAGGCTTTAGGGTAATGCCAATGGGTTGTGGAAATATACTGCTAAAAAAATGGCTAAGTGAGAATGTTCCCAACTTTTAGAAGTCATGAATGAAGAAATCACCATTCTTAGGGAACATCTAGATGACATGTCTCCTGAAGAGGTAAATTATGAATGCATAATTTAGTAATTTTTTTGAAAAAACGAATTGATCATGACAAATGACCAACACCACTAAGTTTCATCTCCAGAAAACTATTTTTTGTTTTTAAAAACCAATTAAGTACAAGTTTCATCTCATTTTGTCTTTCCCATTTATTGTTTTGATTTTCCATTCATAATTTAATAACTTTCATGTTTGTATGTCTGTAAGTGTGACCTGCAAAACAAATGTTAGACTACCAAATACCACCTTTTTGGTGGCTGAAGGCACTATGATGCTTAAGTCAGTAATTTGGTTGGAGATGAAGATAAATCTGGACAGAACTCACTTAAAGTTGCCTACATTTGTCGAATGTTCCCTTTACCTTATATAATGGTCGTTGTTAATTCCCTGCTTGACTTAAGCATATGAGGCGCAACGAGAGGAGACATTCTTTGTAACGGTCACACTCTTTTTTTATTAAGATACGTCCTCGGAGGCGTAACTCCCTTCAGGACTCTTTTTCTTTATAACGTTAATCCTTTTTAAGGGAGAATTTTACCGGGCCTGGATTTGGGCCTTTAACTAAGGTTTATTATGACGGGCTCTGTTTGGGCTTTTATGATTAAATTTGCCCTTTTTGGGCTTTATGAATTGGCCTAGTTTTGGGATATTTGATCCTTGTGATGGATGATTTTTGCTATGTGTACGGCTGCGATATTAGTCTTAATTGATGTATCATCAGCTACTCCCCCCTTAGTTAGTGGGTATGTAACGTGGCCACTAACTTGGCGATGGTTGGATTTTCGATTTCATCATTGCCTTGCATTTAGTGATGTTAGCAACTTTTGGTGAGTTGGTATCCCGATCTCTTGTTAATCCGTTCATTTTCCTCACGTATTTTGGATTTCGTGCAGTCATCATATCTCACACGTTGTCCTATGAGCAGTATATTTGTTGCTCGGCTCTATAAAAGGAGGCGTGATTGATTTGTTTATCTCTTACGCTATCTTTGAAATTAGGGCTTATTCTTCTTTCTTCTTCTTCTTCGTTTCCTTGCTCTTCCATTCCTTTACGATTTATGTCATCGATATACTAGACGGTGAGGCGTTTGCTGCTTGTGAAGCTTACTTTTCGCCCCCGAAGGCTTCTAAGCCGATGTTGGAAATGTTCGTTCTGATTATGATTTGCCATTCGATCCCGAGATCGTTCTGCCTAGGCAGAATGATAGTCATTGTCGTCTAAGGTCTGGGTATATTGCATTCTATCTATACATGTTTCTATTTGGCCTCCGATTCCTAGCTCCAGAGTTGTTTTGGGAATATCTAGATTTTTTGGGCATTCCTCTAGCTCAAATGGGTCCTAATGGTTGGAGGGTTATGGTTTCTACTTATGTGAGAGCCATTCTCTCTGGCATTCCCTTGACTGTTAGGGGTTTTTCATTTGGTGGTTGGTCTACTGGTGACCAAGGACATTTGCTTCTTTCGTTCTCCTGTCTATTTTGGGAAGCTCAATGATGACATCAGAGACTAGTCGAGATTTTGATTTTATGCTTCTGTTAGCTCTGGCTACTTCAAATTGTAAGGTCGCTAAATTGTGCGATCGTTTCGAGTCCCTAACAAACAGAAGGATCTGCAATTAACTCCGGAAGAGCGGATGGTCAGTGACAGTTTCTTGATGCTTCATGTGCTTCCTCTGGAGGCATTTCTCTCTAAGGACATCTTGGAGCATAGTGGCTTGTACACTATGAACGAGGTGGTGCGAGTTTAGCTTATTGAATCCAGAGCTGAGGAGATTACTGCCCGCGCTACTCCTGTTGGTGTTAGTGATGCTAGCATTGATGGGGAAGGGAGCTCGGGTAGGGATGTTATAGATCTCAAATCTCCTATTAGCATTGGTGTTGCTGACTCGACTTTCAGGAAAATGAAGCTTCTGAGGCCTGCTAGCCCATCGAAGCAACTGTTGATAAGTCCTGGTCGTGTTTCGAAGAAGAAACGACTTTTTGGTTCTACTTGTGGTACTACTCGGATTTTACCTCATCCGAGTTATTCTGATAAAGAGGTTGTGAAAGAAGATTGTTTATCCTTGAGGAGGTGAACTCGGCGTTGGAGAGGAGCAAGAAGGAAATTACTCGTCTGTTGGACGATAATGAAAAGATGATTATTTCCGCCTATGGTGTGTCCGACGTTTTTGAATGGTCTAATGATGACCCTCGATTTGTCGATGACAAGATGCTCGAGCTGGTGATGGAGTAGTCTAAGGAGGTCGCTGACCATGGTAAGAGTTTTGAGGTTCTTCCTCATCGATCCCCTTCCATTCATGTCGATGACGCGACGGGGTTCTTAGTGTCTTCTCCCGCTCATTTGGATTCTTCTGCTCCTATCGCCACTACTGCTTGTTTTATTCCTGCTATTACCACTCTGCATCGAAAAGGCAAGAGTGATTTTTCTATTGTCACCGTTGTTCTGCCTGCTCTTTCAGCCGTTGGAGGTGGTTCTTGTGTGCTTTCGGATCCTCGCGTCCTTCATCCACTGATTAGTTGGAATGATCCCAACCTGGAAGACATCCGTATCAAATTGGATGAGAAGTTTTGTGGGTTTACTCAGCTTGATGTGTAGGATGGTGTGCATAGGTTGATCAATGAATGACATAGGCTGGCGGTGAAATGACCTTCGATGCCTCTACTGGATCCTAGCATTCATTTCTTATGGTCTTAAGTAGATAATGGACTGGATGAATCACCTCACTTATGCTGGGGTGATGGGGTCAGAGTACAAAGTTGGTCATGGCCAGGTGGCTGCTCTTGAGAGGAAGTTGGCGGCGCGTTGTTGGTGTTTTCTCATGTTTTTCATCAGTTTGACGTGGTGAAAGCGCAGTGCATAGAGCAAGATAGGGCAGTTGGGGCTGCTCTCGCCTCTCAGAGGGAAGTGGAAGTTGCGCAAAAATTGGTCAACTGCGAAGCTTGAGTATTCGATGACTGCTTTGGACGAGATTCATGCACGACTGGACGAGTTGGAAAAGGAGTTGTCTGTCAAGAAAACTGGCCATGATGAGATTTTGCATTCTGTGATTGGGCAATCTATCAGCCGTAGAATTGCTGAAGGGCAGGTGGAACAATTAGTAATTGCACTTGATGAAGTTAAGTCGGATATCTCCACCATGCTGACCACCGCCAAAGGGCAACTTATTTCCACTAAGAATGAGCTTGTTGCAACGAAAGACAGGCTGAAGATTGCGGAGGCGGATGATTGGAAGAGAGTTGTTGACGGACGAGTCGAGCTTTTCGACTATATCGAGGGGCTTGGTGTTGATTTTTCTAAGTATCATTATTTGGTCGATCAAGTCTTCAAGGATGAAGATAGTGAGGACGGTACTTCGGATCCCCCAAGTGTTCCTGTAGACAAAGAACAATCATTATCTCACCATTCCGTTCTGGCTCCATCATCTACTCTCGTTGTTGAAGGGAGAGTCTCGTCTCCTCCTACCACTGGTGTTGTTGCCTCTCTTCCATCAGATGTTCTTGCTGCTTCTACTGTATCTTCTCCGAATTTTCTATTTTCTTTTTCGGATGTTCCATCTTCTTCCCTGGATGTACTATCTTCTTATCCGGGTGTAACAGAGTGATTTTATGAATGAAAAACCTTTCCTTTTGACAATGTTGTATTGCCTTTTACATTATTTTCCGCTTCACATGTTTTCTCTTTGAAGTCGTGATTCGTCTTGGATTATTTGTGGTGACTCCTTGTATATGATAAGTGTACTCTCTTCATTCTCCATACTCTTTTGTTTCAATCTTCGGGTATTCATTTCATGATCCGGTGTGTTGGTTGCTCCAGTAGGTCTTGGTTTGTATGCTAATGTGTTTCATGTTCCGAAGTATTGGCTAGATTGGACAATTTTGCGAGCGAATTGGCTCGTACTTTTTTACTTTTAGGTCCATCATGGTTGTCGCAGTAATTCTTCTTGTGTATCTACAGTTTTCGCTTATTGGTTCGATACTTTGATCGGCGAGAAGGCCTTTATTACTACATCTTGATTTATATGTCCGAACTTTCTGATCCAATACATAGTGTTGAATAATTTGACTTGCTCGTCCCAACTTCGTATGGTCTGGCGTATTAATTGACCCGGGGTTTACTCGAGTAAGTTGACTCGTTCATTTCAACTTTTATTGTGTTGGTCTGCCGCGTTGGTCAACCCAAAGTTTATTTGAGTAAGTCAACTTATTTGTCCCCACTTTTACTTCGTTGGTCTGGTGTGTTGGTCGACCCGAAGTTTGAGTAAGTTGACTTATCTGTCCTAGCTTTAACTTTGTTTTTACTTCGCTGGTCTGACGCGCCGGTCGACCTGAAGTTTATTTGAATAAGTTGACTTATCCATCCCAACTTTTACTTCGTTGGTTTGACGCGTCGGTCGACCCGAAGTTTATTTGAGTAAGTTGACTTATCCGTCCCAACTTTTACTTCATTGGTCTGACGTGTTGGTCGACCTGAAGTTTGTTTGAGTAAGTTGACTTATATGTCCCAACTTTTACTTCATAGTTGATCAGACCAGAAGTTTTACGTCAGACTTATGAGAACTGACCCTTTGTTTCTTGCTTGATTTGCCAATTGCTTTTCATTGTCTGGCTTTAATGCCTCAATTTTGGGTGTAAGATTGAGAGTTTTGAACTCGGAGTTTTATTGATAACTCCATTTCGGGTGCTTAACAATCTCTAATAGTAGTAGTCATTCCTTTCTCATAAAGTTGCGCTATGTTGTAGGGTATGGATTGTATCTTTCTGACTGCTGCTTGATTTGTTCTGCCTTGAGTGGTCTTAACTTGTTTGTTGTAACTTCTTCCTCCATGATTTTCTATAGTTTTGTTGTTCGTATATTGTAGTTGTGAGGTAGCTAATAAACTCGGAATGCTTCTTGATCGAATCACTGGGTGTGTGCCATTGATAGGTTGGTTCAGACGAGCAAAATAGAATATAGCCCCTAATTGTCCAATCATATTCACATCAGTACCTGCTGCCAAGGCTTCAATTGTCGATTCATAAATTTGTTTGCGTCAACTTCGTTATCAGTAATGTAGGAGGTGTTGTTGGCCTTGTCATTGATAATGTGGGTCAAGCTTGTATTTGTCAGTAAGTTCTTCAGACTATGTCAATTGGTTGGCCCCCACTTGTAGTGCAAATTTCTTCTCACTCCTTGTTATGATTTGTTGTATTGATTTATCTGGTCTCGTTTGATGGTGTTGGCGCTCCTACTTCGATATAGATCAGCTCGAGTGGGGGATGTTATTGGTGGTTTATTCGGTTGGCTTGACTGTTTGCTTCCTCTAGCTGCGCAGTGTAGGGCATATATCAGTTCTCTGGGTTGTTCTTTTGATACCGTAGTGGTGTCTGCCATCTCTTTCCCCTTAGGTTGTTAATCAGACAACCCGATGAATTCGTCGAGTTGTCCTCTTTGAACCTAGTCCTCAATTTCATCTTTCAGGTTATAGCAGTCTTCGGTGTTGTGCCCATGATCCTTGTGGAAAGAGCAGTATTTTCTCTTGTTTCGCCCCTCTGGGTCTCTTTTTATCTTGAATGGCTAGTTGACATCTTCCCATTTCTCCATGGATTTCAGTATGTTCGTTCAACTTGTCTTCATGGCCGTGTATGGTTTGTATGTATTTTTTTCACCATGCTTGTTACCCGCTTATGCCTTGGCCTTGCCGATTGTAGCTTTTCGGATTCTTGCTGGTTGAGTTCGGGCTTGCCATTGGTCCAGTGCCTCTTCGACTGAATGTTTTCTTCTCGGGGTCTGTTGTCTTTCCTTTTTTCTTCCCTCCTTTCACGCCTCTTTGAGTAGGCTTCTCTCTCAATTCGTTTTTCTTCCTAGCGGTTATCATCTCCTTGAGAGTGATGTGCTTTTGAGCGGTCTTTAATAGAACTGCCATGCTTTTTGGGGGTTCTAGGTCCAGAGCATAAAAAAGGGTCATCTTTTCAATCCGGTCGTGTCATCGTTGCATTCGTTGATCATTGTCAACTTGTTAGTAAAACAAGTGACGTACTCCCTTATTGTCTCCTCGAGCTTTTGTTTGATATGAAGCAAGTAGTGTGGCCCCTTCCTTATGCGTTGACTGTCGATGAACCTCGTGATGAAGGCGATAGCTAGCGCCTGGAATGGGTCTATTGACCTTGGTGGTAGGTTGTTGAACCAATTCATTGCTATAGAAGTGAGACTGGTTGGGAACGTTCTGCACAAAATGGATTACGTGCTCTTCTTCAACGCCATCATGTGGTGAAAGAGTCACAGATGGTCAGTCAGATCGTTGGTGCCATCATATGCTTTAAACTTTGGTGGGTTGAACTTCTTTGGCATAGAAGTCACCATGAGTGTGTCGAAAAATGGTGGTTTGGCTAGTTCGTACAATATATTAGGATTTGTAACTCCGATCCTGAATGGGATTTCAGTAGGGGTTTCGTCTCTTTGGTGGTCCTATCTTGAAGTGGTTCGTTGCTTTCGACATTCACCTGTTGAAGTTCTGCAGGAACTTCATTGGCTGAGTTTTATTGGGGCGGCGCTTGGACGGGGTTCATGGCAACGCTATTGGGAGAATTTTTCTACCATTTTGATCATACGGTTCGTCTGGGTCATGAGTAGGTCTACATGAGGGTTCATGGCAGCGTCGCCAGACGTCTATGATGTTTGGGCTTATTGCGTACTGTGGCTATCCGTTGTAGGGCATGATTGGTCCGGCATTTGTCGCTGAGTTTGAAATGTGCACTACCGGCAGCGCACCTTCGTCAATGGGAAGATTGCTTTGATTGTTGTTTGGTAGAGGGTCTGTAGAGTGTTCCATCTGTTATGAGGGTTTCTCAATCATTGATAAGAGTTGAGGAAATTTGCTATTGTAGATTCACTTCTTGAAAGGAAAACTTGTCGTTACCCATGGACGGCAGCAAACTGATGCGTCCAAAATCTGTTCTTTAGTAAGTGTGACCTGCAAAACAAATGTTAGACTGCCAAATACCACCTTTTTGTTGGCTGAAGGCACTCTGATGCTTAAGTCAGTAACTTGGTCAGAGATGGAGATAAATCTGGAAAGAACTCAGTTAAAGTTGCCTACCTTTTGTCGAATGTTACTCTTACCTTATATAATGGTCGTTGTTAATTCCCTGGGAGACTTAAGCATGTGAGGCGCAATGAGAGGAAACGTTCTTCGTAATGGTCTCCTTCTTTATGAAGATACGTCCTCGAAGGCGTAACTCCCTCCATGACTCTTTTTCTCTGTAATGTTTCTCCTCTTTAAGGGATAACTTTTAACTGGCCTGGATTTGGGCCTTTAACTAAGGTTTATTCTAACGAGCCCTGTTTGGGCTTTTATGACTAGATTCACCCTTTTTGGGCTTTATGAATTGGCCTGATTTTGGGATACTTAATCCTCGTGATGGATGATTCCTGCTACGTGTACGACTACGATATCAGTCTTATTTGATGTATCATCAGGACTCTTTTGTGAAATCAAAACGAAGAACTCCATTGCATAACATCACATGGTTCCAAGGTTGTTTGTTATGCCCGGCGTCGAAAAACCCTATCACCAAGATAAAGTGATGAGATGGAAGGGAATTGTAAATGTGATTCCAAACCCCTCATTCGTGCCAAAATGAAGAATATAAATCGATCAAGCAAGAACTACTAAGTGAAACATGAGATATTGCCGTCGTTCGCTGAAACTTGGGAGAACATCTTATGTCAAGTTACAACCAAGGTGCACTAGTAACGCATCCATGGGAAGGCGGTTTGGACTATTTGGAGTGGTTTCATCACATTAGTTATCCTTTCATCCAACCAACGCAGAATAGGATAACTCATCCCCTAAGAAACAATTGTTTATATCGGACACTACTATAATTGAAATTTGCATTAAGATAAATACAAGTTTTCATTGTTTTTATTATGTACATTTCCTCGCAGAACAAGATGGTGTATCGATCTCTTAAGTTGCTCAAAGCCTTTATTGATGAAGGCGGAAATGTTGATAATTAGGTAACCTGGCCCTGGAGGCAAATGAAAGTATAATCAATGCTACAAGGAATGTATGTGCCTATTACCTTAGAAGAGGAAGAGGAAGAGGAAGAGGAAGAGCAAGGGGATGCTCCAGGTTGTGGCGGTGGTGGCGGTGAGGTGGAGGAAGAGGTGGTAGTGGTGGTGGTGGTGGTGGTGGTGGTGGTAATGAAATGGGTGGTGAGGGTGGAGGAACGGGTGGTGATGGTAAAAGAGGCATTGACAGTATGAAAAAAGTGGTAGAGGAAGTGATGCTAGAACCAAGAAAATGCATGATCGTATCACTTCAATACAACCTAGAAAAAGGAACTAAGAGGATGCAATGTTGATGTTTGATTCTTTTAGGTGTTTAGTGTTGGTCTAGGTGTATGTTTACTTGATGTTAAGTACATTTAGTTTATATTTGTTCTTATCTACTTTGTTAGATGTAATCATTTCTACTTGAAGAAATGAACTATTGTATCGAGTACACGATGTTTGGTTGGCACATTTTTAGGTTGCTTATGTATCTTGGTTTCATGTCAGCTTGTTTTACATTGCCATGATACCAAAAGAGTACCTAACTTAGGCTTACTATGAAAGGTGAAACAAACTGAACTTACCTTATGATGACATGAATTAAATATGGACACACAATATGGTTAAAAAAAAAATTCAAGATGAAATAAATTAGACATGGTCATGGCTGAAATTTGATAATATTAAACACGTGAAATGATTAGAAATGCAAAAAAGTTGGAAAAACAAAACACAAAAAAAATTTCAAAACCTGGTTCTGACCAAGTTCGTAAAAGACAATGCGAGCCAAACTACACCACTCATAGGGCCATCTAAGAAAAGTGCCCAAAATCAGGGTATTGGTCAAATCTGACAATTTTTTTTAGAATGTTGCTTTGAACTTATGGTAATTTCTATGGCTTTGTTAGAATTATAAGAGGGAGAATCCACCCCCAAACACTTTTTAACTGTAAAATTCATATTTTTGGACTTTCGAAGTCGACTTAAAATTAATTTTTTTTGGAGGGATGGTAAAATATATATATATATATATATATATATATATATATATATATATATATATATATGTGTGTGTGTGTGTGTATGTTGATCAAGTGTGTATGGATCATGAAGAAGCCATAAAAACAGGAAAAAAAGTGAAAAAAAAAACATAACAAAATTTTGGTTTTGGCTGTTATTGCACAAAGCTATGCGAATCAAGAAACACAATCACAATTGTTGCACCACTATCGCAGAGCCCTTTGCGACAATACAACTCACAACCTACCCAGATCATGCGAATGGTGTTTTCAACCATTTCATTTACCGAATGCATATAGCTATGAGACCGTAATGCAGATCCTCGCAAAGGTCCTTGCGATAGCAACTAAAACCATTTTGAAGTGTTTTTTCTTCAAAATTTTCCTTCTTCTATCGCTTTTCCATGATCAATACACACTTGATCAATTTTTTTTTTGTTTTTCAACATTCCCTTCAAAACAAACCTTTAAAAGCCGAATTCGGGGACTCGAAACATTGATTTTTGAAAGGAATGTTAAAAAAAGAGTTGGGGGGGGGGGGGGGGGGGGGGGGATTCTCTCTCATTTGAGTCTAACATAAACATAAACATAAAAATTACAAAAATTTCAAAAAAAAAACTTCTAAAAAAATTGTCAAATTTGAACAATACCCTGATTTTAGCCCTATCACAGAGGCTTGTGCTTGTCTGTCCTCGCAGAGGATCATGCATGTGCTATTTTGAACACTCTTTACATAAGGCCCTGCGACTAGTGGTCATTGGCTCGCATTGTCCTTTGCAACCCAGGTCAAAACCAGGTTCTATCTCAGATTTTGAAATTTTTTTTTTGTGTTTTGTTTTTCTAAATTTTTTGAATTTCTGACCATTTCACTTGTTTAATTCATTTCATCTTGAATCTTTTAATCATTATCATGTTTATGTCAATGTTTAGTTCACTTCATTATGATTTTCATTTTCCAAAGCTATTGAAATGTTAATGCATCGTAAGTAAAATGAGAATTCAATTAATGTATTAATGAGCACAAGTGTATAAAAATTGTTTCTTTGTATTAGCACTAAGGTATGCATATACATGCCAGTCACAAAATGTACAAAAAATGCGTATGCGTGCATCAATCAAAGAAATCAATAACCTCCTGCGACTTCTTGATCTTGTTAGCATTTTTGGCATTGAGCTTCCTTACCATCACATCACCAATGTAGAGTTGGTCATCAAATGAACTCTTCCATTTGATTGTATTTGGAAATAGACCAGAGGGCCAAATAAGTGCCTTCTAAAGTAATGGTGGTTATGGTATCGTAGGAGCAACACAAAGTGCTCACTGTCGGCAAGGTGTGCCATAACACATACATGTATGTTGTCTAGTTGTTTCGATGAGACAATATATGGAAAACATGTAGTGATTTGGTTCACATAATACACAAACATACACCAGTAACTGTTCGTCACGACCTTTATCATATCTAGTTCAAGCATCCAATTTTTTTTTGTCAATGCAGACCTTGCTTTCTGGAATTGTCACGGCATCCTTAACCACCTTCACCCCAGACCCATGCCACGTTCCAACCCACAACTTTTCGTTTGTTTCTATCTCCATTAGTAGCTCGTTCCTTACCTGTTTCCAAAAATATTCCTAGTCATATTCTAGGAAATTGGCAATGCATCAGAATTCACAATTCCTATCACCGAGTACATTTTCAATGAAATAAAATAACAGACAGAATTTGCTTCATTAATGTACTTTGGCACTTGTTCGACTTCGGATTAGAAGCATTTTGTTGACTTTTTAGCTCTTGTTGGGTCTTGGCATACTCATTACCCAATGAATCCTTTTTTGTCAACTTATCATGCCTCGACAATTTCTTTTTAGATCTGCCCTTCCCCGTTATATGCTTGGAAGGTTCCATCATTAGAATTGAACTCGAGCAACTCAACTCTAGAAGCTTCCTCTTCAACACCATTTGTTGATCAGGAGTGGATTCACTAAACTTTTGCTAGACTCTATACTGACATCCACACCTTTAGGAATATGTGTTTTTCCAAGTTGCATCCAATGCATGTCCAAGGTAGCCAATGAAAGTTGTTTATTGGGGCTTAGATAACCTGCAATTTCATGAACACAAGGCAACTCATGAGTGGTTCGAAGCACACATCCACATTTTACACGGTCATCGCTCACCAATTCACACCTCTCCCTTTCCAATAGCATCTCATCAAGGGGCTTGTGCACCACAAAGCAATAAAGTTCTAAAAAAAATTTGAGTATTGTGCTCATTCTTCACCTTCATCAAACTTTGTTGAAATGACACTTCAAAATTTGTCAATTGCATTTGGATCATATCATGCATCTTCATTCATACATTAAAAAAAATCCCTTGTAAACATCTTCTTCAACATGGAATGCGCACTTTCAACACGAACGAATGTCCGTTGGATAAAGTGCATGAAACTATTGGCCCATGCACTGACGAAGTACTTCTTCTCTGGATACCAAACCTTTTTAAAATAACCCCAACATTTCTACTATGATTCACATTTGTTATCAAACTTCACAATTACCAAATTTCATTTTTTCCTTTGTAATTGATGTATACAAATTCAAGAATGACTCAACAAACTAATACCACCACTCATTATTCTCAAAGTGTTTTCTGTAATTCTTTTCAACATTTCTATTTATATGTTATGTACACAACAATCTTCTTTCTCTGGGAAAGACTCGCTCAATGGCCTTGACCAAACCCACACTACGCCACAATTATCCCTTAATAACGGTTGGTCATAGCGTTTTACACTTGTGCTATGAAAAGCCCAAGTTTTAATGACATTACAAAATTAAAACACTATGGAAAAAGAAGTGAAAGATTAAAAAAATAAAACCACTCTCGATTTCACTCTAAAATTTTAGAAAACTGCTCATACTCTTTTTAACCAAAGGCATAAAACATACCTCGTTCCCTCTTGCTCTTGTTGTTGCCATCTCTTTGTATATCTCCCTCTCTCTGTCTCTTTATGATGTTCTTCACTCGCAAAGTTAAGTCATGCTCTATCTATTTACTCTTGTTTTTCATTTCTATTTATCTTCTTTTTTTTATTCTTTTTTCTCTCTATAGAAGCTTCCATGTTCCATTTGGATTAGGGGATAGTTTTATATAATTGACTTGGGTTTTTTGCATTCATTGAAACATGCTAACCTGGAAGCGATGCCACGTGAAGCTCTTTACAAGCTTACGGTACCCTTCGTCCTCTAGAACGACCTGGATTGGTATTTTTCTTTAGGTAGTTTAACTTTTTTTTTACATGTTTTAGTTTTGATTTGGGGAATTGGAATTGTGTTGCATGTGAAATTTTGATGGAATTAGGGGTTTTGGGGATTGTGTTCATATATGTTTGGCTCTGCAATTTTGATGGAATTGGGGGCCCACTTTTCTTGGATTTTTTTCTTCTTTCGTTGTCCGAGTCAATTAATTTGGGGTTAGGGTTACCTAAAAATCCCTCTTTTTCTTTCACTTAGGAATACCTAATTTTGTGAATGCTTTTAATTTTCAATTATGTGAATTAAAATATTAATTTTCATACACAAATCTTAGCCATATAAAACCAATTGCACTTCGATCAGTTTCAACCTCAGGAATATTTTGTTCTTATTCTTTAATTTTCTGTTTAGATTTTTTTATAAACTAATTTAGCTATTAATTGGTGTTTGGATCTTGATGTTTGGTGGGTTTGTGGTTTGCTTCTAATTGAATTGGTTATGTGGAAAACGTGTAGTTGTAGCCTATAACCACTTAGGTATAATATTAATATTATGCTTCTTGGTTAATTAGTTTTTTTATTGTCAATTTTTAAATAATTGCAAGAATCTAATTAATTTGGTATAAAATCTTTGATCTATTTGAGAAATAATTACAATTTAGGAATTTGAGTCTCTATAAGTTGTTTGTATGCATTTGATTAGCCATGTTAGTGCGATAAATTGAATTCGGTATGTATACATGTAATTGATATGCATTTTGTAGACTTGATCACATTTAATTTGGTCATAAGTAGTGTCTGCCTTTATATTGCTTCCTCTATATTGTTTGGCATTAAGAATGATAGTGTGACATGTATTTGATAATTTCAATTTAGGAATTGAGTCTTTGGAATGGCGGGTAGTATAAAATATTGGGAAGGCAGTTGAAGCAACGTGTACATAAACTTGCTATGTTAGTGTGAAAGAGAATCGATAAATTCAAATGTGATTTATTCAACTATTCTTCTTAATAAGAATATGAAAACTTGGTTTGAATGGGGATGCAGTATGAAGGTACGTTAAATATGTAGGGTATGTGGTTAACTAGTTTTACATATGTAACCATTTTAATTGGTGCCTGTGAATACTTGTTATGCTGGTTGATGATACATCAAATAGTCATCTGATCATGACCGTACACGTGGCAAAGATCATCTATCACGAGGAATAGATACTTCACTCTAAACACGGATAACAAGCTTGGTCCTAAAATACCAAAAAGGAAGGCTCGGTTATTAAAGCCCAAAAAAGTCTTTAATAATATACCACGAACAAAGTTAAAAGCCCAATGGATCTTTTCTCTAAGAAAAGAAGGACGCTGTGAAAGAGACAAATCGTGGCTGGAATCACTCCCCCAAGGACGCATGTCAATAAAGGAGGAGATCGTTGAAAGAAACGTCTCATTTCATCGCGCCATGCATGCTTAAGTCACGCAGAGAGTTAATTACGTACATTATATAAAGTTAAGGAGAGATTCACGGAAGAGGTATGCATACACAACACTATACTCTGTCCAAATTCATCCACTCTAACAGTTAACTGACTTTAGCATCTGAGCGACTTCGGCACCAAATAGGTGGTCTTTGGCAATCTAACCTTGTTTTATAGGTAAGATCTTTAGGAAGACAGATTTGGACGCATCACTGGCTACAAAGGAAAATAATAAATGAATGTCAGCTATGTAAATAGCCAAAACCTCATGTCTTTGTCCTACCCACTTGCCTAACACTCAAAATGAACTTTTCAATATTTTTTTTGTATGATGTATTTTTGTTTTGCTTATATATTTCTTTTGGTTGACTGATCATGACAACATGCTTGTAATTTGCTTATTTTGTGTTTATGCAGGGATATTAGCGTGTGCTACTGTTCGGGTTTCCTTTAATTGGGGTTGTTTGTTTATATGCTCTTCTGCTTAAAAAACAAGTGCAAGGTAACATTGCATTACTATCTTTACATAACTGTCATTGTGTTAGTTAGACTTATTTACATAACTGCATGTTTTGGAACGTGTTGAGGAACAATACATTCGAACAAGTTTCGGTGTCTACCAGAGACCTTATCACTTCCAAGTTGGCTATGGAGACCGATATTACCAGGGCATCATTTGCGGACTGTGGATGCCCTGGAGGTCCCTATCTTTGTAAGTCAGGGGCATGCTCGGGCTCTGGGCACGAACGTGCTATATTCCCTAGTTCTCATAGGCTGACTTGGTTTTCAATTCACGGAGCAATCTTTTTCGAGACCTGTTGGACCATTAAGTCTCTGAGCACATTCCGTGCAGGATGTACACTTCGTTGTCCTCCCTCTTCTTGTCCCTAATGACAGAGGGTTTCTTCTCAGATTCCGCTTCCTTCTTGGCGGTCAACATCTCATCTATAGTGGTATATTTTTCGGCATCCACTACACCACACATCCTCATTGATAGCATTTGCTGATAGCCTTTTTTTATAAATGTGCTATAAAAAAGTCAATTTTTAGTGACTTAGAAAATAAAAAAAACGCTATTTAAAATGGACGGGCGTTTTGGCGCTCCCAATTTTTTTTGTATTTTGCGACCTTATCTCTCCTCTCCCCCATTCAGTACACTAAACCTAATACAGAATGACTCTTGGTCGCCCTATTTCTGCTCGCCCTTTCTTCCTCTCTCGACCGCATTCTCTTCACGTCACCAGCCAGAATTCCATCTCGCAGCCACCAATAGATTCATCACGCCACCTCAGATCTCTGCACGAGGTACTCTCATTAATCTCAATTTCTTTGGGGGATATACCCTGCTCTAGCAGTAGAAGAAGAGGAGAGAAACCTTAAAGAGCAAAGACAGAAAGAGGAATGGTGTCTGTTGGTGAACTCTCCTCCATCTTCATCTTCTACCTCATCTTCATCTATCTCATCTCATTCAGAGAGATGTGACGAAATCAGGGGCGGAGAAGAAGCAAGGTCTTCGAGCTGCAACTTCGCAACCAGAGATCTCAACAACGACACTCCTCCAAGAGTTCATTTCTTTCTTTCATCCAATTCATTCCTTTCTTGTGCATTTCTCACATTTCTAAATCTTTCTCTGATTTCAATTTTGTAAAGATAATGGGTTTATGTGTTTGATCTTGTAAATTATGCAAATGGGTGTTTTCATTCAGATTCATTTCAACATGCTTCTTCATTTCTACACTTTCTTTTTTTCTTGCTTATTTGCATGATTTCCGTCGCAAAATCATTCCCAATAGCTATTTTTATTGAGCTTCAGAGTTGAATAAGATCCCTAAATTTTCATGCTTCATAATCCCTCAATTTAAAACCATTCACGCCTTAAAACCCTAGCTTTTGCACCTTCCCCTTTCCTTAATTGAGCTTCATCACTACACAAGAATGACTACTACTTCTCTAGATGAAGAAAGTCATTCGTTGGGTATAAAAAAATTCCACCCTTTCTCTTCTTTTCAACACTAGAACCATGTTTTCTCGTGTTTATTAGGTTCAAAACTTGTTATTTGTTCCAGGTTGAGTTTTATTTCAGTGATAGCAATCTACCCAGAGATGGGTTTCTCAAGAAATCGATCAAAGAGAGTGAAGATGGAAGTATCCTTGATTTTGAGTTTGAGTTCAATCTATTGTGTTTTTAGTTAAAGTTGAGATTTTTTTGATTGGTTGAGAAAAATGTATTTGTTGTTTTCTATAATGGAGAAAGAGCAAAGAACAAAATTTCAAAGATATGCCAAGCTTTTGGAGCAAACCATTATCCATATACAGATGAGATTGGCAAACATGTGCATATGATCATAGAGATATGTTATTTCAATCTCTACATATGTATGGGTTTGTTTTTTATGATTTGTATTTTCTTTCTTAAAGCCATTATAGTTCTTTCACTATGGAAATCCATTGTTTGTGTGTTACTTGCAGTGCTTGCCTGTGACCATTGATGTGGGAACGAACTATGAGGAGTTGTTGAATGATGAGTTCTATATTGGGCTAAGGCAGAAACTGATCGGATAGATAACTTTACAACATTTCCTGTCAAAATAACGCAAAACTCATCTTGTATTCAATGATGATATACAGGTAACATATTGTGATGATTTTTATAAGTTTTGGTCTTTTTGGCAAACTCTATTCTAATCAGTTGATTTGATATGTTACTGCAGGGGACAACATTTGTGGTCCTTGTCGGGGTTGTGTAAGCACTTAAGTTAGTCGGTGGAACCTTCATTTATAACTACTAATCCCTTGTGAAATATGACTAATTGACATTTCAGTAGGGCAAGATCTTTCGAAAGTTTTGATAGGTTAAGTAGGAATTCAGACTATTCACAAGTGACTTCATCGATTAAATTTCATGTATGGTTTCATTTTTGCCTAATAAACTTCCAAATTAT
This sequence comes from Berberis vulgaris, assembly GCA_963556465.1. Lineage (NCBI taxonomy): Eukaryota > Viridiplantae > Streptophyta > Magnoliopsida > Ranunculales > Berberidaceae > Berberis > Berberis vulgaris. The sequence goes on from OY747127.1 coordinate 40,812,458, forward strand.
GGACACCATATAATTTTCTAATTCTATTATGAATAATTGTTATTGATGTTTACAATTTCAATTATTCATAATTTTTAGGGAAGATCGAATGGATTGAAGGTCTAAAGGGTAAACGTAAAGTGTGTACAATAAAGCTCAATTACCCTTAGTTGACCATGTGCATATACCTGCCATATCTCTTCGTCCGAGTTAGTTATGTTTCAGCAGTATTACATTCACCTGATATTACTTATGTTATGTTTGTGCTCCACCTAGTGAATCTTAATGGCTGATTGGAAGTTGTTCAAACTTTCCTGTTTTCGAGTGCTCAAGGTTCATCATATGACCGAGCACATAACTAACTCGGACGAAGAGATATGGCAGGTATATGCACATGTTCTAATTTTTTTTGTTTACTAGTAGTACTTTTTTAAGTGTTATAAATGAAAGAGACCACACACTTAAAAAAGTACCACGTTAGTTGTATGGTTTCGGCGCAAAAAGAAAGAGTCATAGACATGAGTACCAAAGTTAAGATAGTACAAGTATGTTCTGAAGTATCTAATTTATTGTATTATCCTAATATTCATTATTTTTACCTTGAATAACCTCGAACGATGCCAACTTAAGGATGTGGTGGCTACCAAACCTGGAAAACTTGATGTTTTAGGTATGTACTTTTCTTCGCTCACATCTCATCAATATGAAAGTCAAGAATGGTTGCTAAGTGTTATTGTTTATAAAGGTTTCAGTTTGGTTCAAAATTATCGAAGCATTTAGTTACAAGAACTTGTATGTATCAAATGACCATTCATTGAAAATGTGTTTTTCATCACAAGTAACTATCATACAAGTGTCCAGTTGGATTATCTGGACAGCCTACCAACCTGAGAATATGTTGAAGTTTGTTTGATATACTGGTTTTCTTTTGCTATGTAGATCATGATCGACCTCTTAGTAAAACTGGACGTGTCGATGCTATCGACGCATCTCAAAGACTGTTACTGTTGGATTGGGTACCCAAACTTATCTCAAAGACTTTTCATTCAAGCTTTTATTCTATAGCAGCTATGAATGGGTAGACTGCAGAACACCTTTGACAGGCTATATGTGAATACTCAAGGGATGAAATATTTACAGTGATGTGAGTTCCTTTACATTAAATCATTTCTTTAATTCAGCTTATTGTTACACTTTATCTTTGAAGGAATAGAACCCCAGCCTTATGTGTACTAATACTTCCATCCCATTTCTTCATTATCTATCTCCCATGGCCAACTCGGTTAAACAATGTCATCTGTTGAAAAGATTTAGGTTTGTATTGCTTCACTCTTTTAGTTTTGGAAAATGTAGAATCTATAGGTTGATATGCTGAGTAGTTGACTTCATTGTGTTCCATGGGAGAATGCAAATCAATAATTGTTTACTTGTTTGCACATGGAAATGAGTAAACATTGTGTAAAAATTGTTCATTTCTCAACTTGAGAAATTCTTTTCTTATTGAGGAAAAGTTGGAGGGGGCAAGAATTTCTCATAGAGATGAGAACACAAGGAATAACATATGACTTACAGATTAGCTACCTTGTTAGGCCACCGTTGGACTATTTCATTTAAACTATCTAAAAATTTGAACTCAAGTGTCATTTTCAATGGCCTACTGAGTAAATATTATGTATTCTGTTGCTCGACTACTATGTGTTCTATGTGCAGAACCACACGTGCCCCAAAATGCATTTACTGATGTTATTATATTAATTATAGACCAAAATGCATTTACTGATGTAAGGTTTTTGGATGCATTCCCTCTTTGTTTTATCATCATCTTACTGACATATTCAAGTGTCATTTTCAATGGGCTCTTGAGTTTTCTAAATCCAAATTATATATTTTGGTATCTTCTTACTTTAAGGCTTTAAGCTTGAAGTTACTTTTAATAAATTTGTTTATTAATTATTATCATTTTTTTCATGTTTGGCTTTTTCCATAAAGATTTATGTGTCCATGAGAGTGTAGGCTTGGCTTATTATGTGTCCATGAGATGTATTATCAGGAGATGTATGTGTGCATGAGATGCTTGGTTTGTTATGTTATAGGCTTTTTGTAGCTCAAGTTCAAATCCATATGTGTTTTTATCTTTGTCAATTGGGGTTGAAGGTGATGTTTTGGACCTGATATTGTTTTTCCATGGTCCATACAATATAGCTTAACTAGTAAAGGTTTCACGACATCATTACTACCCTAGCATGTATGTTGCTCCTTTGTCTTTAATGTGGGTCACCCGAAGCTTAAATCACAATTGTGTTTCCTTACATATGGATAACATAGCATATACCCATTAGACTTTACTCGAGGTTTATCAAATTCTGAGCAAGTTTGGTTCATTCGAGTATGAACTATCTAGCATACATTATTATTAGGAGCAAATAAAGGCTCCTTGAGCTGCTTCTGCTAAAGGAATAGCTTAAAGGCTCTTTGAGCTGATTCTGCTAAAGGAATAGCTTACATTTTCTATGTATTCACTTATCAGTTAGGTGCATGAATGGCTTCTTAGTTGTCATATGTATACATATACTTTGTTTTCTATTCGGAGTTGGTGTTATCCCATTTAGTATATAACACTTTTTTTATTTACTTTTGTGTATCAGAGTCTCGCAATCTCTGGATATTCTTTATGTTTAATTGGCAGGATGAAGAAGAAAATGAATAGAAAAATGAGTTTATGAACTTCGAAGAAATGACTTCATGCTATGTTTAAATGTTTTATAATAACTAATGAGATTTATTTAGTTTACCATGTATCAAACTAGTATGATTATGCTATAAATGAGGATTTTCTTACATTGTCGGATTCTATTTATTGTTGCACTTTCAATAGCAGGTACAACATTGCAAATGATACCAGCTAAAAACAAATGGGTAAAAAAATGGCATACACTTTTAAAGTGTCGTGGTTAATAATTTTACAGCACTTTAAACATATTGTATAAAACTATCTAACAACATTTAATAAATGCTATAAAACATGTTACAACAACATTAAAAAAATGTTGTATAAACCTATGTAACAACATTTAATAAAAGCTATGGAAAATGTGACAACAACGTTTAAAATTATACAACAACATATTATAAGTGCTATTGAAAGTGTTACAACATCGTCTAAAAACACTATTAAAAGTGTGATTATAATAGCGCTCCAAAAACACTATCATAGAGTCCAGACTTTTAATAACGGGGGTTGTCACAGCATGTCATTTAACGCTATCATATCCTATGATAGTGTTTTTGGCATGCTGTAAATGAGGGGTTTTGTTGTAGTAGTCTCTCAGCAAGTCTACCATATTGGTTAGGGGTCCAGGGTAAGGAAAGTATAGAACTTGCCACTCCTCACACCCGCGGTAACGGTTGTTTTATCGCTACAACCGTTGACGAGAGTCAACTCGTCATTGAAGCGTGTGACATATTCCTTCAACGTCTCATCCGGCTTCTGTTTAAGGGATTTGAGCATTTTCACCGTTTGAATGATTTGTTGCATCTGAGGGGATCCTCCCGCGGTGGTGGTCTCAAAACAGGCGCGGCTCTGTTAGCTCGAACGTTCGAGGGCTCAGTAGTGTTTCCATAGGTGCGAGACCTCGTTAACACCATCTTTTTGGTTCTTTGGAAAAGGAGGTACTACCGTTTCTTCTGAGGAATTCTATCGTTCCCCACAAACGGTGCTAAACTGATGTAGTCGATTTTTGTTCTCTTTTCTCGCCTTTACCTAGACTTGCACAATTAGTACACGTGAGCTAAAGACCACCGTGTGGCGGCCGATGACACTCCAACGCTTAAGTTAGATAAAGCTTAGAAGAGGCTTAAAACTGTAAATTGGGTTTTTGTAGCGTACCTTAGTTCATTGACCTTATCTTTCTTTTATAGTGTGATAGTCCTTGTTCAACTAGGCCTTCGATGGTGTAGTTTAGGAAAAGAGATCTTGCTGGAGATCCTTTCTTGTTAGGGAGTTGTTCATGTAAGGTAGTTTCCTTACACGACTTGTGCTCCTAGATCTGTAGGAAAAGTTTCTCTTCCTGAGTGTTGTCCATGCAAGGAAGTTTTCCTGCTCGACTTATACTCTAGTATTTGTTTCCTAGTCGGAACAGATGTATTGCTGGCCTGCCTGTCTTGGGTCGATCCCTCATATACTTGCCTTATCAAGGCTTACGAGTATTGGGCTTTATCGCGTGATGCATGGCTTTATTAAGGCGCTATAATTAGGGTCCAACATTCTGAAGTCTGTTAGTAGTGGACTTAATGTTGTCTGGGCCTTGTTAGATTGGGTGTGCAATAAGGCCTGCTTTGCTATGTTAACGAGATTATCATGACACGTGTACGGTCCTGATCAGAGGACGGTTTGGTGTATCATCAATTATTATTTTTATTTTTTTTGTTGTTGTTATTATTTTTTTTTGTGATCTATATTTGATATCCAATTCCGATCCTATATATAAAAAATGTCTGATATCTAATTTATGAGTTAATATTGGTGAGTTTTTAGTTTTTATTTTATCTCATGTTTGTGTTAGAGGAATTATGAAAATATTATAATATGAGAGAAAATAATGATATGTAGTGTGTCACTTTACTGTAAATAACATAGTAGTGAACAATATTTAGAGGGCTTATTATTATCACATAATGAATAAATTGCAGGCAAGATACAAAATAGAGGAGTGGCAAAAAAATTACATATTTATGGAGATGATTGCATTATTTAGGGCCTCAAAATCAAAATTCTTCAAGCACAGAATGAAGAGGAAAGACTTAAACTTCGTCCCGATAACGTAAATAAGGCCGAAGAATGGAAGAAATTTGTGAAAACAAAAACAAGTCCAAAATTTTTGGTAAATTTGCATAACTATTTGGGAGATTTTTTTCACAGTACGAGTTAATATTGATGCGACCAAATCTCGTCCTCCTGTGTGTTTGACATGCAAAACAGATGTTAGACTGCCAAATACCACCTTTTTGGTGGCCGAAGGCACTCCGATGCTTAAGTCAACAATTCTGTTGAAAATGGAAGTAAATCTGGACAAAACTCAGTTAAAGTTGCATACCTTGGTCGATTGTTCCCTTTACCTTATATAATGATCGCGGTTAATTTTCTGCGTGACTTACGCATGTGAGGCGCAATGGAATGAGAATTTCTCATAACTGTTTCCTCCTTTATGAAGATGTGTCTGTGGAGGCGTAACTCCCTCCACGACTTTTTTCTTTTGCAACACTCCTCTTTTTTATGAGAGAACTTGTGGAGGTCTGGATTTGGGCTTTAATGGGCTATCTTTGTGCCTGTATGATTGGTTTGGCCTTTTTGGGTTTTACAATCTGGCCTAGAAGATGGGATGCCAAATCCTCGTGATGGATGTTTTCTGCCACGTGTATGGCTGTGACGACGGTCTATTTTGATGTATCATCAGCTACTCCCCCCTTAGTTAGTGGGTATGTTGTTAGGGCAACTGACTCCATGACGGTTGGTCTTTCAATTCCATCATTGCCTTGTATTTATTGTTGTTAACAACTTTTGGTTGGTTGGTGTCTCGATCTCTTGTTTATCTGTTTGTTTTCGCACACATTTATGGAATTTTGCATGCCATAATATCTCGCATGTCGTCCCATGAGTAGTCTCTTCATGGTTCGGCTCTATAAGGGGGGACGTGATGGGTTTGTTTCCTTATTTATGCCATCTTTGAAATTAGGGTTGTTTATTCTTTCCCTCTTCATTTTTCTTCTTTTCTTTTTCATTTGCAATGTTTGTCGGTGATTTACTGGACGATAAGCATCTTGCTACCTACAAAGCCTTCTTCTCTCCCAAGAAGGTTTCTCAGGAGACGCTCAATAGCGTTTGTTCTGACTACTCTTTACCTTATGAACTTGAGATCATTTTGCCCCAGTAGAATGATAGCTATTGTCATCCGAGGAAGGGGTATATTGTGCTCTACCTGCGCATGTTTTAATCAGGCCTTCGATTTCAAGTTCCAGAATTATTTTGGGCGTATTTAGATTTTTTGGGCATTCCTCCTGATCAGATTGGTCCTAACGATTGGAGGGTTATGGTTTCTACATATGCAAGAGCCATCATTTCTAGTATTCCTTTGATTGTTAGGACTTTGCACTCGGTGGTTGGTATGTTGATGAACAAGAGTATTTGGTTTTTCTTTGTTATCCTACGTGTTTTGGTAATCTGAATGATGATATCAGGGGTTGGTTGCGAGACTGGTTCTACGCTTCTGTCTGTTCTGGCTACTTCGACTTGCGAGATCAACAAATAGTGAGGTTCTTCCAGGTTCCTAACAAGCGGAGGGATGTGCAATTGACTGCGAAAGAACAGATGATCAGCGAGCACTTTTTGCAGCTTCCCGAAGTTCCACTGGACACCTTCCTTTTCGATGTCATGGTAGAGCGCAGCGGCTTATATAACATGAATGAGGTTGAGGGGGCTTTGCTCATCGAGAGGCAAGCTGAGCAGATTGATGCCCGTGTTGCTTTTGTTGGTGTTGGTAATGTCGGTGTTGATGGGAAAACGAGCTCGGATGTTACGGATCTCGATGCTCTTGTTAGCGTTGGCGTTGCTGGCCAACTTCTAAGAAGAAAAAAAGAGTCTTGAGGCATGTCAGTCTGTCAAAAAGCGGTTGTTTATAAGTTCTAACCGTGTTCCGAAGAAAAAATGGCCCCTCGATTCTACTTGTCGCGCTTTTCCTTATTCGAATTCTATTGATAGGGAACCTGCAAGGGAGGATCGCTTATCTCTCGAGGAGGCTGAAGAGATAAAGTTGGCTTTGGAGAGGAGTGAAAAAATAGACTATTCGCCCGTTGGATGATAATGAAAAGAGATTCCTTTCTGCATATGGTGGTTCTGACGCTACCAAATGTTCTAATGATGATCCTAGAGCCATTGATGATAAGATGTTCCAACTAGCAGTTATCCAATTTTAGGAGATTGATGATCCCAGTTGAGTTCTCAAGGTGCAGTCTCCCCGCTCTCTTCCTACTCCTGTTGACAATCGGCGGGGGTCTTACCTTCTCCTGCTTGTTTAGGTTCTTCTGCCCCCATTTGCACTACTACTTGTTCTGCTTCTGTTGTGACTACTACGCAGCGAAATAGTAAGGATGATTTTTCTGTTGTTCCTTCTTTTCTTCAGGCCATTGGCGGTGACTCATCCGTGCTTCCCGATCCCCGCATCCTTCATTTGCGGATTATCTGGAAGGAACCTATCCTTAAAGAGATTCGCGTTAAGTCGGATGGGAAGTTTTGCTAGCTTACCCAGCTCGATGTGCAGGATGGTGCAAGTAGGTTGATCAACGAATGGCATAGGCAGTCGATGGAAAAGCCTTTGATGTTTATGTTGGATCTGGGCCTTCATATTGATGATGGCCTTAGGTAGATAATTGACGGGATGAATCATCTCACTTACACGGGGTGATGGGCTCGAATTACCAAGCTAGTCGTAATCAGGTGGCTTCTCTGGAGAGGAAATTTGTGGTGTTGTTTTTGGTGTTTTCCCACGCTTACGTGTTAAGAGCGCAATGTGTGAAACAAAAAAAAACGCCCAGGGTTTCTCAAGTCTCATCGATTGAGGCGGTGGGCATACGGGATCAGTCTGCAGTTGAGATCAAACCTTTGAGAACCGATTTGGATGGTGTTTGTGCATGTTTTCACGATATGGAGAAGGAGCTATCTGCCGAGAAAGCAGTTCATGATTAGGTTGCACATGCCGTTATTGAGCAATCTATCAATCACGACGTCGCGGAGAAAAGGGTGGAGCAATTAATAGTTGTGCTTGACGAAGTCAAGGCAGATACTTTTGCGATGCTTACCACCGTTGAGGGTTGACTTATTGCGGTTAAGAACGAACTTGCATCCGTCAAAGATAGGCTTCTTATTATGGAGGTGGCAGATTGGCAGTGAATCATTGATGGACAGATTGAGCTTCTTGACTATATCAAGGGGTTTGGTGTTAATTTGTCCCCGTACTGTAACTTGGTTGATCAGACCTTTGAAGATGAAGACGTTCCGGGTTCTTCGGATGATCCAAGGGTTGAAAAACCATTGCTTCCATCTCTTCTTGAAGAGAGAGCTCATGCCAGTAATTCGGCTGCCTTTCGTCCTTTAGATGACGCCACCAATGATGTTATGGTCGCTTCCACTTTATCTCCTACTCCTTTACCTTCTTCTTTGAATGTAATAGAATAGTTTTATTAAAGAACAATTTTTTTCCCTTGGTACTCTTATTTTTTTTCGTAGTTGTAATTTTTCTTGTTGACTCATTCATGTTGCTTATACCTTTTTTAGGTCAGTCGTAATTGTCGAAATAAGTTGCACTGTGTATCTCCAGTTTGATTTTTTTGACTGGCCAAGGATCCTTTACAGCTACATTCTTGATCATGTTTGAATTTCTTGACCTAAATTCTTTTATGCTCCGACACATTGGTTGCCTCGAAGTGCGTTGACTTTATCCTTTCTTTCTGATGTGCTCGAGCTTATTCGAGCAAGTCGATTTTTTCCCTCTCAAAATTTTTACGAGAAAATTGGTTTGTTCATCCAACTTTTACCCCGTTAGTTCAATGTACTAGTCGACTCGAGGTTCTCTGAGTTGAGTTGTCTCATTCGTCCAACTTTTACTTTGTTGGTTTGACGTATTAGTCGACCCAAAGTTCTTTGAATTAAGTTGACTTGTTCGTCTAACTTTCACTTCGTTGGTTTGACGTACTAGTCAACCAAAATTGCTTTTTATTAAATTGACCCATTCGTCCAACTTTTACCTTTTCAACCCGAAGTTTTCTGAATTAAGCTGACTCGTTGATCTAGTTTTGACTTTGTTGGTTTGACGTACTAGTCAACCCATAGTTCTTTGAATTAAGTTGACTCGTTTGTCCAACTTTCACTTCGTTGGTTTGACGCATTAGTCAACCTGAAGTCGCTTTTTATTAAGTTGACTCGTTCGTCCAACTTTCACTTCGTTGGTTCGACGTACTAGTCCCCCTAAAGCTCTTTGAATTGAGCTGACTCGTTTGTCCAGCTTTCACTTCATTGGTTTGACTTACTAGTCAACCAGAAGTTCTCTGAATTAAGTTGTCTCATTCATCCAGCTTTCACTTCATCGGTTTGAAGTACTAGTCAACCCGAAGTTCTTTGAATTGAGTTGACTCATTCGTCCAACTTTCACTTCATTTGTTTGACACACTAGTCAACCCAAAGTTGTTTTTTATTAAGTTGGCTCGTTCGTCCAACTTTCACTCCATTGGTTCGACGTACTAGTCGACCTGAATCTCTTTGAATTGAGCTGACTCATCGTCCAACTTTCACTTTATTGGTTTGACGTACTAGTCAACCCAAAGTCTTTGAATTAAGCTTACTCGTTCGTCCAGCTTTCACTTCGTTGGTTTGACGTACTAGTCAACCCGAAGTTTTTTAAATTGAGCTGATGCGTTCGTCCAACTTTCACTTTGTTGGTTTGATGTACTAGTCAACTCGAAGTAGCTTTTTATTAAGTTGACTCATTCGTCCAAATTTCACTTCGTTGGTTCGACGTACTAGTCGACCTGAAGCTCTTTGAATTGAGTTGAATCGTTCGTCCAACTTTCACTTCGTCGGTTTGACGTACTGGTCAACCCGAAGTTGTTTTTATTAAGTTGACTCGTTCGCCCAACTTCCACTTTGTTCGTTCGATGTACTAGTCGACCTGAAGCTTTTTGAATTAAGTTAACTCTTTCGTCCAACTTTCACTTCGTTGGTTTGACGTATTGGTCAACACGAAGTTGTTTTTTATTAAGTTGACTCGTTTGTCCAACTTTCACTTCGTTGGCTCGACGTACTAGTCGACCTGAAGTCGTTTTTCATTAAGTTGACTCGCTCGTCCAATTTTCACTTCGTAATTGATCAGACCAGAAGTCTATTAAATATATCCAACTTGTGTCCTGATTTCTTTTGGCTTGATATGCCAATTGCTCCGTATTACCGAGTTTTGATTCCTTTATTATGTTGTCCATGCGCAATATAGGGATTCTGATTTTGTAATTTTTCTAATATTCCTTTCTTGATATTTTGACCAACCCTAACGGTTGTTTTTCTTGAAAAGTTGCGCTAGGTTGTAAAGTGATTTGTTTTATCCTCCTGGCCTTTGCTTGGTTGATGTCGATCGTCGTGTTGTTAAAGATTTATGTCTTTGTTGTTTTGTCTCGTATCGCCTATGTCTTCAAGTAGCTGGATTTGCTATTGGTAATGTTTCCTCATTCGTAGGGTATGTTATCGTAGCTAGTGGACTCGGGGTGCTTTTTGACTCAGTGGTTGAGCAGTGCTAACTTGTCCGATCATGCTCACATCAGCGCCAAACTGTCCAATCATGCTCACATCAACGCCAAATTGTCCAATCATGCTCACATCAGCACCGAATTTAGCCCCAACTTTCAAGGTTTAATCGAGTCTGTTGCCGTCAATTTCATTGTTTGTAATTCGGGTTGGGCTTCCATCCATCAGTAGTGATGCAATCGTTTTCCACTCCCTGTTTTGACCTAGTCTCGCTGACCCGCACAAGGGGCCTCTTTTTAGCCCGATGAGTAGCGATGAGGAATAATGTTGTAAATAGGGAATTTGTAGCATACCTTAACTTACCAACCTCATGTCTTATTTATAGTGTTGGAGTTCTAGTTCGACCAGGCCATCGATGGCATAGTTTAAGAAGGAGGTCTTCGTGGAGATTCTTATCTAATTAGGAGTTGTGTTGTAGAAGGGATTTTCCTTGTTAGTTCTGTGCTTCTAGATACGTAGGAGATAGTTCTGAATCTCAGGGTAATCCGTAAGAGGAAGTTTCCCTGTGTGATATGTACTCTGATATTTGCTTCCTAGTTGGAAGCGAAGAGCTGCTATAATTGCATGTCTGAAGCTGATCCTCGAGATATTTGCCTTAGTAGGGCTTATGGGTATTGAGGATAGCTATGAGACGGACTTAGCAAGCTGTAAGAGTTGGGGTCCGTTTGGCGGGCTGCATCAGGCCCATAATTCCTTGAGATCATCATGACACGTGTATGGCTCAAGGATGTGACCGTTTTGGTGTATCATCAAGTGGTGTTCTTGAATTGTGTTAGTTGATTGAAACAAGCTTCTTCATGTTCTTTTATTGCTTATCAGTAAAATGGTTTGTTTGGTTTCGTTTGGCGTTAGTACTCCTAATTTGACATAGATCAACTCAAGTGGGAGGTGTTTTCAGCTGCTTCGTGAAAATTTGGATTCAATTGTCAACTGCTCCTATCGGAAATAGGATTAACTACGAATTCAAGCCATAGCACACGATAAAGAATTAATAAATCTATTGGATATTCGCGAGCCAAAAACTCATTATGTTAATTTTAAATTCGTTATAAGTTATTTGATTTATTATATTTATATTAGATTATTTTATTCATTTTGATTTTTAGTTGGGTTGATCGTTTTATTCCCCCTGACCATGCAGTGTAGAGCGTATATTAGTTCCTTGGGTTGTTCTTTTGATCTCGTAGTGGAATCTGCCTTTTCTTTTGAGTTGTTTGTCTGGCATTCCGATGAATTCGTCGAGTCGTCTGCTCTGAAACCAATGCTCAATTTCGTCTTTTAGTTTGTAGCAGTCTTCAATATTGTGCATGTGATCCTTGTGGAAGGAACAATACTTGTTTTTGTCTCTTCCTTCTGGGTTTTCTCTCATTTTGATTGGCTAATTGACGTCTTTCCAATTCACCATATATTTCAGTATATTGGCCCGACTCATTTTAAAGGGGTTTTTATGTCTTTTTCATCACACTTGTTACCCGCTCGTGTCTAGGTCGTGCCGACTGCAGCTTCCAAGACTCTTATTGGCTGGATTCGGTCCTTCTGTTATTCTGATGCCTTTGACTGACTGCTATCTTCCTAGGGTCTGTCGTTTTTTCTTCTTTCCCGTTTCTTTTAGTGGTTATCCCTTTCATGGTCATTTTTCTTCCTGGCAGCTTTCATATCCTCGAGAGAAATGTGTTTTTGAGCTATTTTCAACAGGATCGCCATGCCTTTTGGAGGTTCCAGGTTAAGAGCATAGAAAGGGGCCTCTTTTTAGCCCGGCAGTGAGAGTAGCGATGGTCGTGTCATTGCTACATCCATCGATCATTGTCAGCTCGTTAGTGAAATGAGTGATGTATTCCCTTATCGTCTCATCAGGATTTTGTTTGATGTGGAGGAGGTAGTGTGGTCCTTTCCTCATTCGCTGACTTCCGATGAATCTTGTGATAAAGGCGATGGCTAGTGCCTGGAAGAAGTCTATTTTCCTCGGTGGTATATTGTTGAATATGTTCATGTGGTGAAAATGTCGCAAATGATCTGTTGGGTCAGTGGTGCCATCGTACACTTTGAACTTTGGTGGGGTGAACTTCTTCAGCATGATAGTTATCATGAGGGCGTCGAAGAATGGCTGCTTGGCTAGTTCTACAATACGTGGGGATCCGTGACTTCGATTCTGAACGAGATTTCAGCACGTGTTTTGTCGCTCTATGGAAGCTTACCCTGGGGAAGTTAATTGTTTTCGAGATTTTCCTATTGAGGTTCTGCAGGAATCTCGTCGCTTTCTCAAGTTCAATTAATAGAGTTTTGTTGGGGCAGCACCTGGATAGGGTCGGCTGATTGAATGCACTCTTGAGTGAGTTTTTCCAGCATCTGTCATGTGGTTCATCTGGATCATAAGCAGATCTACCCAATGGTCAGTAGCGGTGTCGTCAAATGTTTGGGTTGTCTGAGCTATTGCATGTTGTGGATCTTGATTGTCGGGTGCAATTGGCCTGATGGTCATTGTTGGTTTTGATCGCGGGCTGTATGCGATATAGTGCTGCTAGTAGGAGGGTTACTGTGATTGTCGCTAGGCTGAGGGTCTGTAGAATGGTCATCTATTCTGACAGCTTGTCAATCAGATTTTGGTGAGCTTTGTCGCTGTGGATCTTCTTTTCAGAAAGGAAACTTGTCATTCCCCATGGACAACGCCAAACTGATGCGTCCAAATCTCATCCTTCTGTGAGTTTGACCTGCAAAACAGACGTTAGACTACCAAATACCACCTTTTTGGTAGCCGAAGGCACTCCGATGCTTAAGTCACAACTCTGTTAAAGAAGAAAGTAAATCTGGACAAAACTAAGTTAAAGCTGCATACCTTTGTCGATTGCTCCCTTTACCTTATATAATGGTAGCGGTTAATTCTTTGCATGACTTAAGCATGTGAGGCGTAACGGAATGAGACATTTCTCGTAACAGTCTCCTCCTTTATGAAGGTATGTCTGTGGAGGTGTAACTCCCTCCACGACTCTTTTCTTATGCAATGTTCATCTTCTTTATGAGAGAACTCGTGCGGGCTTGGATTTGGCCTTAATTGTGTCTTCCTTTAATGGGCCATGTTTGGGCGTTTATGATTGCCTTCTTGGTTTTACAAGTTGGTCTAATAGATGGGATGTCAGATCCTCGTGATGGATGTTTTCTGCTACATGTATGGTTGTGATGACGGTTTATTTTGATGTATCATCAAATATCATGATATGTTTTTAGCATACTTTTTCTTATTGATAATAACGATAGAGACTAAAAGTGCAAAATGAATTAGGCAAAAACAAGTGTCACACATATGTACTTGAATGGGAATGGTTCAATTGGTTGTTGATATGATGATGTCATACTTAGTTTATAATTTACTTATGGAAAAGTTCTTTTACTAATACATTAGTTTGTACTTGAGTTTGACATCTGAATTCCATTTTAATGCAGAGAAAAAAAACACTAACCCGCTTCCCTCTCTAGAGTTAAAGCATGAATTAAATCACTGACAAAGAGAGATGGTAAACCTCTGTGAACACAACTGTAGGTGATGTTATTGTAAGAACATTACCCTAAAGACTTTGCATATTTAACTTGTCAATTGAATTTTGTATAACAATTCATTTGATGTCTAATACTTATTTACTATTTTACTTATTGATTCCTTTAAGAAACATTGGATAAGATTGAAAAAGATTCACTAACGTCTTCAGCAACTAATATAAAAGAAGATGCTCTTTCTAAAGTATTGTGTCAGGATTCTAAAGGAAGAATAAGAGGGATGGAAAAAGGAATGACTTTTACTAAATTGTTTTTCTTACAAGCAATAAAGGAATTTCAAACTTCATTCCATTTAAATACCATTGTCAAAAGCTATGTGTTAACCAATTTGATTATTTCATTATTTTTGAACTTATGATGGATTATTTTAGGTACATATTTTCTAATCGGCATGAGGAACAACACGAGGAATACCTTGATGAAGCTTAGATCAAGCAATCATAATGAAGCCAATGCTAATGTTATTGTCTCTTTTTTTCTTTTTCTTTTTCTTTTTGCATTTCGACATTTTAGACTATTGAGTTGTATGGACCGGAAATGGTTGGAAAAGAAATGTAAAAAATGTCATATTCTTGTGGTACATTCATGACTCATATGTAGCAAAATGTATTATATATATATATATATATAGATTAAATATTAGTTTTTGTCACATTTATATTACCATCAAAATATATATTGATTAAATATCTGTTTTGGTCACATTTATATTACCATCAAGTTGATCCTCGCATAAATTATTTTTATATGTAAAATATTTAGCAACTGCAACCAGGTTTTGGTGAATTTGTATGTAAAATATTATTATTGTTTTCCCTACCAAAACATGGCAAATCTAATTACTAGACCCTCTATAGGCAGGGTTTTAAGCCTTGCCAAATGATTGTAAGACCCTGCCTAATAGGACTTTTTGCAGTAGTGAGATGCGGAAGGTGTATATCACCATAGTCGAGCCAAAGTTTTGGCCAATATGTTAGAGAAACCCTTTTATTGGTGGTCAAATAGTAGGTTTAAAAAAAGGGAAGCGGTGCCAAAAAGTTGGATGCCTTGAAACAATTGCACAACAGTATTGGTGTATTTTTAAGTTTTCTCAAAAGTTTGTGTTTTTTAATAGTATGAGAGTGTGTGAATAAAATGTGAGCATAGTGAGTATAATTCAAATTTTCAGATAGGTGTGGGTGTAAAAAAATGATAGTGTGGGTACCAATAGAAGCTCTCTCACACAAATAGAAAAGAAAAATAAATAAAAAATGCTAGAAAATCAGATTTTTGCAACCATATTTTAAAACCAGGTTGCGAAAAGGCATATGAACACAAATGGGAATGGTGTACGGCGGTCAAGATGTAGGAAAGCAGTTGGTGGAATATTAAAACAAACTTTGCACGTGCAGATATAAAATGAGTTTAATAATGCAGTGTACAATTAATAATGGTGGTGGTGACGATATCATTTTAGTCGGTTACGAAAGCAAGAGATACATGGTAATTGCTTGTAGTTACATGCATGCATCTTGACCTGTTCTCAAGTTTGACCATTCATTTTGACTCCACGTCGATCATACTAATCAATCCACAAAATCCCATTCACATATATACATGACATGCATGTTATGCATGCACGAGTTCATTCGTCGTCAGTTACGCACAATTACACAAATAAATAATGAATGTCGATCCGCATGACGTGATATATATGCATTCATTCAACACCGTTTGATCGACAATATTATTCCACCTTGTGCTTAGTTGATTAAATAAATAAATAAACACGTAAAACATATAGGTATAATCTCGATTTAGGTCTTAGACTAGCACCATGGATTTCATTTGACACTTGTTTTCCATCGAGTAGTACTCATTTAAAACCTATTTCATCCCAAAGTTTTAGTGCAATATCCATATTTTTTTTATTTTGATAATAGCAATTTATACACAATTCCCAGCACTACAACAATTAAGGCATTTTTCAAAAAAAATTTCATTGACAAAAATCAGAATTTTGTTGGAAAAAATTCGTTATTGGGTTCATGGAGGCATCCCCGTAGCTAAAGGTTTTTACCAAGGAATTACATTTTTGTTGGTAAAACAATTGATAAGTCAAAGAAACACGGTGTTGGTAATACTGACAACTACCAAGAAAATTCGTTGGTAAAAATCAAATAGGTTTACCAACAAATTGTTTTGTTGTAAGAAAACATTTGTTTACCTATGAATTTGTTTCTCGAAAAAACTTAAATTTTTCAAGGAAAATTGTCGTGGGAAAATGTAAATACCTTTATCAAAGAATTTTTTCGTTTGTAAAATGAATGTATATCAATAAAAATTGTCATAGGTACTGTTAACGATTACCAAGGAAGTTATTTTCAATAAAAAAAATTATATATTAAAACGATCATTCTCGGCTTTTAGACTAAGTCTCAATTTCTAAGGACGCCACTCTTGATGATAAGACCCCACTATAGAATTCCATATATTTATATCGAACTCCTGACCTATAGTAAAATATGTTGCAATATTTACCAATTGAGCTATTTGAATAATTGTGTTGTGTGAAACAACTTTATAGCTTATTAAATCAAATTACTCATTTTTTGCAATAAAAAAATCATTGCTACGTATATAATAGAGACCAGTATATAATATTTTGTCACTATAAATTATAATTAAATATTTTCACGAACTAAATATTTTGCTACTAAGAAAATGTTTGTCAATAATATTAATATTTATTAGCAATTAAATAATTTATTGTAAATGACGTCATTATAAATGTGCTTTAACAAGAAAAAAAACCTAATGAAAAAAATTATCAATCATTATCAACGAACCGAATCATTACTAATAATGTGATTATTGTCTAGGAAAACATATTTCCTTACTAAAGAGAGATGAATAAGATTTAATATTCGTTAACAAGGAGAGTGATTTGTTGTTAAAATTAGTCTTTTTTAGCAACAAAATATTTCATTCCAGATAATGCCATAATTACCAAAGAAAAAGTATTTGGTGGCCATAAAAATAACTTCGTTGTTAAATCAATTTGGCGAGAAATTGGTTTGGAGGAATGTTTCCTTTCCCGCCACCTATTTAACAAGGAATGTTTTCTACAAAATATATTTTGTTGGAAAACAGTAACAAGTTTATGGCATTTTCAAGGAAATTTTTTATTCGTTGACAATGCTACAATATTAACAAGGAAATCAATTTTCGTAGCAATAATTTTGTTGGTAAAAGATAGATTTCTTGTAGTGCAGATATATATACTATGAAGGCTGTGGGTTTATTATCAATAAATAAAGTTATGTATTAGCACTAATAGTAATATACGATAGCAATTATTGTTTCGGAGACTCGAAATTTAAGATTGCAAAAATAGTAATAATATGATAGCAATCTGCAAAAATTCTAGGGGTCGAGGGAGGGAACGAGGGAAAGGGGCGAGAGATGGGTGGAAGCCACCCATCCGCCTCGAGATGAGTGACATCGCGCATCTCAAAGCCGATGCGCTCATCTCGAGGCGGATGGGTGGTTACTACCCATCCCTCGCTCCCTCCCTCGACCCCTAGCAAAGCTCTAGCAATCTGTTATTGTTTACATTTCATTTTGTAAACAATAAGATATAAAGACAACTTATTATGTACAAGGTTTAACGACTTACTGATAAATCCGGTAACCATGTTACCAATTTGATAATGTGGTGATTTATTTTGAAAGCAGCTGATATCCATGGAGCACGCGAGATAGCTATAACGCTATTTTGTTAGAATTAATTGTAGCATACATTGTTGTGGTTTTGATAACACATTTTGGCAAACATGAACCATGGGAACGATTTCCCCACTAACATTTTTTTTTTTTTTTTTTTTTTTTTTGTTCAGTTGTATATGGAATAAAACTCCAAATGTATACTTAGGTACTAAAACAGCAAACGCAATCTAGAAAACAAGATTTTGCAATCAGAATATGCAACTAGAATGACGTGACATCATTATAGAAGTTTTTTACAATGTTGAGATACACATAAACATGTTGAGAATTCCATCATTTCCGAACAAACTCGGATGGAAAACGTATGCATAAAGTAACCTACAAAAAAACCCAGAATTGGCTTCTTTTATGTGTTCTTTAATATAAAACATTGTCTAATCCAACAAAGCCCACAATCAAAGCATAAAAATTAAAGCCAAAAAATGCAGAAAATAAAACTATATTTTCTTTCTTTTGTTTCTCAAGATGTTGAAGAAGGGTCATGACCCGAATCTGTCCAAGGATGTGGTGGATAACCCGACCCATTTCCACCACCAGTCTGATTTGGGGGCCTGAAAAACCCCATTTGTGGACCTTGCAAAAACTGGGGATATGAAGTTGAAGAAGAAGAAGTGAAAATTGGTGATGCAATTGTTGTTGTTGGAGAAACATGTGAAGAGTAGAACATTTGTTCCAACAGATTGGATGGTTGTCCATGAAAGTCTCCAGTGCTCTGAAGCAATTGAGAGTACTCCATATAGTCTCTGACTACATCATTGCTGCTCTGCAACTGGTGATGAGATTGGAGAAATTGTTGCTGTTGCAGCTGTTGAAGATGAGGAGTTTGAGAAATTGTTAAAAGGGGTGTTTGAGAATCAGAAATGGAGAGATGGGATGGTTGAGAAACTGGGGGAGATGATCGGAGTCTAACGTTTTCGGGGAAGTTGAGTTTTGCTCTGCTTCCCCTGAAGCGGAGAGCAGCTTCATCATAAGCTCTTGCAGCAGCTTCAGCTGTGTCAAATGTACCTAACCAGACTCTTGCAGCCTTGTGGGGGTCTCTTATTTCGGCTGCCCATTTGCCCCATGGTCTCTGCCTCACTCCTCTGTACCTTCTCCTGCTCTCTCCTCCTCCATAAGTGGTGCTGCTCTCTCCTACTGGAGTTGGTGGAAGTGGTGGTGTTGCATTTGTGGTGGTGTTTGATGTAATGGTTGCAGCTTCTTCTAGTACTGTAGATTAGATAAAAGAAGAGAGATGATTAGAACACCTACTCTGGGGAGCATGACATCATCTACTAATCATATAATAATATATGTTCTGTTTCTCAAGGTTAAAGCATGGAAGGGAGTTCTGCAGGCATGGTTGTTGATCTTGTCACAAAAACATTAATAAATATGAGTTGTTCTCTAAAAAAAAGCCGAAAACTAAAGGTGATTGAGATGACATAAGATACTAGTAGAGAATAAAAGCCAACTACACATTTTGTGCATTTTCTGTGTGCGTTTGTGCAAAAAGGATTGATCCTCCATCTAGAGAACAATGAAAGGGACTTGTGATGATGAGGACAATTGGAAGAAAACAAACTTTGGTACACTTATCTATTAAGGTAAGCAATTGACAATGTTCTGCAAACTCTTATTTAATTATTCTGTATTATTGTGTTACAAGTAATCTATTATTGTATTTTTTTTTTTTTTTTACGTACTGTTCAAATTGTAAGTTCATGCATGGCAGCTTTGTTCAATTACAATTTACATCATTTTATGCAAGGAACACATCGAAAAGTAACAATAACTAAAACCAATTAAATCCATATTTTACGTGAACAACAAAAATTAGCAAGAAATTAGAATACCAAGTGATGATTTCATGGTAGCTAGAGAAGATTAAAATTTCTAAGAATACTATATGGGGGGAGATAACAAACCTGGAAAACCTGATGAGTCTCCTACTGCTTGTTGTGAAGTAGTATTTCTGAAATCACCAAAGTTGTTGCTTCTATAAGTTTTCAAAGCTGATTCAGTATCAAAATCTCCTTGTTGATCACGGCCTCTCTTTTGTCCACCCCGCCATGAAGATGGAGGAGGAGAAGAAGAAGAAGAAACAGAAGGCACGCTATTGCTAGTAATCGTCGCGGCGGTGTTGGTGGGTGGTTGTGTATTTATGATGAAATCTAACCCATAATTTGTCCAATTATCAGCACCACCATCATTAGTAGTGCCAGACACGACATGAGTCAAAGCTGAGACCATAGCAGACATCTCTCTACTTCTGTCATACCCAGTGAACATAGTTGTTGTTGAACTTGAAAGAGATGGTGGTGGTGGTTGAGTTGTAGTCACAGATACTTGTTCATGATAGAGCTCCTCTTCGTGATTGTCTCTACTATTTGCTCTTCTTCCATCACCAGTACTACCAATAGTGGTCTTGCTTTGGTTCGCCACCATTAACAAACACATGTAACCACCCTACAAACAAATGAATTTTAGCTCTCTTGGAACTCAACTTCTGAAAGGTAAGGATGTCAATAACTAAATGATGGATGGAATATGAGGGGTCTGGGTATTTAAACCAAGTTGGAATTCAAACGCCGCCATTGCAGGGTTTCCAGTCATTAGGTGAGGTGCTATTCTCTTGTAATTAATTATACTGGAGGTTTTGATTATAAATGATAGATTGAGTGGGGAGGTGATAAGAATGTAGAAAGAGAGAGATGAGTTCACACTTGACACATACAGCAAAGCTTGTAATTTGACCAGATTCAGATATATCCATCCAATCAATCCAAGCTAGGGTGCTGAGTCGGTGATACAGAGGAGGCAACACAAGTTGGTTTCGAATTGAGTACTTTATACCGACATCAAAATAGCCCATTGGGCTTTCACAACTACACTTTGGGCTTCAGTATTGTCAGAACCCGTTTTCTGCTAATAAATAAGTAAATTTCTACAATAATATTTTGCAATGAGTCAGTCAGGTTTGGTGTCTCAAATTCATTGTTATCAATCCAGATTCATCACATGCAAAATCTTTTCTTTTCCCTTTAATTTTTCATTCGGATGTATAGCAATGTACAAAATGCTTCATTTTACACATAAAAAAGAATACAATCTTAATATTTGTTATAGGAGGTAGGTCTGACAAAGTGACGACCAATCCTTTGAGTCTATTGACACAACCATACACCACCGAACCCTTGTCCAGGTGATTTATACGCTAAAATTGCTGGAGGGAGTTTAGTTATATTTCTTTCTTTCAAGTTTTATCATGTATTCCAGTGAATGATGTTATTGTAGCATAATGCATATAAATTCTGTTAACATCGCCCACCCATTCACCTAACTAAATGTTAATGCTCGAGGGGGATTTGAAAAGTATTAACTGCCTTAGGCATCGATAATTTTTGGATAATCTATATATAAATTATGGCGTCAAACCTCTGTAAGTTAGGCATCATGTCCAAATGCGACTGCCATAATCTAAATTATACAAGAATTAATTAGGTGTTCAACTTAAAACAACATAACAAACTTACACATAGGATAACAAATACATTACATTCACTTTACAGAAAGTCCATTAATTTGTTCTTTGACTGAGAAAATATATTTTCGAATTAATAGTTTAAGTTCATGAATATAGGGATCTTATTGGAATGTTAGGTAAAAAGGTTGTACCCCAACTTATTTTACCTCATTGAGTTGGCCATTGGCCTAAAACTAGCATTTGATTTATAATTTCCTAATTTAGTCAAAAAGTAATATGCTTTAAACATTAAAAAAAAATGATGGCATGCTTCAAAAGTAATTTATTATTATTATTTTGAATGTAATTGAAGACGTGACGAGTTTTCTTTATTTCAACTAGTGTAACCGCGGTTTGACACTTTCTACATGGGTTCTTAAATCGTGCGTTAAGTAGTCGTCACTAAATTATCAAATATGAAAACAAAAACATATTTTGGAACTCCATTGTAATATTACCACTAAACCATCATAGACTTCCAGGCCCAATTCATATTCTTCTAGACCCGCACACAACTCCATCATAGTGTTGGATGAGATGCCAGTAGTTATTACCTTGCACTGCTCAAACATCTAGAAGAGCATTCAAGCAAACCACACCAGTTCAATTACAATAAAATATAGTTCAACATATACAATACATAATACACTTCTTGGTGAATATAGTTGATCATTAGCACCTATGGCATCTTAATGAAGAAAACTTCAAATTTACAAATCTAATAAAACAAATGAAGACCCTTGACCACCAACATACGAAAATTGTATGGGGGTCGAACACTTGACAAATTTCAATAGGTGGAGGTATCGTAGACTATAGTCTGCAAATAAAGTGACCACCAAGTATCTGACAAAAGCTACATTTGAAATTATCATCCTCACATTTATGCAGTTAAATCGGAAAGCGGTCGCAATACTGTCCAAGATCGAATTACGATTAAGCGGGATTAATCAGTTTTAATCGGTCATTTTTTTAAAGCATATATTTTTTAAATTTAATCATAGTCATAGATTACAAAAATAAATAATTAATCAAAATGGTGTAAATTTGTAATTATATAACTTTACTAATTAATCATAGTCATATATTACTTTACTAGTTAATAAATTTTAATTTTGCAGATTGCATCACTTATATCACTACAAACAACCTAACATTTCAACATAGCAATAAATCGGCGAGTCGGTTGGGCCGATTAATCGGTGACTCGCCGATTAATCGATGACGGCTAAACCCCAACCGATTTCACCCAGTTCGGTTCGGTCAAACCCCAAATTGCAATTAATCGTCGATTAATCCGCGATTTTTTGCCACATTAATAACTTAGCCTCACATCTAAAGAGAATCACACCAAAAACTATACCAACATATTCACACCTCCACCAAAACCAAACCAATCCTGCTCTTTTTTTTTTTTTAATAATTGTTGGGAAAGGAAGAGTAGGAAATTTCAGAGTTAAGAACTCACCTCCTTGTGGTTTTATGTCAATGATCACTCTTATACGCCACCACCGAGACCGACAAATCAAGAATTAGGAAAAAAAAAAACGATGCCCCTACACTCACAAAGTTATTAATAAGTTGCTCATAGCAATTGATACTAATAGCAATTATTTAAAGCTATACAAGTATTTATAAATTATAAATATGCTCTTATATATAACATTTGTATTTTTCATTTTGTCTTCCACATTTCATAATTTTTACGATCTAAATCAGTCTCTCTCAAATTTTGATTAATTATACCTAGGCCACTAATGTAGTTTATTTGCAATTTCAATTATCTATAAACTATAAATACGCTCTTACAATAGTGAGAGTGTAATATTTTGTTTCAATATTTAACTCATAATATTCTTTAAACTTTTTAATTAATTAAATTAAAAAAATTTAGTCAAATTTCCTAAACTTTTTATTTTTATTTATTATTAAATTTTTAAAATGAAAAATATT
This sequence comes from Berberis vulgaris, assembly GCA_963556465.1. Taxonomy (NCBI): domain Eukaryota; kingdom Viridiplantae; phylum Streptophyta; class Magnoliopsida; order Ranunculales; family Berberidaceae; genus Berberis; species Berberis vulgaris. The sequence goes on from OY747127.1 coordinate 40,835,551, forward strand.
GAATATACGTGCACGTAGGCGCATCCACACCCTAGTTATTAGCTAAGAGTTTGAGATAGTTATACAATACTAGGGTGTCAACGCACTATACGTGCACGGATATTTGGTACTTTTTAAAAATGTGTAATAGTATTTTCATTTGTAATGACTTATTTATAATTTATAGATAAATGAAGGGCTTCAAATAAATTATGTTAAGAGCTTGGTGTAACTAATGAATATTGAGAGGGATTGGGTTTGATTATAAATAATCTGAATTTGGGAGTGCAAAAGTGTAAAACAAATGTATTAATATTTTTAATTAAAAGACACAAATACCCCTGAAATTATTAATCGGTCTTTGGTTTTATATATAATTATTAAGAATAGAAGAGGACAAAATTGAAATGTAAAGTTAGAGTTGAAGACATACTTTTTACTATTCATTTTGGGAAGAAGAGTTGTAGTAATAGAAATTAACTAGGGTGTGGACACGCTCTACGTGCGCGAATATTCAATATTTTAATAATAAGTAAAAATTAGTTTTGAATTTTTAAATAATAATTATTTATAATTTTAAGGATCTATGTATAGTTTATGAATAATTATATGACTTCAAATAAATTATGATATTAAGGGCTTATATATAATTAATTAATGTTCGAGATGGGGGTTGGTTTTGATTGTAAGAATATGAAATGTTGATGATAAAATGGGAAATCAAAAGTTAATTTTAAGAGCATTTTTTTAATTTATAAATAATTTGAGGGATTTAAATAAATTATTTTAGGGGCTTAGGTGTAATTTTCAATATTTAAGACGGACTGATTTGGATCGTAAAAATTATGAAATGTGGAGAGCAAAATGAAAAATACAAATGTTAGATGTAAGGGCATATTTTTAATTTACAAATACTTGTAGAGCTTCAAATAAATTATGTTAGGGGCTTAGATATAATTAATGAATATTTGAATGGCTATATTTGATTGTAAATAATTTGAATTTGGGAAGACAAATTTGTAAAAAGAAAATGTAATTGTATTTTTTCATTTAAAGACAAAAACACCATTTATTACTTTTACCCACATTTTGATTTTTAGTTGTAAAATATTATAAACTTAAGAAACATTTTAGGCAACCCAAAAACCAGGATGAAGACAATTCACTATTCATTTGGGTGGGTTGACGTTATATTATTCAGATATTTAATAAATGACATTAAAAAAAAAATTTACTTGTAACTGGAGTGTCGATACACCCTACGTGCGCGGATATTTAATATTTTTTAATTTTATTAAAATAATTCAATAATAAGAAGAAAAAAATATTATTGAATTTCTAAACAAAATAATTACATATAATTTTAAGGGCTTATGTACAGTTTATAAATAAATAAGGTGCTTCAAATATTTTATGTTAGGGAAATAGATATAATTAATCAATATTTGATAGTGATTGGTTTTGATTGTAAAAGTATGAAATGTTAAGGGAAAAATAGAAAATCCAAAAGTTAGCGGTAATGATTTTTTTTTTATAATTTAAAAATAGTTAACTCCGCCCGTTGCAACGGCCGGTCCCAAGCCCGGATAAAGGAGGAGGGTTGGTGTTAGGTTTGTGATAGCCAACCGTAAAAAAAACCCATCACATCCCTTTTCATGGAATTTGGTTCAAAAAGATTAATGTAGAAGGATAGGGCGTCCCCTGCTATAAGCAACGCGCTGCACCTACGCTCGGGTGTAGTGACAAATGAGCAAGGCACGCTGCAACGGCGCCCGGCTGTAGTGTTAAATAGGCAAGGGTTCTCGCACCATTTTGGATGGGGGCGAGTAAAGAAGCTAGTCCAGGTTAGAGCTAGAGATAGAATGATTAGATTAGCCTCTTGGAACATAGGAACCTTGACGGGTAAAACAATAGAATTAGTGTCTACCCTGCGTAGGAGAAAAGTAAACATAGTTTGTCTTCAAGAGACAAAATGGAAGGGGAACAAGGCTAAAATTTTAGGAGGAAGATGGAACTAGGAACGAGGTGGGAATAAGGGTAGATAAAGTTTTTAAGGATGCAGTAGTCGACGTTAGGATGTTTGGGGATAGAATCATAAGTATTAAATTAGCTTTAAAACTAGAGATAGTGCATGTTATTAGTGCGTATGCACCCCAAGTGGGTTTGGACGAGGAGACTAAGAAGGATTTTTGGGAATCTTTAGAGGAGTTAGTTCTTGGAATTCCCTCTTCCGATAGGGTTTTCCTAGGCGGGAATTTGAATGGCCATGTCGGTAAGGATAGAGTTGGGTATGAGAGGGTACTTGAAGGTCAAGGCTTTGGGGATCGAAACACTACGGGGATTTCTATTATAGATTTTGCTTTAGCCCATGATTTTGGGATCGTAAATACTTTTTATAAGAAGAGGGAAGATCACTTGGTGACCTTTGCGAGTGGGTGCAATAGAAGTCAAATTGATTATTTTCTTGTTAGGAAACACGATTTAGATAGGTGTAAAAATTGTAAGGTTATACCAGGGGAGTGTCTGACAAACCAACATAGGCTGTTAGTTCTCGATTTTTGTCTTAAGAGTAGGGGTCGTATTGCTATAGAACAGGTTAGACCGAGAATTAAGTGGTGGACCTTACAGGGAGATGTGTGCCAAAAATTTAGAAAGAAGATTTTGGGTGGCCAGTCAGTTTCAAAGGGTTGGGAAAATCTAGAACCAAAGGATAGGACTAGTAGCGTGGATCTTTTTTAACATTTGGCAAATCGAATAAGAAGATGTGCCAAGGAAGAGTTAGGAGAGGCCAAAAGAGGAGGTTTATATGGTAAGGAGACATGGTGGTGGAACACTGATGTGCAACAAACCATTACGAAAAAGAAACAATGCTTTAAGGAGTAGCAAAAAGATAGATGCCTAGGGTCTTATGAGCTTTATAAGCAAGCTAAGAAGTTGAGTAGTAAAGCAGTAGGGGAAGCTAAGAAGAGAGCATATGATGATTTTTATAATAAGCTAGGTACAAAGGAAGGGGAGAATGATATTTTCAAGATAGCTAAAGCTAGATAACGAAAAACTAGGGACTTGAGTCATGTTAAGTGTGTTAAGCATGAGGATGGAAGAGTTTTAATGCAGGATAAAGCTATTTTAGATAGATGGAAGGATTACTTTTGGAACCTACTCAATGGAACACATGTAGGGGAGTTAAACTTGGAGGGGTATGCTTCACAGGAAGGGAGAGATCGCGTGTTCCATCGCAGAGTTAGTGCCACAGAAGTGAGAGAAGTTTTAAAAAGAATGAAGAAGGGGAAGGCCGTTGGACCGGATGATATACCAATTGAAGCATGAAAATGTCTGGGAGAAGTTGGGATTCAATGGCTAATAAGCTCTTTAATAAGATTTTGGAAACTAGAAAAATGCCAGATTCGTGGAGGCATAGCATTGTGGTACCAATTTATAAGAACAAATGGGATATCCAGAATTGCTCGAACTATAGAGGGATAAAGCTTATGAGTCATACGATGAAACTTTGGGAAATGATTATAGAACGAAGACTTAGGAGTTTCACCACGGTTTCGGAGAATCAATTTGAATTTATGTCGGGTAGGTCTACTACGGAGGCCATCTTCCTGCTTAGGCAAACTATAGGAAAATATCGAGAGAGACGTAAGAATTTGCATATGGTTTTTATTGATCTGGAGAAAGCATATGATAGGGTCCCCAGGGAGTTAATTTGGTGGGTGCTTGAAAGGAAGAAAGTGTCTCAATGTTATGTCGATATCATTAAGGATATGTATGAAGGGGCTGTAACAAGTGTTCGCTCAGTAGGTGGGATGTCCAGTGAATTTTCAGTGTCAGTAGGACTACATCAAGGGTCGACGTTAAGTCCATATCTCTTTGCTTTGTTCATGGATGAGTTGACGAGACATCTGCAAGAAGATGTACCAAAGTTTTAGATAGGTGGCGGGAGGCTTTAGAGAGTAAAAGTTTTAAAATTAGCCGTTCGAAGACGGAGTATCTAGTGTGCAACTTTGGTTGTGAACAACGAGGGAGAAGTAATGCAATTTGAGATCGAAGGTGTAGAGATCCCGGAGTGTGAGGCTTTTTGATATCTAGGATCTATAATTCAGAAGAATGGGGCTATTGAAAAAGATGTAGACCATAGGATTAAAACTGGTTGGTTGAAATGGAGAATGACGTCAGGAGTATTATGTGATAGAAGGATACCTGCAAGGCTAAAAGGGAAATGCTATAAGACAATTGTTCGATCAGCCATGCTATACGGTTCAGAATGTTGGGCTACTACGGGACAACATACGCATAGGATGGCAGTAGCAGAAATGCGTATGTTAAGGTGGATGTGTGGTAAAATTTGTAAGGATAAAATTAGAAATGAAAGAATTAGGAGATACTTAGGTGTAGCGCCCATAGAGGACAAAATTAGAGAAAGACGTTTAACTTGGTTTGATCATGTGCGGAGGAGACCAAGCACGACGCCAATTAGAAAATGTCTAGATTGGCAAGTTAATTGAGGGTATAGACGGAGGGGACGACCATTGAAAACTTGGATGAAGGCGGTGAATGAAGATATCATTGAGCTTGGATTAAGCGATGATATGTGGGAAGACCCTATTGCTTGGAGAACCAAAATCCATGTAGCCGACCCCGAAAATATCGGGAATGGGCTTTGATGATGAATTTAAAAATAGTTGGAAGATTTCAAATAAATTATGTTAGGGCTCAGGTATAATTCATGATTATTTAAAGGAATTTGGTTTTTATTTTAAATAATCTAAATTTGGGATGACAATATTGTAAAAAAATGTAATAGTATATTTTATTCAAAGACAAAAACACCCTTTTGCCCTTTTACGACTTTTTAAAGACACCGAAAATGTTCATTTGAGTGAATTCTCATTATAGATGTAAGGTGCAACACTCGTGCAATTGTGACAAAGATAGTCTTCCATGATAAAAAAAATCATAGGAGACACATACATGAGTTCAATTTGAAGAATGAAATTAAATTGTCAAAGTATAAAAGTCAACCGCAGAAGCCACATCAAGAAAAGTAATTTAGAATAGACTGGGCCAGGCCATAGTCTGAGGCCAAGAATATAAGACGTGTAATTAAGCCAGCCGACTTTGCCACTTGGGCTTCAAAAAACATAAGTAAAAAGAATGAGCACGTTTTTACTGTAGGGGTTTGAGGTAGATCCACCGCCACCACCTGAATTGAAAATGACAATGGAGCTAGGTAGGAGATTTCAAGATGTGGACCTTATCAGCCAAATTGCATGAACTAATCTTGTAGGGTCTCAAACTAGTGTAGTATCAATTTTTATCAAAATCTCGGGATGAATCCTTTCTCTTCTTCTTTTTCTAAGATTTTCTTCTTTGTTTTTGGTGGGCCCTAGTTTCATTTGCATCATAGGAGTTCTAAATGTCGAGGAAGCCAGCAAGGAAATCAGCGAGGTTTGGAGAGAGGGAAGGTGGGGATCGTCCATTCCTCTCAGGATGTGCGCATAAAAAACATTGACACGCATCCCAAGGGAGATGGGCGGCCCACACTCTCCCTCTCTCCTTTCCTCGCCCATTTCCTCGCTGGTTTCCTCGCTGGCTAGAATCACTCTTTGCATTATATAACGCGCGGTGAGCTTAGCAACAGTAAAAAGCATGGATTTTGTCATGATATTTGCGTTTTCCATTTTGCCCTCCTCAAATTAGACAATTCCCATCATGTCCTCTCTCTCACTCTCCCCAATTTCTCCTTCGATCACTCTTCTTCTCTTTCATATATCTCTTCAGATCGCTCTATTCTTTTTCTTTTCTCTCCCACCTCCCCGAAAACAGTCGCCATTGAAATCCTTCCCCTCCCCTTTTCACTATTATTGAGTTCCCCCTCCAACTTGAATCGTCACCAACCCTAAACTCGCTTTTGACATGAATCTCCACCACCACCCCCCAATGCTCTTGCTTGATTCACCATGCCACCCACCTAACCCTGACCTAAATCGCCATCTCGAACCGCTGTAAAGGTGTGTTTGGCCTTCCAAAGCCCAACGAAGTGCTTGATCTTTACTTCCATGCACGTGAGATCAATTTCAGGGACGTGGTACACCTTCAATGGAACGCTAACACTAACACTACCTCCAATCTTGCTATCTTCTTCTTCTTCTTTTTCGACGTCAATGGTTGACGGATCTTGTTTTAGAGCCACGAAGCAGTGGAGATGAAGAGGTGACAGAGTGGGTGAGGGAGGTGGTGCTTTGTGGCAGGGAGGATGGAAGTCCAATATGTTAAGCATAACAAGGAGGTACAAAAACTGGGGAAGTATTCAGTGGAGGCGTATAATAGGATGAAAAAGAGTGAAGATGAGAATGGTAGTGGAAAGTTGGGAATTGTGGAGGTTGAGAGACAGGTGGTTTCAAGGATCAAGCATTATCTCAAGGTGGTGCTTTGTGGGAGGGAGGTTGTTGTTGTGGTAAGCCATGGGTTCACTCTAAGCATCTACTCACTTTCGACCCTTCTACTTATTAGGCTAATAACTTCGATTACTAGAAAGTGTTTTGATGTGTCTGTCTAAAAATGTTGCCTTGCTCGTTGAGTTGGAAGTAAATAAAATTTTGATTTTGAGAGCTCTAATAATGAGTTAATTTGCCTGTGGAAAGTAAGGTTATGTTATGACATATTTGTGCTTTGGTGATCTTATACATAAGATCTTAAGATAACCATTGTTGGCTCTTACAAATGTAAGAATACAAAATCATATTCTTTAAGCATATCTAGCAATCATATTCTTCACCCCTTAATTTTAATAATATTTTTTTACTTATTATTGAAAAACTGTAATAAAATAAAATAAAAAGTACTGAATATTCGTGCACGTAGAGTGTGTCAACACCCTAGTTTTAGATTAACTCATCCTTATTTGTTGATAAGTAAATATCAATCATAGAGGAATTGTAATTAGTATTCATCTATACTACTATAACTCCTCTTCTCCAAATGAATAGTGAAAATTGTATGTCTTCAAATCTAATTTTACTTTCCAATTCTGTCATCTCATGGAGCTTTGCTACAGAGCGAGGGAGGGAGCGAGGGAAAGGGGCAAGGGATGGGTGGTAACCACCCATCCGCCTCGAGATAAGCGCATCGGATTGGAGATGTGCGATTGCGCTTATCTCGGGGCGGATGGGTGGCTACCACCCATCCCTCGCTCCCTCCCTCGTTCCCTCCCTCGACCCCTAGAATTTCCCCATCTCATGTGTTTAATAATTACATGTAAGATGAAAGACCAATGAATAGTTTCAGGGGTATTTATATCTTTTAATTGAAAAACTACTATTACATTATTTTTACACTTTTATCCTCTCAAATTTAGATTATTTATAATCAAACCCAGCCACTCTCAATCATTAATTACACCTAAGCCCTAACATAATTTATTTAAAGCCCTTCAATTATTTTTAAATTATAAATAGGTCCTTATAAATGAAAATATTATTATACGTTTTAAAAATTACTGAATATCCGTGCATATAGAACACGTTGACACCCTAGTGTAATAATAATCACATGGTGATTAAACATGCCATGAGCAAGTTATATGTAACATCAATTATATATAGCTGTTACCAATTAATCACTAGCAAAAACACAAATATATTTAGCCACTCTCCTGAGAATTACGTTTTTGGTGGTTGAATGGTTCCTTAAAAAATTGAGTATATATTGTAGTATGTAAAATTTGAAATTTGGGCAAGCAAAATAATATTAGGCCCCATTATACTGTTACGAATTAATCACTAGCAAAAAATCTAGAGAGCTAGGCCCCTAGCGTCAGGATAGTGCCAGGGGGTTCTCTGTGTGTGTAATTGTGTTCGACTGAGGCATTATAAGCATCTCTAGGATGATGAAGGGTATTGGGCCTGGCCTGGCACGGGTCTGACGTGCCTGGTCTGGCTATCTAGACAAGTTGATTGTATAGTAGGTAGGAGGCGTGCATGCTCTCTCATTCTCCCTTTCTAGTTGCAAAGTACCTTAGCTAAATAAAGCAGCAGGAGATGAAAAGTTGGACATGGCATGTGCAGTCATAATTTACAAGGACAACAACATTTGCCTTTTGTTAAATTAAATATTATTAAATAACTAACAACTTATTATATTCAATGAGGTATTTATAGGAATATAAACATAATCCTAATTAGGAAAGAAAAATAATTCGAATTCTACCAAATTGTTGTAGCAATGCGGAATCTACTAGAGATTCAGAAGAGGCAGCGGGTGGTGCTAGCAATGGGGACAAGTTGGTGGTGCAAATCACTGTCTTTCCTTCCTTCCGACTAGGGTGATTGGTATGTCCCTCATTTTCTTGATAACTATCCCATTACTCGGGAAATCCATGCTTCTTAAAACACCTTTCATCAACATGCTTAATGTTTCCACATGAGCACCAAAACCTTTAGATGAATGTTATTACTCCCATATTTCTTGACAGCTATAGATAAGCTAGAAGCTGTGCCTGTGCCTTGAATAAGCATGATATGGCGGCATAGTGCCTTACACCAAGCAGTTGCAAATGCCATTTTCGGGTTAGGAAACGGTGTAGTGCGAAGAATCTCTCCGCGAATAGCATCATAAATATCATCAATACCAGTAAGAAACAAATAAACAAGCTCCTCATCAATCTCATTCTTGCGAGCCTAAGTCACCTCCGCCTGGGTAAAAGTGATTGACTTTCTGTGATCAAGCTCTTGCCAAAAATGAGGCAATTGGTCTACCTCCCTACTCAGTCTCCATGGCTTTGTGGGACAGGTTGTAGACAACTGACCTATTAACACCATCATAATATGCAGGAAGATGAATAAACAAATTCACCACATTCGATTTCATGGCATCAATGAGCTAACCTTTCACAATATCATTTTCCATCACACACTTCTCATAAGTTGCATCCTTAGTGGGTTCTGGAGTAGTACTAGTCAGATATCATATCCTACATCGTTCGATAATAAACATGAAGACAACTTGAGACCAAAGAGTGTGATTGTGTCATTCAACTTGACACCATAAGGAATAGACGTTGGTAATGAAACTACAGTCACAACCAGCTTAGGCATAACAGGTATAACAACAACAACAAATCAGCAAGATAGCAAGACAAGACAACAAATCAGCAAGATAAAAACAATCAATAGTAATAAATTAGCAAGATTGCAACAAATTATCAAGGTAAAGGCAGAGCAAGACAAGGAAAGGCACGGCATGGCAAGGACAAAACAACAAAATGCAAGGATAACAACAGAAGCACGATCCTAGGATCGTTGCTCTAATACCATGTTAAATAAAATAATTTTAAATAATTCAAAGCTTATTATATTAATTTCACAATGAGGTATTATAGAGATACAAATATAATCCTAACTAAGATAGGAAAAATTACTTCGAATTCCAATTAATCTGAAATTCTTAAATAAGTACAATCCCTATTAATTCGGTATTTCTAATTACATAATTATTATTCACGTTAACACCTTTTTTTGCATAGTTGGATGGGTCACTTCTCTGAGGTTATGGACGGTGGGTGAGCAATTGACTACAACAACAATGCATCGCAATGCAATCCAATCCAATCCATGTTAATATCGTGCTTAAATTCAAACTCAGCATGTTGCGACTGTTGCTCATTCATCCTTTCTTTTCAAGCACACCATGTGCTCACTATACAAGCCCGACCCCACTGCTTGGTTATTCTTGAACATAATGTTTTAGGGGCTTTTTCTAAGTGCATCGGCCTTATGCCTGGTGTTGTGCCTGGTGCAAACCAGGCACCGTAGATCTGCATCGAGATAAGAGTTGTATCTTATCTCGATGCATATCTACGGTGCCTGGTTTGCACCAGGCACCGTAGCATTACTCATGTTTTAGTGACTAATTAGCTCTCATGCTGCAGCAGCAGAAAATATATATATTTTTTTTTCAACAATTCTTGGCAGCCAGCCAGGGCTCCTAGCCACTTTTTGGTTAGGGTAGGGTTTTTTTACACTTTTACCCATTCTCTTTAAAACACAGCCACAAACATAATCTATAGAAAGGGTAGAAGTATAAAAAACCCCTACCCTGACCAAAAAGTGGATGCCTAGAATTGTTGTTTTTTGTTTTTTTAGCCAACACATCCAATAAATTGGTGAGCGATTACCAACCAAATCAAATTCGAAGCATGACTTACAAATTAAACAATCTAACCTTCCACATCTTAATGAATCAATGGGATGATCAATAGATTGTGTAGCAGCTGAGCCAAGGATGTGTGGAAAGAGGGAAACATTTTAGACAGTAAAGTCGGGTGTAGTTTTGATGTTGAATTAGTATGGTAGATGAAAATGTGTTGTGTTGGGCTCTTAATTAAAGATGAAAATGTGTTGAAGACTTTCAAGAGGGTAAAACATGTCACTTGGGTGCAACCGTTTTTTTTTTGTATTTTTTATTATTATTTTAAAGATCAATATTGTTTTTCGAACTTGTTACCGTTGATGATTGAACCATTCCCCTTTTTTTCTTCATTATATTAGACGTAATAGCATTGAGCTAGCCAATTATATACTAGCTCTTTGTTGCAGGTCGTTTGATTTTGGAACGCCTAATGAACAAAAACATATATCATAAAAATTTATTAAAATAAAATATTAAAAAAAACCCTTTAAACATTTGAAATCAACTTTCAACCCTTCTTTTTTTCTTTCAAAGTTTCTTATTGTGTATCTCTTTATCTTTCCTTTAGAATGTAGCACTTATCAATGGTGGTTTAATAACCTGGACAGGTTGCATAGTTTTTCGTTGTAGTGAATCCATCCTCCCCACTTTGCAATTTATTAAATTTAATTTGAAATCCTTTAAAGCTTGCTATGCAAAAACATTCATCATAATTGGCTTGACTTTTGTTTATCTGATTCAGTAATTCTTAGATAAGTTATAAAATTCTCCAAGGTATGTATTGATAAACCTAGCTATATGTTGGAAGCAAGAAGGATATGAACGATAAACATATTTCACTCTTAATTTCTTTTTCTTTTTTCCAAATTTAAGAAATAAATAAGAGCTAGTCAAATTCAAGTAGATTGAAAATAATAATGGGTAAAGAAGAGATAAGAGAATGGATACATCTCCTTGCAAGGGCGGAGGTGGGAATTGTTTTTATAAATATTTTGAGATTATTTTTCACGCAAAAAAAATATATTATTCTATTGATAATTTTGAAAAAACACTTATTGTATAAGTTGTGTCTTTTTTTTTCGAAGATGTAAAATTCTCATTCATAATAATTTGCTAATAATAACTGCCAACTAAATAACTAATCCTCTTATGGATACACTAGGAATATACCAAAATTTTGGTTTCTGAAGAGGTTTTTTCCTTACAACATCACTTGCTCAAGATGAGCATAATCAAAGCATGGCCAAATTAATGTGTCTTAAAAGGATGATAAATAGACTTATGTTATTCCAAGCTAACAAATTCAATCTGATCCAGATGCAATTTCAGTTCGCCAGCTCCCACGGAGTAAATAGCCACCTATTACATCCTATACATCACATTGAGTTGCTCGACCCTGATATGGTTATTGTTAACTTTGATGCATGTTTTTTTAAACATTCGCAACAGGGAACTATTGGTGTCATTGCAATGGATCTGAGGGGCAATGTTCTTGCAACAATGGCTAGTACGATTCAGGGCAAGGTTACAGACAACACGATGGCTGAGTTCTTGGCAGGAGAGACATTCCTTATGTTGATTCAGGCCCAACGGTGAAAATCTGGTGTTGTTTTTGGAGATTCTTCGGTCTTACAGGAGGCGCTATATTCGAAGGATAATAGTTCAACTTTTGCTTTGAATTGGGTTTGGAGACCTGTGTTTTGTAATATTGAACGCCTCTTTCTATTACGTAAAGGTTGGAAGTATATGTATATAAGTCGTAACCTCAATTATGAGGTTCATGAACTTGCATCTTTAGCGCGTAAGTCTATGTATGTTTGCTAGTTTAATACATTAAGCATTAAAAAAAAAAAAAAAAAAAAAACAATATCTCCATAAGAGCCCCAAATAGTTTAACATAGCTAAATGTAGATAGTGGTGAAAAATGGGTTTGATCTCATAGCAAAATAATTTGATGAACATGAGGTAATGTTGATTGCTAGCAACTGTTTGGATGAAATTGAAATGGAGAATAGTGTTGCACTAGTAGTCAACAATGAGTAAGATCGAAATCTAGTGGACAAACATGGACTTTTTCATACATCGGGTTTGTTGTTTATAAGAATATTTTATTGAAAATAAATTATCGTAGGGGTGGGGGGTATAACAATAATTTTAGAAGGAAAACTAATAAAAATATTTTGTGAGACCTACGTTACCATATGCTAATGGTAGAAAATCTGAAAGTTGAAGGGGAGGGGGGAGGAATCAGGGATTGGATAGGGAGACTAGTGAAACTGGATTAATAATGTGGGATTACGGACTCAGGCAAGTTATAAAGATGGGATGCTAATGACTCAACTAACGCTAGTTTTAGTTTGCAAACTACCTATTTTACTAAACGAAACCTTAAACGCAACATATGTAAAGGATCAAAATCTCACTATTCTACATCAATTGAAAACTAAAATTCGTTCAAGACAGATGCACAAAATTTCAGGTAAGGTTCACAATGGGCATTATAAAACAAAAATTAAAACCTGCACGGGTGTCACTGCAAAACCTAAGACTTGTAGTAGAGAATTGAGAGTAGAGGTAAAGGGTGAGACTTTGCAAACTCAAAGTCAACATTCACAACCCAAAAAGCTAAAGAACAAAACCAAAAAAGTAAACTTCAATTTGTAGACAGGGAAAACAACTAGGAGAGAATGCCACTAGTTTTAGAGTTGAAAACAGACTCAAATCCAACATAGAAGAATACAACTAGAGGTGAAGGAAGTAATGGTCAAATATACACTTCAAATTCCAATGACAATGAAGGAGAAGTACCCTTTGAATAGTTTGACTGACTTCTTCAATTATAAGTTGTAGTGATCAATCACCATTAACTTTTGTCAAAGGAGGGTTGGTTCCTTTTGATGACGTTGAAGCTGGTCTAAGGCTTTCTTCTTCAAGTTACAATAAACCTTTTGACAAATTGACATGCTTTGTGCTTTGAACTTGCATTTTTGTCAAAGCGGCTAAGTCAGTGTGCACACTGGTCTGTGCTTTGCAGTTTGCACCAATTAAGATGTTTAGAGATTCAAATAGTAGAGTAGTACTGTTTGTCTTTTTCTCTCATCACTTGGCTGGTTTAGGCTCCATCCCAAAATCCATATTAATTCACTGGGCTGGGCTAGGCTTCATACCATTGACACCCAACATACTTTTTTTTTTTTTTTGTCTAACTATCATGCACACCAATTCTAACATTGCCATCAATCATTTCAATAATAATAATAATAATAATAATAATAATAATAATAATAATAATAATAAAATCATATTTTAGAATGTAAGCTAATTTTTTTAGAGTCAAACTCGGTTAAAATTATAATCGATTTAATGTTTGGGGTCTTTGTTTGAACGTTCATTAAAATGTTCATCTATTTCATTGAAAAATATTATACTTAAGCATGAAAATATTAAAAACACTTAAATGTATTAATAATAAAATACATATTTGAAATTTTAAGTGTTTGTATCAATCACTGGTTTTGTTGGAAAGATCTTCAAAATAGTATTTCAACGACACCAAGTTTACAAAAATCCGACAATTACGTAGATAGTAATAATAATTTTAATTTAAAAAAATGAAAACACAATACTTTCTCTCTCAGTCACATGTACATTTTTGCCCTTTTAAATATTTTATATTTACAAACATGTCATCATAGGAAATGAATATCAACCTTCAACACATTTCCTAACTTTCAATCCTAGCCATTCTTTATCTCCACTCCTTAGTTTGTCACAGTCAGCAATGAATAGTAAAACACCATTCTGAATTGCAATATAGATGTAATTCAAGATTTCGAGGAAAGAAAGTGGCACACTCGGTTCCATCTGGTAATCGACAACTAAGAGTAGTAGACTCCTCGTATGGGAACCAACATTTGTACTTGTCATTAGCATTCAAGGCTCGCCTGCTCGATAGAGTAGTATCAGAATTGATGAGACATCAAAACAGTCACCCAACCAGCGCCGAACACGTGGCACATGTCAACCCTAATGTGAAAAGGCCCTAGTTTAGCCTAAGACAGGCGCAAGCCAGGTCCAACTCAAGCCCATACTAATTACTATTTAGCCCGTAAGTCAGGGGCTCAAGCCCAACGTGGTGGGAATCTTGGTGTTTGGCCCAGGACAATAAGGCCCGAATACAAACCTCTAAACTATAGAAGACGCAAGGTCCAATTGCACGCTTCTTGGTCCAATCAAGCATTGGGTCTCAAAGAGAGCCAAGTGCCAAAAAAAGACCCAGTCATGGATATATAAGATTCTAAGCGAGATCTCCTCCCTCCATTACCCCCTCAACAGTAAAGTCAATAAAAGGAGTCAAGCACCCATTATATAAGATGAATAAAACGTAGGAGAAAGGTACGCACGTGCAACCCTAATTTTATCAGTCCAAATTCATCCTTGTTTAGTTTCTAACTTTACCATTGGAGTGTCTTTCGTCGCTACAACGGTGATCTTTGGTTTATCGTTGTTCGTCTTTGCAGGTAAAAAAAATCAACATGGACATATTTATATGCACCAGTTCAGTTCCGTGCGTGGAAAAATGATAAGTTTTCCTTAGAGCAAAAATATAAACTCTGTTGAACTAACAAAGTCTCAAATCAAGGTTATTGGCACCAGTTCTCGAGCTAACAAAAATAATGCCGAGCCTGCCAGCTCTCCGGCCAAAGAAGCCCTACCACAAGCCGAATCGATCCAAATGTGAAAGCATAAAAACCACAAGGCCTTGCCACAAAAGCGGCCACAACAGACCCTTGCATAAATCAGATTCTATTCCACAGGACCCACCTCAGGCAAGTGGTGGAGAGACTTACCCAGGGTCGACAACTGCCATCAGAGGATGACAAAAATTCAGACATATCTCTAGCCCAAGAGGATGCCAGGGAACGTGTTCACGAGAGTGAAAATGTCCTCATCGAGGTCCAAAAAGCTGGCCACGAAGGGAATCTAAGGGATGAAGAAGTCTGAGGGGACCACACACCAAAGACAGACAAGACTGATGTTGAAAACTCACTCCGACTGGGGGCTACCAATCTAGACGTCCTTTACAATCTTACAGTCCCTTCGTTATCAGAACAAATCATGAATGCACCTCTGCCAAATAAATTCATTCTCCCAAAGCACAAATTCTACGATGGAACTACAGACCCATCTGACCAACTACACCATTACCACCATGTGATGGTGCTAAAAAAAGTTCATAAGCCATCCCTTGTCAGGCTTTCCCTACCAGCCTGAAGAAGTTGCACTGACCCGGTTCCACAGCCTTCCGCTAAGGTCCATTAATTCGTTCTAGGTTTTAGCAAAGGCGTTTATCACTCGATTCGTGGGAAGCTAATGGATCAGAAAAGGGCCCCATTATCCGATCAGCCTCAAGTAGAAGCATGGAGATACCCTTAGAGAGTATGTGACTCGATTCAACGACGAACTAACTTTGATCGACGGTTGCATCAAAGACACATCCGTCACTGCTTTCACTTCCGGCCTCTGAGGAGATCAGTTTTATAACATCTTCAATTTGGAGCCTCCAAAGACATGGCAAACTTGTTGAAAAGTGCGCAAAAATACATCACCCTTGAAGAGATGTTAGCGGCTAAAAAATGAAGTGAAACTTAACCAAGCATTCCTCCAAGACCTGGGACAGGGTAGAAGAGAAAAAGCGTGAATAGGAGAACATGTCCAAAAGAAAGTGGAGTGGTAGCATAATTAAATTTGACAAGGCAAAACCCGACAAAGCCACAAACGGCATCAATGCAAAGTACCATGCCTACACTTCGCTTAACACCAGTTTGTCCAAAATTCTCTCTTCCATGAAAGGCTGGGAGGATCTTAAGTGGCCTCCTAAGCTAAAAAAAATGACCCGTCTAAACGTGATAAGAGCAAATTCTTATCACCAAAACCATGACCATATTACTCAGAAATGAGATCGAGTACTGAGTTAAGAAAGGGAGGCTCAAGGAATTCGTGGGCTTTGGCAAAAAATAGTCTCGGGGTAAAAATAAGGAGGAGCCTATACAGGACGCCGAGGAAAAGACTGCGGATGTTATCTACATCTTGCACAACGCGTATGATGAGCTGGAATAATCCAACCGGTCTAGAAAGCGAGCAGTCTTAAAACTGCGACAAGGTCTTACTAAGAAAACCGCCCTATCCTGCATGCCCAGACCGAACACCCGACTATGGATCTGACTTTTACGATGCAAGACATGCAAGTGGTCCACTCCCTGCATAATGATGCTCTTTTCATAACAATTAGGATAGCAAGTTGGAGTGTCAAGAGGACATTGATGGACACGGGGAGTCTAGCTAATGTTATGTTCCTGGAGGTGTTCTACAACAACTGAGGGGAAAAGAGTTGAAGCCACACAAGCAGGCCATGACCGGCTTCAGTGGTGTCATCCGATCGAGAGCATCAGATTGCTCGTGGTAGCAGGGGAGTCTGACCTAGAAAAACTCATAATAATGAAGTTCATCATTGTAGATGCCCCCTCTACATACAATGTAATCCTGGGCAGGCCCTGGCTTTATCAAATGAAAGGTGCATTCTCTACCTGACATCAATGCCTTAAGTACCCCGCCAATGACAAGGTGGGACAATCAAAGAAGACTAGTCTACAATGAGAGAATGCTTCTATGTTGCAATGAAACAATTGAGCAAAAAACTATTGCAACCCATACCCCTTAGAAAGGAACCAGCGTGCCAAGAGATTATTGGTCAGAGAACTTGAGTGGAGAGAATGTTATGTAGAATATCAAAAGAAGTATATCAATAAATGTACCTTATTTAAAAAAATTCCATTTCATATTCGACTATAAATGCATGAACAAGCCTAGTCTGACTAGAGGACCAAGATGGCACACAACGGCCGATTCAAATCCTAGTCAGAATGACGACAACTCGTTGTATAAGTAACCCAATCCGTCTAAACGACCTAGATGACGCACAACGGTCGAGTGTAGTCCTAGTCAGGATGACGACAACTCACCGCATAAGTGACCTAGTTCGTGTAAAGGACCCAGATAGTGTACATTGATGCATATTTTATTAAACTAAATTAATAGGCTAGTTTAACCTGATTGTAATACCGCACGTGCACATTTATCTTACTAGTAGACAATGGAAAATACGGGACGATCCCTACAGGATTGAAGACGCAATCGAAAGCTACAATATATTTAGACTAATTTAAAAGGGATTACTATAATCATAAATTTCTAAACCAATGAAAAATAGAAAAATAATTGGAAGAGAACTTCCAAAAAAAAAAAAAAAAATGCTAAGGCTTTTGAATCATCCATCAAGTTCATAAAATTATACTAATGTCAATTATTTTCCCAATTTATTCAAACAATACTGTAGATGAAAATCTCTCATTGTCTCGGAGATATGATCATGATAAACTAATTATTATATCAATGTTGTGTATTGAATCTAGCAAAAATGCAAACCCTAGAAATAATTGTCTGTTTAAAGCACAACTAATCATATGTTTAACTAATATGAATAAAACACGCTTAAACAAAAATATAGAATAATTATAACTACCTTGGGTGCATGACATACATGATGAAAATAATATTTGCTTGTCCACAAATCAATCTAATGTTGAACCATACAATGCATTAGAGAACAATAAAAGACAAAAAAAAAAAAAAAAAAATTCTACTAACCATGAGAAGGAGATGTGGTGGGAAGTTGTTTGGTAGTTGGAAAAAGAGAGAATGATAAAAGGGGGTGTAAAGAAGAGAAAAAACAGAGAAGAGAGGTGAGGGGCGACTCTTCTCTACCCCAGAAGAGAGGAGAGGGAAAGGGAGAAGGAAGGGGGTCTGTCTGGTTATAAGGAAAAGATGGAGGATAGGCTGGGGCCTTGGGTTCTTGATGGGTTATTAGGTTAGGGTTGTTGTAGCACCATATAATTTCCTTGTAACTGTCACCCTGTACCACTCTTTTCGTTTGTCAAATAATTGTTTTCTCGACTTTTCACTTTGATATGATTTCACCGTTTAAGCTCCCAATCCTGTAAAGACACGAAATGAAATAATTAGAATAAAATAAAATAATTGGAACACTTACAAATATAAGTTATAAGGTAATTTATGTATAAATTATGTGAGCGACCGAGTCTATCCTAGTCAGGATAACGACAACTCGCAATATAAGTGACCCAGTCCATCTAAAGGACCAAGATGGCGCACATCGGCCGAGTCTAGTCCTAGTCAGGATGACAAAAATTCGCCGCATAAGTCAATTCAACTCCTGTTCGGGATTGAGCTCGTATGTTACAAAGATCTAGTCCATTCGAACATATATGATTTCTCCACAGCCTAACTCCTATTCGGGATTAGGTTCATCATAGAAGTCTAATCCATTTGGGCGAAGGCAACTTCTCCTGAACTTAATTCCTCTTCAAGATTGAGTTCGTATATTGCAGAAATCTAGTCCGTTCAAATAGATATGATTTCTCCACAGTCTAACTCCTACTCAGGATTAAGTCCATTATAGAATCGATTCCGATTGGCAAATACGAGTTCTCCCGATCTCAACTCATTTTGAGAATTAAGCTCGTATATTACAAAAATCTAGTCCGTCCAGAAATAGATGATTTGTCCACAGGTCCTATTCAAGATTAGGTCCATTATAGAAGTCTAGTCCGATTGGGCAAATATGACTTCTCCGGAGCTCAACTCCTCTTCAAGATTGAGCTCGTATATTATAGAAATCTAGTATGATCAGACAAATATGATTTCTCCACAGCCTAACTCCTATTCAAGATTAGGTCAATTATAGAAGTCTAGTCCAATTGGGCAAATGCGACTTCTCAATAACTCAACTCCTCTTTGGGATTGAGCTCGTATATTGTAGGAATCTAGTCCATTTGGACATAGATGATTTCTCCGCTGCCTAACTCCTATTCTGGATTAGGTCCATTAGAAAAGTCTAGTCCGATTGGACAAAGACGACTTCTCCACAACTCAACTCCTTAATAAGCATATAAATGAGACATTTTATGCCCATAAATATACAATTGCTAAGTTCTTTTATATAATAAAAATATCACATTACGTGTACTTCGTGTATTTTGTAGAAATTCAAGTACTAATCTCAAATCATACACAAAGTGGCACAATAAGACTACGTTTAACAACTAGAAAACCCATTTGAAGTTCACATATGCATTGCCAAAGACCAAAGATTTTCAAGCCCATGAAGTCAAGCACACAAACCACCACATCTACGGATCTCAAGGAAATCAACATGAATATTTGGACATCCACATGGTCAACTTTATCATAGAAATTTTTTTTTCTAAAAACTCCAAAAGTGTTAAGTCAAACTCCACTATCCATTCTCACATTTTTTATCCATTCCCTTATTTGCATAATTCACATCCAAGTCACTTTTCTTTATTTCACTACAACAATTTTACATTCTTCCTTATTTCACTATTTCTTATTTTTACTCAATCACTTTTACACTCCTCCTTATTTCACTCCAACACTATTAGTTATTTTCACTCCAACACTCTCCTTTATTTCACTCCAACACTCCACCTTCCACCCCATTATCCCTACACGTTGGAGATTTTGGAAATACACTTTGAAACACTTTGGAGAAAGAAGAAGTTGTATTATTTAGAGAGAAATAAGTGAAGTTTGACCTAGAGCTTACCATATTTAGTTAACATTCCACCTCAGAGGACGGGTGAGCTCATGAGAGGATGACTCCAAGAAGGCTCTTTTACATTACTTTTTTTCCATTTTCATGTATTAGGGAAGCATGTTAAGTTAGATTAGTCTTGTAGTTTGGTTACTTCATAAACCTATGAGATAAGTTTGATGTTTTGTATTTCATTATATGAATTCAACTAATGCTTTCTTCTTTTATTTCTTAAGCTCAAGATTAGATAAGTTTCTATACTTGCAATTTCTAACAAGCCCCTAACTACAATGCTTAAATATTGTTAGTTTAAGTTTCATTATGGTTTGTTAGATATTTGATGTTTCACCTTGGCAGATTCCTTTTATGCTTTTAAATCCATATTTGATTCTTAGATTACTAATATAAGTTTGGCTTGAAATCAATTTGCTCATAATGATATATTTTCCCATCCAAAGGTGAGATAAAAGTCTATTTTAAGATGTGTTTATAACTTTGGAAAAGATTAATTCAAGAGTGGCCTATTGGTGTCATCTACTAATGATGGTAAACCCAACGTCCTAAATCTCCCATTTAGGTTTACTTTACATTTTTATTTCATGCACTTCCATTTATTTTATATTTTCATTAACAACTCATTATTTTACTAGGTTAAGTATTTCAAGTTTGATTTTACAACAAGTTTTCCAACTTCTATTAAGCTCTCATTGTGAGATTTGACCCATGTTTGCCGGTTTCTAACTCAATAGATAACCGTGCACATGCGGTAAGATTTTAGATCAATCACTCCTCTTCAGGACTGAGCTCATATATTATAGAAGTTTAGTCCGATTGGGCAAAAACGACTTCTCCACATCTTAACTACTCATTAGAATTAAGCTTAGTCGACCTAGTTTCAGACTTGGTATAACCCAAAGCCATCATTCCCTTTGGTTGGAACAACCAAAAAATATCTTATCATAGAAATCTAGTCTGGTCAGATAGAAATGGACCATGATGACTTCCTTGCAACTTAAGTCCTTTTAAGGATCGAGTCAGCTTAATTCCTACTCAGGATTAAGTTACCTTACATTATTACGAAAGCCTAGTTCTTGTAGATAAAAGCAATTGCCACACTGAAGTCTTCTTTAAGATTAAGTTAGTGATATTCACGTAATTTATACTTAAATTACCTTATAATTTATATTTGTCAGTGTTTCGAATATTGTATTTTCTTCTAATTGTTTAAATGCCATGTTTTTATAGGATTGGGAGCTTAAACGATGAAATCGTATAAATGCAGCACCTCGGAGAATAATTATATGATAGGCTCAAATGACGCTGCAAAGTGACGGGTGAAATTGCAAGTCGCCAAAATTATTTGCATGTCAAAGCCCATCCAAACCAAACCCATACTCAAACCCATGTGAATTAAACCTAAGCCCAAACCCAACCAAAACCTATTTATTCCTCTTCCTGCCAAACAAAACAACTCTCCCTATCTCTCGGGGCAGCCCCTTTTGCCTACTCTCTATCTCTTTTCATAATTTTCTTTTCTTTTTTTCCAGCCACCAAAGAACCATCTCATCGCACCCCTCGTCAGTGATTTTCGCTCTCTAGAAAGATCGGCAACATCCTCAATCTCGCCACCCCTTCTTCGTCCTCACATCATACTCTTCCTCTAATTTCCTCATACACATCACTTTCTAGCCACTAATAGACTCCAACCAAACAACCCATCTCACGCAACCATCGACCTCTCCCTACACTTTGCTTCTTCCTGTATTTAAACCACCTCACAGTCACTTTTCACCATTGCATGACATATTGTTCCATTTCGTCTCCCCCTTCCTCCGTCACACATGCCTTCATCTTTTCCTCTCGCCAACTTCATATCCTTCTCCTCCCTTTTGCGACCTCTCATCTCACCTTCCACTGAACCATCACAGCAACCACTAGCAGAGTCACCATCAACTCCATCCTCTTCCCATGTTCTTATTGCTACAAACCATCTGACCACCATATCGATCCATCCTCTTCTTCCTCTGCCTCACAAACTCCCTTCCTCCCTTTTGCCACTTTAGTTCTATTTCTCTCCCTGATTTAGCCATAAAATCATCAGAGATCGCATAGTTGTTGATTAGCCAAACTTAACGCAGTTCCACCTCGCCTTTCTCATCTCGCATTTTCTCTATCTCTTTCCATTTCTCTCTCTAGCGGCCACACATTCAAACATAGAAGAAGCAGAGACGTAGTAATGAAGAAGAAGTAAAAAGGAGGGAAGAGTTTTTAAACTTTTTTCTCATTATTTGCACCCCACTATTTAGTTTGTACCACCACATAGCTCGATCGTGAGGAGCTTATGGATTTCACCCACGCCACCGCTGCGACCACTTCGACCATGGGTTTGTAAATCCTCCGCTAAGGCGTAGATGATTCCTCGGGCTTAGTAAAATTTTCTCTTGTTTTTTACAATTCTCTGATGCATTGTATAGTTTAACATTGGGTTGATTTGTGAACAAACGCATATTACTTTCACCATGTATGTCATGCATCTATGGTAGTTGAAATTATTCTATGTTTTTGTTTAAGCATGTTTTAATTGTATGAGTTAAACTTGTGATTAGTTGTGCCTTAAACAAACAATTAACGCTAAAGGCTTTCATCTTTGCTAAAATAAATCCACTACAACGTTAGGAAACAATAATTGATATTACTATAATTTTATGAACTTGATGGATGATTCGAAAGCCTTAACATCACTCTCTTTGATTCCCAAACTTAGTTTTCAATTGAATTTTTTTTTTCTGATTTCCATTAGTTTAGAAATTTTCGATTGTTGCAACTTGCAACCCCCATTTCAAATTGGTTTAAAAAGATCTTAGTTTTTTATTGTGCCTTCAACCCTCGTGTGATCAAACCGTATTTTCCATAGTCTACTCATTATATGACCATGCACTTGCGGTATAATAATCAGGTTAAATTAGCCTATTAATTTAGGTTGGTAAAATCTGCATCAAATTTTTGGCACAGCTGCTAGGGATTGTAACAATACAATCGAAGTCTAGGGTGTATATTTACTAGTTTATAGATTAGGTATAATTTTCTTTATTTAGAAACAATGTTAGGAGTCACTTGTTTTAATTGTTAGTAGTGGAGTTTAAATTTTTTGCATTTGTTTTATAGACAATCATACATAGGTATTCACAGGAGTGATCAATGACAACTCAACTTCTAGCCGGTGTCGCAAGTAATCGGAAAGAAGGTTCACGCCGAAACTTCTCCCGACTGCATTTGCACGTGCTCTTTGTTGTGATTACTTGGTGTTTTGGTTGTTTTAGTTAGTGATGCGTCAAAAAATCGTCTTCCTGTGAGTTTGACCTGTAAAACAATTGTTGGACTGCAAATGATCACCTTTTTGGTGGCCGAAGGT
Organism: Berberis vulgaris; assembly: GCA_963556465.1. Lineage (NCBI taxonomy): Eukaryota > Viridiplantae > Streptophyta > Magnoliopsida > Ranunculales > Berberidaceae > Berberis > Berberis vulgaris. The sequence continues at coordinate 40,858,830 of OY747127.1, forward strand.
ACTCCGATGCTTAAGTCAGTAATTCCGTTGGAAAAAAGAAGTAAATCTAGACAAAACTCAATTAAAGTTGCATACCAGTGTCGAATGTTCTCTTTTCCTTTTATAATGGCTGCGGTTAACTCTATGCGTGACTTCAGCATGTGAGGCGCAACGAAAGGAGATGTTTCTTGTAACAGTTTCCTCCTTAATGGAGATGCATTCGTGGAGGCGTAACTCCCTCTATAGCTGTTTTTTGGTGCAACGTTCCTCTTATTTATGAGAGAACTCATGTCGGGCCTGGACCAGGGCTCTGATTCGTTTTAGCCTAGATTTGGGCTCTGTTTACATTTCCTCATTGGCGGGCCTCGCCTGAGGCTCTGTAATTGGCTTTATTCTTCCTGGGCTTTATGAGCTGACCCAATAGATTGGGTGTTGTATTTTTGTGACGGGCCTCTACACCACGTGTACGACCATGATGCGGTCTATTTTGATGTGTCATCAACTACTCCCCCCTTAGTTAGTGTGTATGTTCATGTATCAACTAACTGTGTGGCGATTTTGTTTTCGATTTCAACATTACAGTACATTTAGTGTTCTTGCTATCTGTTGCTGCTGTTGTCTCTCCGACGTTCCATTCGCTTGTTCGTTTTGGCGCAATTTCTGGGATTTCGTGTGGCTGTCATGTCTTGCATGTTCTCCCAATAGTGGACTTTTCCCTGTTCGTCACTATAAAAGGATAAGTCCGAATGCGTCTCACTTCCTTTGCACCTCCTCATTTTCCAGTTTTTTTGATTCCTTGAGTTCGCTATGTAATCATGTCTAACTTCAGGGTTTTGATACCTGTGAAGCTTTTTTTTTTGCCTAAGCGGGCAACATGCACAACTCTGGATAGCATTCATCACGATTATTCATTCCGGCTGATCCGAAGATCATTCTTTCCTGAGAAGGCGACAGTCCTTGTCGTCCAAAACATGGGTACATTGCTATGTACCCTGGTATGTTCCACTCTGGTCTCAGACTTCTGGCTCCTACGATCATCTGGGAGTATTTGGATCTAGTTGGTATTGCTCCGCCCAACTCGTCCCTAATGGTTGGAAAGTATCGATTTCGACCTTAGCAAGGGTTGCCTCGGCTCACATCCTTATGAATGTCAGGGTTTTGTACTTTTTGGCGGGGTTTGTTGTGAACCCTAATCGCACATGTTGCTCGCGTTCTCCTTTTTGTTTCAAGGATCTGCGAGAGGAGTATGGGGACTAGTCGAGGTCTTGGTTTTACGCATCCCTTTCTTCCAATCACTTTAGGCTTCGTGGAGATCAGATTTTGCGATTGTTTTGGGAGCCTAAAAAAGTCGAGTTGTCACTATCTTTGGAAGAACAGAAGTTCTGCAGTTGCTTTTGCGATCTTCCTTGGGTCTCGGTGGAAGATTTCTTTACTACGAATGTCATTATCCGTAGTGGCTTATATTTATTAGGTGAAGCAAGTCGCGTTTTAGAAGTGACTATCGCGCGTGTTGGTGATGCAGACGTCAACCACCAAGAGGGTTCTGTCGACGAGCGCGTAGGTCGAGCTGCTTCAGTCATTACCCGAGGTTCTGGGGGTGTTGATTCGATTATGAGGAAGCAGAAAGTTCCTAGGCCTCCCAGCCCTTCCAAGATGCTGACCATCAGCTCCGGCCATGTGTCGAAGAAGAAGAAACTTGCTTCCTCAGTTCTTGATGCTACTAGGGCTCCCCCTTGCCTTGCTTTTATAAGGAAGGGAGGTCGTGGTTTAGAGGATGATTCTTTTTGTTCTAGAGGACGATGTGGTGAACCAAGTTCTTGAAAGGAGTAAGAAAGAAGTTTCCCACCCTCTAGACGATCGTGAGAAAGATCATGTTGCCTCTTGCAATTTACCCGCCTTTACCGGCCTGTCAATCGATGATTCGCGCATCCTTGAGAATAAAATGTTTCAGTTTGGTATTTGGCAGTTGAAGAATCCGAGGGGTACCAAGACCTTGGATGACTTCGAGTATGACCCATCATTAGAGGATCGAGTTAATGCCTGAGCTCGAGATTTCAAGCTCATTGTTTCTTCTGTCGTGGCTGGGACCTCGAAATCACTTCCTACTCCTTCCGCGTCTTGTCCTATTCCTACTATCCTTGGGGAGACCTTCTGGCCTTCCGAGGCTGATGTGTAGGACAACGCTCGCAACCTCATTGGCGACTGTCACGGGTGGTTGGCTAATAGGACTCATGTGCCCTTACAACAACCACGTTGTGATGGCCTGCAACATCTTATGGAGGGGATGACGTACCTTACTTATGCGGCCATGATGGGGTCGGATTGTAGGGCGTCTCGTGACTAGGCTGCACACATTGAGCGGAAACTAGCAGAACACATTCTGGTCCTTTCTCATGTTATCCGTCGATTGGATTTGTTGAAGGCACAGTGCATAGAGCATGAGAGGGCTGCGGATTCGGCGTGGGTGTCGCTGAGGGAACTCGTGATACATTTGCTTTTGACCTCGAGACATTCGAGGTGGAATTGAGCAAGTTGCGATCCTGCCTGGATGTTGCTGAGAAAAAGTTGTATGACCGAAAGGCTGAACGTGATGAGGTTGTTCATTCTGCCGAGGAATGTTCTGCCAAGCTCAAGGATTCTACTATTCAAATCGCTCAGATGATTCCGAGCTTGTCGAGACCAAATCAGCGATCTCTGCTAATCTTGCGGGCGTTGACAGAGAGTTAGCATCAATCTGAGCTGAGCTGTCAACTGTTATTGAAAGCTGAAGGCGGCAGAGGCCACAGATTGGAAAAAGTGGTCGAGGGTCGCCACGATTTCCTGGAGACGCAAGGTTTGGACATGACCCATTATCGTTGTTTTGCTGAGCAGGAATTCGATGATGTCGAGGAAGTTTTTCCGAATTCACTGGGTGATCTAGATATCGGGGAGCCTTCTGATCCTATGCTGCCTGAAAATACTGCCCATGACGTTGATTATCTTTCTTAGTTGTTTGTTTCTTCTTTTCTGTAATATCATTTTTTAGAAGATAAATGGAAAATATTTATTTCGCATGTGTTGTGTCCAGTATGTCTAGCTTGTTAGCTTTTATTTACGATATTTCTGGAGATTTCATACTTGTTCGTCCAGATTTTTACGAATGGCTTCGATGCTCGATGTTCTATTCGTATAGAGCTCTAGTTTACAGAATCCTTTTTTACATCGGATTACAATGTTGCACATTACAGTCGACGTAAAAGTCCGACTCTTATGTCCTAGTACTTTATTACTTCGTGGTTGATCAGGCCAGAAGTTATTGTTTTATGTTCGACTCATTCGTCCAGTACATTTATTTGTTTTTGCTCGAAACTCTAACTGTGCTGAGTATTTTCTCGAGTTGGTTTTTTAATCCGACTTTTTGTCCTGATTAAATTTTTGTTGTTTTGAAATTGAGAGCAAAATTTTTTATTAATAATATCTTTTCAAGTGCTCTACATTCCATGGTTGAGGTATCATTTTGCCCTCTTTGTTTTCCAACCAAAATGTTCCTGGCCTGTTAATTTTTGTTACCCGGTACATTCCACGACTGGTTGTGATTTGCAAAATGATTATCTTGCATATTTTGCTGAGCAAGTCAATTCTTATAATGTTATTCGGCGACCCGATTATAATCGACACCAACAAGATTTTTCTTGCTTGGGCACTCTCTAAGAGAGAGAACCGGGAAGATTTCCTAGTCACCCAATCCAAAAACCAAAGGGTCAATTCGTAATTGGTGGCACATCGGAACCCAAGTCAAATAATGTTTTTGATGATAATGTGATTGAAACTACTTTGCTTCCTAACCCATCCCCCTCCTCACATTTTCATGTTGACTCATTCAATGTATACCTTCTTATTGACTCATGCATGAAGTCCGATTTTCAGTATTCTTTGGAGTCTTACTTCTACTATTTTCACAATACAAATGATGCATCTAATGAAAAAATCCATGCCATAGGTAGTGCTAATTCCATATTTGGGGGCATTGTTGAGTTGTCTAGCCCATCATTCTTTGTGCAATTCATTTTGTTATGATGAGCTTGTACCACACGATATATCTATAACATATCTCTTTGCATCCCTTTCACATTGATTGACTCAACTTATGTGATCCCTTATTTTTAAGGGATGATTTCACTTTCGACCATCCTATTGTGAAACATTCAATCTTCTGATTTGACACCTGACTTAGGATGTCCCTTTTTAGAAGTAGGCAAGAATAATTTGCTAGATATCACTATTTATGACCCCTTTATGCTCCAAGTCCCTGCGAATTTCCTAAAAATGCAAGTTCATTTACATTTTCTCTATGATCATGCATGACATTTTCGTACTTTTTGGGATGTTTTAGCATATGTTGTGCTGCATGTGATCCACTATGTGTTGGACGAATCCTCAATTTTTTATGTTGTTGCTATACGATTCTTTGACACTTTTGGAGGAGGGTGTTCGCTATGTTCTTCCTCTTCATTTTATGGTACATTTGTGAGGAAGACTATATGTCGAGCTGACGACGTTAAATTAAACGCTCATGGGAGGCAACCCAACTTCAGTTGTGTCATCATGGTTAGTCTAGATTGATTTCAAGTTCTTTCTAGTTGCATTTCACTCATACTTGTTAGCTCCGTAACAATTTTGACTTAGAACTGGTGCATTTATTTTTTGTATCATGTATGTGTTTTATAAATTTCTAGTGATAAATCCATAATTATTTTTTTGAGCTTTCATTAGTGGATGATCTCTTCGAAATTGGTAAAAACTTCACCATGGTATTATCACTCTAACTCTCATTCCCCCTTCCCTTCATTTGTCATAATTCTTCTTTTTATACATTGAGGAAAATGTTTGGTTTGGGTTTAGGGGTGAGGTTTATAAGTTTTGTGCATTTTTCAAAATTTTGAATTGAAATGTATTTCAAAAATATATCGATTAATTATTGTATTCTACTCAATCTCCGATGAATATGTAGATGATTATGGTAAGTGTGAAAAATCTTTGATATGAAAATTCTTTCAAAATCTGAAGATCTTTTCCAATGAAGAGAATATGCTTTCAAGTATGCTTTTAAATTTGAAAAAATGCATGCTATCACTTGTCATATTGATATATTAATAGGAAAATAAGGTTTGATATTATCTTTAAGTTAAATATATTTCATGAGATTTTTCAATTCGACTATTCTTGCACTATAAGCCAAATTAGCATAATTTGAAGTTGATGAGTAAGATATTAACTAAAAAGCCTTAGAATAATAGTGGAGACATAACCCTTGTGAGTTTTGAGTCATTCTATTTTTCTTGAGGGTTATTTAATAGACACTGATTTCTCTTGAGTCCGCATTATCTCGTTGATGATCTTATTATATGTGTTTTTCTTTTTGATTTCTTTGAAAATGCCATTAAAATTGAATCATTACACTAAAACTTCTTGGTTTATTTAGTTGAGATGTCATAGTACTGACTAAAGCTTAAGAAGTGATAGATGCATTTTTCTTTGAGTTGTTCTTTGACCTTTTAGCCTATCCAATAATAAGTATCTGTTTGCAGTCATTTGAGCCTTTAAATAACCTTTTATTTGCTAACTTCATTCTGCATTACCTACTCTAGTCATGGAGTAATGCCCCATATTATTTTTTATCCTTACCTAATTTCTCCGAGAATGTGTATGATTGGATATATGTTTGGAATGGGCAAATACAAAGAGCTAAAACTAGATACCTCATGTGTAGAAGGGGAAAAACATGTCATTGAAAAAAATTATATGAAAAAAAAGATATTGATGCTTCAAAACAATATGAAGAAGAATTTCGAATGAAGAAAAAATTAATGATGTACAACATTGATTTAATATTTTTTAGTTTAGTGTTATTAAAGGGTGTATCTATTCTTAGAGAAATTCTGTACATCTTTTTTCGTTCTTGTTAGCCATAATCCAAGCTCCATTGCAACCTAATAGAGACCTAGTTGATCTTAAGTAAAGATTCGGTCTGTAGATGTGAAAATTGAATAGACAAGAACTATGGTGTGTCATTGACATTCTTAAAAGTAATTGATATTTTTGTCTATGAGATCATATTCATTTCATTTTTTGAAAAATCATTTTTCATGATAATTATATGTGAGATAATTGTGTTTCCTCACATATAAATTGAGTGACAAATACTTAATCTCTCTGTGTTTTATTTCTAAGTGACGAGAAATTGGTAGTCGAAGTGTACTTTCTACACGTTATCTAGTCGTGTCTTTACTGTGAAATGGACAGTTATGTTAATAAGACCATCACACACACACACTTTGAGTTGATAATGATGATAAAATTCATTTAAGCTTTGGGTACTATTAAATTGTTATCAAATCTATTGATATACTATTGTGACACTATTAGTTGTCTTTCTTAAAAATTTTGGCAATTAGATAACTACTCTGAGGAAAATAAAGGATAGAGACCATGTTTTTGCAAGTTTTTTAGAAAGTTGGTTTTCTTTTATTGAGTCAGTAATGTTTGTGGGTAATATTCACGAAACCCTCACGAGAGAATAACTTGTCCACTAGAGGTAATCTAGAGATTCAAAGCCTTGTTGTATGCTTAAGGTAAGTGCAACCGATTATTCATGCGAAAGTGAGTTAGGATTTTTCTTTATTTTGTTTGCTCAATGACTAGCAAAATTTAGGTTTGGGGTTATTTGATATTTATTTAATTTATATTTAAATTACCTTATAATTTACATTTGTTAGTGTTTCGAATGTTGTATTTTATTTTAGTTGTTTAATTTTCATGTTTTTATAGGTTTGGGAGCTTAAACAATGAAATCGTATAAATGCGGCACCTCAGAGAACAATTATTTGATAGGTTCAACTGGCGGTACAAAGTGACGGGTGAAATTACAAATCGCCACAATTACTTGCTTGGTGCCCATCCAAACCAAACCTATACCCAAACCCATGTGAATTAAACCTAAATCTAAGCCCAAGCCCAACCAAAACCTATTTATTCCCCTTCCTTCCAAACAAGACAACTCACCCTCTTTCTGGGACCAACCCTTTTGCCTCATATCCCTCTTTGAGAAAAGAGAAACTTACACATATAGCACGAATGTAAGGTGAATGTATGACGATATTTAGGATTTCACGATCAATCGAGCAATTTCTAAGTGTTCTACAACGACAGTTGAAGATGAAGCATATCAAACTTGCATTCACCAGAACAAAAGGAAAAAAATAACAACTATTATTTGTTCATAAAAGATAATAAAAATTATTTGTTCATTTTTTGTCATTAGCATTTTTGTTTCATCATAAGTGCAAAATCTTGTACATGCTATTATTTGACGTGATAGGTGAAAACTGTATGGTGCCTTTATTTCTCAATAATTGTTCATTTTGCCTCAAATGAACTACCACCACCACCTCCTCCACCTCAACCACCACCACAACCAAAATAAACATCAATCTCACAAGCTCACGAAAAGTCCATCCTTTAACCCTGTACTCGTTGATCTAGGTATCAACATACTCATGTTGATTCGAGGGGGAGGAGAGGTAGGATCAGCGAAGACACTGCTGCCAAATATTTGAACTAGCCCGTGAAACCTGGTATCAAGACTGACGGGAATTAGTTCTCGCTACCAAACTTTCCTTCCAGCATCAAACCACACCTAAATCGAATTTGTTAAAAATTCAACAATAACATATGCAAAATTAAGTATGATTGCATGGCTGAAACTCAAAAGAAAGGTTTGTTCTTAATTGGTCATAGCCATTTGCTTGGCTAAATCCGTCAACGAAAAATACCTCAATTTTAAGGCCAAATACCTCAGCTTGCTAGACAAAAACTAGAACTAATAACAAAAAAAAAATGTTAAAATACAGATAAAATAAAATAATATGTGCAAAACATAGTATGATGGCATGACTGAACTCAAATGGAAGGTTGTTCTTAGGTGGTCTTAGTGGTGATTTGCCTCAGCTTCTAACGAAGAATACCCCAGCTTGCAATATAAGAACTTTAAAAAAGATCGAAGCATATTGTCAGGGCTTTTCTCAAATATAGCTACAAGTAGAAAAAAATTGGTATTTTTTGGTAAAAAAATCATGACTGCAACGAATTGAAAACTTCAGTAAACATTTTTCTATTTTTAATATAAGTGATGTAAAGTTTACATTGTTCTAGGTTTTGTGTCACTCTTCCTTTAACTCCCTCTCCTCCATGTTCGTTTTGAAGATATTATCCATTACTAAACTTGAATGAACAACTTCATTACAGTGAAAATTTTATTAATAGATCTTAGATCACAGTTCCTCCTTGTCATTCTTCTATGTTCCCATCTTTTAAAGAATTCATATACACGAACTCTTCATGAACAAGTTTGGTAACTTCAAATGCTGATATATTTTGATGTTTTTGACCAAAAAGTGAAAATTTGCTTCATCCTATGATGAGTTTCTTCCCTAAAGTCTAAATCTCATTCAAATACACAACTTGAAATATAGATACATTCCATAATCAAAAGGATCAATTGTTTTGCCCTTTTTAAAGCAAGTCTTTTTGGACCATTTAACACACCCTATAACCAAAAAAGAAATTAAACAAAAAACACTCTTTTTCATTATTATCTAGATCCAAACTCATTGAATTCATTACAGAATTCAGTATACAAGTTATTGAATCACAAAATTTTCGAAACTCTTCTTCTACAAAATTTTCCTATTGTGAGCCTCAAAACAAAGATAATATAAACTAACACCACTTAGGTAACCAAACAAAATTACAATTATGACAAAAAATTAAACATTTTAAAACAAAAATGCATCATAATCCACGAGATCATCAAGAGGGGTTTGGTTCTCCAAAATTTTCTCATTCCATCAACATGAAATTAAGCAAAAATGATAGGAATCAAACCAAAATTCATGCAATTCATTCAAGTTCAACTTACATATCAAAACAAGAACAATGAAACACATAAGAAAAGTTTAATACGATATCACATCACCTGGTGCTTGAATAAATTGCCAAGGAAGAATGAATGAGCTCCAAATCTAAGAACGAACCCAAGATATGAGAGAAAAAGCCTTAAAAACTGAAAATACGAACAACATCCAAGCAAATCAATCAGTAAGAAAAGCAATTGGAAATAAAGAAAGTTTTGTTGGAAAAAATTTACACCCGAGCTTCAGAATATCACTAGTAGAATATCTCAGATTCGTTTATCCAGGAACACCAAATTGGTAAAGAAGCCCTCAGAATATGAATCAAGAATCAAGAACCAAGAACCCTAGCTAAATCCGTAATCGACAGAGAGCGAAACAAGAATCAGTAAGAGAATTACGTGGACGAACAACAAACAATCGAAAGAAAGAAAGAAAAATTGCTGAAATTGCACGAAAAGAGAACAAGAATACAAACCTTTCTCTCTTAATCTCAACCAAATTTTGTAGTTACCAAAGAACAACACCTTGCAGCTGCAATAGATCTGACTGCAGAACAACACTTCACTTCACCTCAAAGAACCATTCTCTTTTATTGCGTTTTCTTCTTATCTCTTCTTTCTTTTCCTCTTATCTCTTCACTTTGCTCATGATTATGGGAGGGCTTAGGTTGGAGATGTGGAGGTGATGGAAGGCTCCATGAACTGAATTTTGCAAGAGGGTGGGATTTTTTTGGGTTTCGAGGGTTGTTTGTGTTTTAAGTTCGTTAAATGTTGGCGACAAAAGGGCGGTATATAGGAACGTTTCATGACTCGTTAAGAAGATTGCCCTAAAAACATGTCATAAATTTTCCTAAATTATTATATAATGGAACTTGGCTAACTGGCGAAGAAACCAGCGAGGAAAACAGCGAGGGAGGGAGGGACCCTCCATCCCCTCGCGATGTGTGCGTCCCATTCTTGCACGTATCGCGAGGGGGATGGAGGGTCCTCCCTCCCTCGCTGTTTTCCTCGCTGGTTTCCTCGACAATTAGAATTGGGGTATATAATGACTTGGTTTGTGACATGCACCTCAATCGATTAAAGCCATCGATGAGCTAAACGATTAAAGTCATCAATGAGCTAAACAGAGGATCCCTACTTGATATGAAACAGAACAGGAACCCAAACGAGCTACGAGAATCCCTCCTACTCCGCTCTGCTTAATTACTTTAGATAGGAAGTCGAACACCTAAAGAGGTCACGGGTTACGACTCAAAAATAATTCTTCTAAGGTGTAGGGAATATGATCAGGTTGTTGTTTGCAATTTTGCCTCTCAAAAAAGTACTCCTCTCCTGCGCGATTTGCCTTAATTCCATAACATAAGTAAGAAAGCGAAACTAGTCAAGGTCTTTCAGTCATGCATTAGCCAATTGGTGACCGGCTTTCGTGAAAGCACCTATGGGCAATGGTTCCTATGCTAAGAGACTTTTGAACCTCGACTCAGAAAATTTAAGTCCTCTAAACCCCTATTTGTTGTAGTGGCTTAGACTCTCCTAGATTCCTTTCAACTGAGCTGCAAAGGCTGACTGAGCAGCCAACCCTTTGCTTAAATTCTCCTGGGCCTCACCCAGCTGAGTTCCCATATTAGGCTGGGTAGCCAACTGCTTTTCCAGAGAATCCGCCTTGAAGAGAGCGTTTTGAAAACTTTAACTGCTTCTCAGCAAATACCTTATCTAAGGCATACACACCCTGTTTCATGCAGTCTCCACTTTAGTTCCCACTATCCCAACATAGCTCAAGTGGGTCATCCCCTGGTCAAGAAGACATATGCGAGGTTATGAACAACAAGTATGGCAAGAAATGGAACATTAGTCGGACTACAATTGCTAACTTACCAGCATCAGGTGCTTATACCCCTGATTAAGGCGATCCCCCACAATCCTCTCTGTCAGTAGTGTGTGGTCAACCAACCAAGAGAATAAGTTCTTTATGTGTTGAATAGAGCCAATTCTATGATCCACCTCGCAATGCCATATATGCTTGCCACCAAAGCCAAGATGGATAGTGCTTGGAGCACGAACGTCAACTTGGGTGTCAACATGGAGGACCTTGGGGTTAGGGATCAGTTGCGCGTGGATCATAGAATTAGAGTGACAATCAGGATCATCCACCCATTTGACGTTAGGATCATCCACCCATTTGACGTCATCTGGGGCAGAGCAATGCCTTGATACATCAGAAAATTCCAAATGGCTTCGAGAACGGGGAAACACATGTAAGCTTTAAACATGACCTTGTGTAGACAGACATACCCCTCCCTCGGGATAGTCAAACATTCACCTTTTGCAAAGAGCGACAACCTCAAGTCACTGGGAATCTGGAACCGTCAGCGGAGAACGACCAAGTCCTCCTTCGTCATCAATGACTCCTTAAAAAAGTGAAGGCAAGCCACCTGTCGCTTGCGGGCAAAATGAATCTGTGTAGACATGATGGGAGAAGATGAAGGTTCGCACTTGATCAGACTGGAAAGCTTGAGAACAAAAAATAACAAAGAGCTTTGCAAAGTAAAAAGATCAAACTCCCCCAAAGCAGGCTTATATAGGCTTGACGTGTTGGAGAAGTAATCACCCAACCATTATATAAGCATTAACTGCAGCACATAAGCAGAAAATGTGTCGAAATATGCCATCATGACATCGCACGGGCCCCAACGCACATCAAGTTAGTATGTAGCCACACTAACTACATGGAGTAATTGTTGAGACATCAAAACAATCAACCAACTAGCGTCGAACATGTGGCACAGGTCAACCCTAATGCGTAAGGGTCCTAGTTTGGTCTAAAACAACCCAAGCCAGGTCCAACTTAGACCCGGGCTAATAACTATTTAGCCCGTAAGTAAGGTGCCTAAGCCCAACGTGGTGCGAATCTTGGAGTTTGGCTCAGGACAATAAGACCCGAATACAAACTTCTGGACAAATAGCGGGCCCACGGTCCAATTGCAAGCCTCTTGGTCCAATCAAGTATTGGGTCCCAAAGAGAGCCAAGTGCCAAAGAAGACTCAATAATGGACGGATAAGATTCTAAGCGAGATCGCCTCCCTCCATCACGCCCTCATCAATAGAGTCAATAAATGAGTCAAGTACTCACTATATAAGGTGAACAACACGGAGGAGAAAGATACACACATGCAACACTAATTTTATTAGTTTATCTCCATCCTTGTTCAGTGCTTGACTTTACCATCGGAGTGCCTTTGACCGTCACAATGGTGATCTCTGGTTTACCACTGTTCATCTTTGCAGGTTAAAAATCAATAGGGACGAATTTGGACGCATCAAGAATGGTTGTTTGGAGAGGGCTTTGTATGAATTTGATTTCAATATCTATCTACCTTACGTTCCTCACTCTCTTAAGGCCACTCAAGACAAGTTTACAGCTGCTGCAGAGAATCTAAAAGTGAGAGCATTCTCCTACTCTTAGCTCTGAAAATGAAGTAACTAATAACTTGGATTTCATTGTTAAGGAAGAGAGACTTTTTACGAGATTTGACCATTTGATGGCATGTAAGATGATTGGGCATCAGTAGATGGAGTATTGGGCTGTGGTCTTTGAGATTTGAGATTTAATGGATGGGCTCCTTTCCGAATATATTCTCGATAGTTGATATTAACCATTTTCAACCCAACCAAACCAAACAGTTGATTAGGGATGGCAACGGGGCGGATTTGAGCGGATTTGAGCAAATCCATCCCCGCCCCGCAAGAGATTTCGGATCCCCGAAACCGCCCCGCATATCCGTTTATCATTTTTTTTTAAAACCATCCCCGACCCGGACAGATAGGCGGATATCCGCCCTGCCCATTTAACCCGGAAAAAAAAAAAAACAGATCTTACTTGCATACAAAAAAAAATACAACAAATTACCAAAAAAAAAAAAAAAAATACATTCGATTCCTCTGATCTAAAAAAAAAATACAACAAATTCAAAAAAAAAATTACAACATATTACAAATAAATCGATCTAAAATATTTCTATCTCTGAGATCAGATCTGATCATGATCATGATCAGATCTTGATCTCGATCAGATCATGATCAGATCTCGATCTCGATCAGATCTGATCATGATCATGATCAGATCTTGATCTCGATCAGATCATGATCAGATCTCGATCTCGATCAGATCTTGATCTCGATCAGATCTTGATCAGATCAAAAAAAAAAAAAACATTCGATCTAAAGATCAATTCTGAGTCCTCTGATCTAAAAAAAAAATTACAAACATATTACAAATAAATCGATCTAAAGTATTCGATCTCTGAGATCAGATCATGATCAGATCAGATCTTGATCTTGATCAAATCAGATCTTGATCTTGATCAAATCAGATCTTGATTTTGATCTTGATCAAATCAGATCTTGATCTTGATCAAATCAGATCTTGATTTTGATCTTGATCAAATCAGATCTTGATCTTGATCTTGATCTTGATCTTGATCTTGATCTTGATCAAATCAGATCTTGATCAAATCAGATCTTGATCAAATCAGATCAGATCTTGATCGAGAGGAGGGAGGCAGATCGATTCGCGGCGTGAGGGGAGCAGCGAGCAGGGAGCAGGGAGGATCTCGGGCTCGGCGACTCGTGGCGTGAGGGGAGCAGGGAGGATGTCAACGTCTCGCGGCGTGAGGGAGGGAGAGGTGGTGTGCGGTGTGAGGGAGGGAGTTTGGTCGCTGCTCTGTGAGAGGGAGAGCTTGGTGAGGGTGAGGGTGAGGGTGAGGGAGCGAATGGGCGGTGCTCTGTGACTGTGAGAGGGAGAGTTTGGTGAGGAGGGAGCGAAGGGAGAGTTTGGTGAGTTTGGTGAGGAGGAAGGGCGGTGCTCTGTGAGAGGGTGAGGGAGCGAATGGGCGAATGGGCGATTGTGGGTTGTGAAAAACAGAGTTTATCCCTTATATAGGCGAAGGGCACTTTTGTAAATTTGTTGGTTAAACGGATATCCGCGGGGCTTGCGGGGCGGATATGGCCAAATCCGTATCCGCCCCGAATAGTGAACGGATATTTTTTGGATACCCGAAACCACCCAAAAATCCATTCAGCAATATACAAAACCGCCCCAAACGAATTGGGTGGGGCGGATATCCGTGAAAATCCGCCCCACTGCCATCCCTACAGTTGATTGAACACTTTCAATTACACTTGAGAAAAAAAAAGGTTATATTTTCCTTAGAAATGAAAACATATACTCCTAACAGTGCAGCCAAATCAAAAGTTGAGTGCAAGTCATTACTGCTACTCTTTGTATTGGCTGGGTTAAGAGTAGGAAGAAGTATTTAGATATGGAATTGTTACCTCTCATGATTTGAATTGTTATGGACTAAGAACCCGTCTAACTGTCGATGAAAACAGCGAGGGGGTGGGGCGTCGATCACCCTTGGGATGCGCGCAAGAAAAGTCACCGCACGCATCCCAAAGGGTTTGACACGCATCCCGAGGGGATGGACGGCCCCCTGGCTGTTTTCCTCGCCATTTCCCTCGACAGTTAGAATTTTTGATGGACTAATAATCTTTCCAATATGCTTAGCCTACAAGAAGCTAGGTTGGTTTGTCAGAATTTTGGGCTACTGGGGTTACCTGGGCTTGGGCTTGAGCTGTCTGAATTAAACTCGTCCAACTACTACCAACTCCTTGCAAGGAGACGTTGCTGCCTTGCAAACCATCAGTTCACTTCATCTTCTTCTGTCTCTTCGAAGTGAAGTGGGTGGGGAATAATAAATTACGGATCACAGTTAAAATCTAGTCTGCTAAAAATCTCTACAAAATCTGCGCTCTTCAGCTCACCGTCATCTCTGATATCTGTCTCAATCGATCGATTGATCTCGATGTGGAGGAGAAGGAAATGCAAAGAGGTTGTGCAATTAGGTATAGGGTTCTGTCGTTGTTGTAAAACTAGTACTAGTAGATGGATTTCTTCATCTTCGAGTGAGCAGCAGCCTCGAAAGGGGAGATTCGCAGCTCTATGGGGTAATGGTGATTTCGGGAGATTAGGGTTAGGTACATTGGACTCTCGATGGACTCCTTCTGTTTGTACTGCTTTTGAGGATCAGACCCTTCGTTCCATTTCTTGTGGTGGAGCTCACACACTTTTCTTGACAGGTTTTTTTTTTTTTTTTTTTTTTCACTTGCATTATTATTTCAAGTTGATTCCTTTAATACAAATTGAGCAATAATAAAAGACAAATTCACTACATTGGTAAGCTTTGAATTACCTGAATTGTGGTAAAGAGACACGGTTTTGAACAATTACTGATTATCTATTAACTTCATATTGAACTCTTTCATCATCCACCGTTAAGCATTGATTTCTTCTAATATCTATGTATTCATCTTCACATCCTATTGACTTATCAAGTCTCTTTGACTGTTTATCGTCATCTTCATTGTCTATAAGCTAGAAATGGATTTCTTGGTAGATGAAGTTTTTCATTGCTGAAAACATTATCTTTTATTGCTTGGACAGAAGCTGGGCGTGTGCATGCTACGGGCCTCAATGACTTTGGACAACTAGGAATATCAGCTGATAAAAGCTTTACACTTGTATGTTGATCGTATCATTTTATTTGCTCATTTAAAGATTATCTGCTTCCTGTTCTTCAGTTGACTTGTTATGTTACTGTTGATATATATGAGTTAAAATACTATCTCAAACCTGAAGAGAGGAAGAGGATAAATAGAAGAAGAATAAGCAAAATAGGGCCGGCGCACACCCTCAGATACGCCCCCTTATTCTCATACATATAAATACGAGTACTAGTATTTACATGCAACAAGTCTTGTCTATCACCAGATGGCCAACTACCACCACAAGTTATTATAAAAAATCTCCACACTCCCCCTAAGCCTGTAGCATACTAATTAAAAATACCCATCTTGGAACATATCTCAAAAAATTTCCACGCTTTAATGGCTTTGTTAAATGTCCCCTAACTGATGAGCGGATCTCACATAAGGAGTAACTATTTGCTTGGACATCACCAAATCACGATTCACGAATAATGTGACAATCCACCTCAACATGTTTTGTGCGATCGTGAAAAATTGGATTACTAGAAATGACAACTTGGTTATCGTGATACAACTTACTAGGATAGGACACATCTATACCATCTCCGATAAGAGTGAACGAACCCATAGCAATTCAGTAGCTCTATGTGCCATGGCTCCATACTCGGCCTCAACGGATCGAGCAACTACACTTTATTTCTTGCTATGCCATGTAACAAGATTGCCACCAACAAAAGTGCAATAGCTAGAAGTAGAATGCCAACCATAAGAACAACCCGCCTAGTAAGCGTTAGAAAAATCAACCATGTCAATCGATGGCGAACGACGATAGAATAATCCTTGACCAGGGAAATCCTAAGATACTAATAATAGCATCCCAATGAGATTTCCGAGGAGCATGCATTAACTTACTTACAACCCCGACAACAAAAGTAATATAACATCCAACTAAACGACGATATCGACGAGGATCATCAAATAACTGTCCTTGTTTAGGATTTAACTTCACCGTATGGTTCGTATGAGTGTCACTAGAACGACAACCTAGCAAACCTGTTTCTGTAAGTAAGTCAATAACAAATTTGCGTTGAGATGAGCTAACACCTTCCTTGAAGCGTGCAACCTCAATGCTAAGGAAGTATCAAATAAGACCCAAATCCTTTGTGTGAAACTTGCAAGAAAGATAGGCTGTCACATCAACAATACCAATTGCATTGCCACCTGTGATAATAATGTCATTGACATAGACAATTAAGACTATTACTCCAAACCTAGTACGACGACCAAACACAAACACAGAATGATCAAAATTGGATATTTGGAACCCAAATTGAATCACAACGTAACCTACGTAGTTAGAACGGAAAACAGACCCTTCGCGGTCAAGGGGCGATATACGATTGTCGGGATTAATCGGATTAAATTGGTCTATTTTTTCAAAGCATATATATATTATAGCGATAAGTTGATGAGTTGGATGAGCTGATTTATCAGTGCCCACTGATTTCTCACCAATTTATCGATGTCCGCTAAACCAAAACACTAAATACCCAGTTCGTATTGGTAACTTCCCAATAAACGATTTCTCGTCGATTTAGCGGCGTATTAATAACACTGAACATAACTAAACTTATCAAACCACGCACGAGGCGACTGTTTTAATCCGTAAATAGCGTTTTGCAAGCGACACACCAGATTTTTCTTTCCAGCAACAACATACCCAGATGGTTGATTCATATACACCCTATGCAGTTAAATCGGAAAGTGGTCGCAGTGTGGTTCAGGAGCGAATTACGATTAAGCGGGATTAATCGTACTTAATTGGTCAATTTTTTCAAAGCATATATTTTTTTAAATTTAATCATTTATAGGTTACATTTAATCAGTCATAGTTAAATCGGAGAATCAATTTGGATTTATGCCGGGTAAGTTTACTACAGAGGCCATCTTCCTGCTTAGGCAAACTATAGAAAAATACCGAGAGGCACGTAAGAGTTTGCATATAGTTTTTATTGATCTGGAGAAAACATATGATAGGGTCCCCAGGGAGTTAATTTGGTAGGTGCTTGAAAGGAAGAAAATGTCTCAATGTTATGTCGATATCATTAAGGATATGTATGAAGGGGCTGTAACAAGTGTTCACGCAGTATGTGGGATGTCCAGTGAATTTCCTGTGTCAGTAGGACTACATCAAGGGTCGGCGTTAAGTCTATATCTCTTTGCTTTGGTCATGGATGAGTTGACGAGACATCTGCAAGAAGATGTACCTTGGTGCATGATATTTGCAGATATTGTCTTAATTGATGAGATTAGTGCAGGTTTAGGTCAGAAATTAGATAGGTGGTGGGCGGCTTTAGAGAGTAAATGTTTTAGAATTAGCCGTTCGAAGACGGAGTATCTAGTGTGCAACTTTGGTTGTGAACCACGAGGGAGAAGTAATGCAATTGAGATCGAAGGTGTAGAGGTCCCAGAGTGTGAGGCTTTTCGATATCTAGGATCTATAATTCAAAAGAATGAGGCTATTGGAGAAGATGTAGACCATAGGATTAAAGCTGGTTGGTTGAAATGGAGAATGACATCAGGAGTATTATGCGATAGAAGGATGCCTGCAAGGCTAAAAGGGAAATGCTATAAGACAATTGTTCGGCCAGCCATGCTATACGGTTCAGAATGTTGGGCTACTATGTGACAACATATGCATAGGATGACAGTAGCAGAAATGCGTATGTTAAGGTGGATGTGTGGTAAAACTCGTAAGGATAAAATTAGAAATGAAAGAATTAGAAGATACTTAGGTGTAGCGCCCATAGAGGACAAAATTAGAGAAAGATGTTTAACTTGGTTTGGTCATGTGCGAAGGAGACCAAACACGACGCCAATTAGAAAATGTTTAGATTGACAAGTTAATGGAGGGTGTAGACGGATGGGACGACCGTTGAAAACATGGATGAAGGCGGTGAATGAAGATATCATTGAGCTTGGATTAGGCGAGGATATGTGGGAAGATCGCATTGCTTGGAGAACCAAAATCCATGTAGCCGACCCCGAAAATGTCGGGAATGAGCTTTGATGATGATGATGATAGGTTACAAAAATAAATAATTAATCAAAATGGTGTAAATTTGTAATTATATAACTTTACTAATTATCTGCCAAACTACTTAAAAAGAAACTAACAAAAAATTATAGATTGATTTAACAATCAAGCTATCAAGACAAACATTCAAAAGCAAAATAGATGTCAGACTTAACAGGAAGAATCAACCTACGTATTCCACTAACCCATGAAGGTAAACCGTATTACTTGCACCGAAGATATTTCTAGAAGGGTCACTTTGTACAAACAAAAATACTTCACATCCAGAGAATTATGCCAATATATTCTAGACCAAAGAATAAAAAAAGTCATGACTGAAGTGTGTGAAAATTGTGTGGATTTGTCACGCATAATCACAAACTTCCAAACAAATTGTGAGGTTTAGTTATTAGCGCTCTCAGTCAGAAGGCCAAAAATGTTAAATACACAGAAAGGAGTTCGACATCATCAACAAGCTGAATCTAATTTGTTCCGACAACAATCAAATGTTTCACCAAAATCCATATCGCTAGAAACAACCTCAATTAACATGCTCCCCCAGTCCATATGAATTCTACACAGGAGGGAGGAGAAGAGGGGAGGCCGAGTAGGATGGGGACTGGGAAGGAAGGAAGAGGGACATTACGGTTGAAGTGGTACATACCTTTCTGATTTGGTTTGAAGGAAGGGATGAAAGATAGACTGAGAAAGCTAGTAATATAGTCACCGTCTAGAGATCTTCACATTCTCTCTTCTTTTTATTTTTCTTCTCTGTAGGATTTGGGTTGGGGGAATGAAATGAGAATCGTGAGTTTAGGTTTTTTTTTTAGTACATAGCGATAAATTGGCGAGTCGGCTGGGCCGATTAATCGGTGACTTGCCGATTAATCGGTGTCCGCTAAATCCCAACTGATTTTACCCAATTCGGTTCGGTCAAACCCTAAATTGCGATTAATCGGCGATTTTTCGCCGCATTAATTACATAGCATACACCTCTTCCTGCAAATCTCCATGTAGAAGTGTTTTTAATGTCCAATTGGTACAAAGGTGTTTTTAATCTCCATATTGTTATCCAGAAGGAGAAAAGAAATGAGTAGACTATAAAAAGGTAACGACGACACTTGTAAAAAAACATGAAAAAGGATATTAACAATAAAACACTTGAAAGGAAATTGAAAGGGCGCAAAGCTAGAAAACAATAATGATAAAGGTGATTGGTTGGCTAAAATGGACGATGTCATACGATTAACAAGATGACATGTAGTAAAAACTTAGGTTATTTATGCGGCGATTTAGTGTAAATCGAGGGTAGATCGATCCGAACTAGGTATTTAGTGGTTGGGTTTAGCGGTCACCAATTAATTGGTGAGAAATCGATGAGTCACAATTGGTGACACCAAAAAATTGGTGATAAATCAAGATTGTTCTATTGGTTGGTGGTTGTTGTCCTATTGGGTAATGGTGGTTTTGGACATGATTACATAATTTGCTCTATAATATGACTTTTGTTGCTTTATAATACTTTTTTATTAATCTTTATCGTCAAGATATGTTATTCATTATAATTTACATTAGTGAGGGTATAAAAATGTATGCTTTGAAAAAGTAGACCAATTAATCCGCTTAATCTTAAATCAGTCCTGGGGACATGCATGGCAAACATTAAAGTTTTGGCAACACCAAATAAATGACAAAGTTTACGCTCCGTAATACTATTTTGTTGAGATATATGGGGGCAAGTTATTTGGTGTAAGATGCCATGATCAGAACAAAATTTTCACAAGTGTTGAGTATATTCAAGAGCATTTTCTGATCGATCAGTTTGCCAAATTTTGATCCGTTTGCCAAAATTGAGTAACAGTTTAATTATAAAAGGTCGTAAACACTTTAGGTAACTTGGAATGATGTTTCATTTAATAAAACCCAAGTCATCCTTGAATAATCATCCACAAAAATAACAAAGTAGTTGTAACAAAAACAACTCCGAAAAAAGGAACGTCCCCAAATATCTGAATGACCTAAATCAAAAGGAACTGATTGATGAGTTTCATTTCTTCTAGGAAAACACTATGATGATGGTTGCCGAGTTGAAAAGCCTCACACTCGAGGACTAAAATAGGACTTAAACTAGGAACTAAACAACATAACTTTGACAAAGAAAGATGTCCCATACGAAGATGCCACGTCACTCAACAAAGATGGGGTATGTCAAAAAATCTAGCCATCATGCTCATGCCCCAAACCAATACTATGTTCGTCTTATTCTGAAAAACACAAATAGTGGGATTGAAGGTCACGAAACACTGAAGTGATTTTGTAAGTTGACTAAAGATAAAAGATTAAATGAAAAATTAAGAACATATAAAGCAGATTATAATGACAAGTTATGAGTAGGGTGTAAATTACCCTTCCCAAGCTCCGGACTTGTCGACCCATCAGCTAAAAAAATGTTATGACTTGGTGGGAACATAATTGGAAAAAAAGAAGAGTACCGGCCATATGTGCACTAGCTCTTGAGTCAATAACCCAAGAGGAAGGAGAAGGCCCCGAACCATACAAGCATATTTACTTATATTAGCAAGGGTGGCAGACTGGCAGTAGAAGTGGCGTGCACTAGCTCCTGAGTCAATGACCCAAGAGGAAGGAGAAGGCCCAACAACCATACAAGCATATTTACTTATATTAGCAAGGGTGGCAGTAGAAGTAGCGTGAGATACATTCATAGACTTCAGTTGGTCCAAAATTTGATTGAAACTTCATCCCATGAACTAGATGGGGTTGCACCATGTCTCGATGAAGCACATAAGTAGGAGATGCATGGGCAGGTCGAATATTGTCCCTATATGCGTGATTGCCATAAGGCGGTTTACCCCACTTGTCCAAACATAAAAAATCAGTGTGCCCTAACTTTCCACAGGAAGCACACTTTCGATCACTACCACCGTGTCCACCACGATTATTAGAGCCACCACATCCACCTTGACCACTATGGCCTCCACGAAATCCATTACCATTATAAGTACCAAAAATCACGATCACCAGTGGAAGAGAAAACATAAGAGTCACTGAAGGTCTGATTCAGAGTTCCCCGTCTTTGTTTCTTTCGCTGTTAAGCGAAAGTAAGCTTGAGCAGGTGTCTTTACTCCCCATAATTTGATCCTTGAATACACTATAATCAGAATTCAGCACATGCAACAATATTGCAACTTGAAATTGTTAGCGTTGTCTCCTTTGTTCCTCCATATCAGTATTGAGTGGTGGGTAAAGAAACAATCCATCCTATAAGGAGTTAAGTAAGCCATATTACTCACTAAGAGACTTCTCTCCCTAATTGGCAGTGAAAAAGGTCTCAAATATATCATATATATTTTAGAAATATTAGTCTTTTGTGAGTACATTTCCTTTAGGGTCTTCCATATAGTTTGTAGTCTGGAGGAATTGAACATTAACATACTGACGGTTCCATGCTATTCCATAACTAAGATCATAACCATGGAATTCTCAGATATCCAATCTTCATATGTAGAGGCTTTAGCATCTGGAGGAGAATTAGACAAGTACTTCAATTTCTTTTCTGCAAAATAATGCTCAATTGCACGACTCCATGACGGATAATTAGAGTCATTCAATTTAATAGAGGTCACAGGCTTCCCAAATCGTCATTCCCATGTATGATTATCTCCTTTGCAATTGGCTTAGGGTCAGCCATTTTTGTAGTAGGTTTTAGAGCATTGGAAAACAAAGGAGGAAGTTTAAGCTACTGGTACTTAGAATCAGGCACAACCACGCCCAAACTTTGCTTGACCAAAAGGATTTAATCCACTAATTGCTGCTGCTGTTTGAACTACTACTGTTCCAACACTCCAGGATTTAGCCCACTTTATTGTTGCTGCTGTTACACTCCTTACAGACCAGACACAAAGATGTTGCCCGATCACTAATACTCGAGGGCGGAGCCATGATTTTTGTCTAGGGGGGCACTTAAAAAAAATAAAAATATTTTGAGCTTTTTTTTCACGTAAAAAAAGAAGATTATTCTATTGATAATTTTGAAAAAAGCACTTATTGTACAAGTTTGTGTTTTTTTTTTTTTGAAGATGTAAAATTCTCATTCTTAATAATTTGCTAATAATAACTACCAAGCAAATAACTAATCCTCTTATGGATACACTGGGAATATACCAAAATTTTGGTTTTCGAAGAGGTTTTTTCCTTACAACATCACTTGCTCAAGATAAGCATAATCAAAGCATGGCCAAATTAATGTGTCTTAAAAGGATGATAAGTAGACTTATGTTATGCCAACTTAACCAATATCTCCATGAGAGCCTCAAATAGTTTGACATAGCTAAATGTAGATAGTGGTGAAAAATGGGTTTGATTTCATAGGAAAATGATTGGGTGAACATGAGGTAATGTTGATTGCTAGCAAGTGTTTGGATGAAATTGAAATGGAGAATAGTGTTGCACTAGTATTAGAGGGTAAATTACATTGTCCATAGAGCCAACAATGAGTAAGACCGAAATCTAGTGGGCAAACATGGACTTTTCATACAACTGGTTTGTTGTTTATAAAAATATTTTGTTGGAAATGAATTATTGTATGCTTATATATTAGGGGGGGGGGATAACAATAATTTCAGGGAGGCAAGCTAATAAAAATATTTTATGGGGCCTATATTACCATATGCTAATGGAAGAAAATCTGAAAGTTGAGGGGCCCTGCTCAACGTGGGCGGATCCGCCCATGCTAATACTACCTCTTGAAGTTGCAAGATGACAAACACCACTTCCAGAAAAATTAACACCAGGGAAAAAAGGACAGCAGCACACAACTACTAGTGTCAATCCACGTCTGCATCAAACATTAGTTCCAATCGCACATCACCAACACCAAACCACCCTAGATCAAAATCTAAGGGTTCACCGTACAACTTTGATCAAACCTAGGGTTTTCTCAACCACCAAACTAAAATACTATCTCAAACCTAAAGAGAG
Source organism: Berberis vulgaris (assembly GCA_963556465.1). Lineage (NCBI taxonomy): Eukaryota > Viridiplantae > Streptophyta > Magnoliopsida > Ranunculales > Berberidaceae > Berberis > Berberis vulgaris. The sequence continues at coordinate 40,882,376 of OY747127.1, forward strand.
AAATTTGTAGAAAGGAAGAAGAGAAAGAGGGGATACCCTCAGAGATGCCCCCTTATTCTAATACATATAAATATGAGTTTACATCCAACAATTCTTATCTATCACCACACGGCTAACTACCACCACAAGTTATAACATAAAATAAGAAAAACTCTCTGCAATATGTATGTATGTTCTTTATGTCAAAGGAATGGGATCGCAACTCAACTCAGGGTATGTCATGTATAGTTGCCAAATGCTCAGAACTTTGTGTGTCTCTATGTAGATTAATGTTGTTGAAGGAAGTAAACTTGAACACGTTAACAAAATTTGCCTTAAACATGAGTCCATCATATTTTAATCAAATTTTCCTTAAGAATAGGTTGTCCTCCCATCAATTAAGTCGTTCTCCCATGGATTCCATGTAACCAAACACACCCTTAGTGCGTTCTTGAGGAAGTAGGCGGTTTGAGTATTAGACCTCTTCTATTGATGAATAAAGCTTTCCTTTGTCAACATATGGAGAAATGGCATAGTTGGGGAATGAGAACAAAATATAATTTGACAAATTTGAGATGGCTTCCAAAGAATCTAGTGTATTCGTGGGATGAATATGTAGAGGACCATTCCCAATCAAAACGATAAGTTTATGCAAAGGGTTGAAATGGTTGTGTTAAGGGGAATAAAGTCTATTTTAGGAATGATGCGTGGATAGAAATGTGGCGCTTAGAGATAGTTGACCTAAATTGTTCCTCTTTTGTCGGGGAAGCAAACGAGTTCGCAGTTCTCATTGATATTTTGAATTTAAAAAGAGTTATATTGGGGGGTCATGATGATGAATGGGTTTTTGGAAGGTTGATAAACATAAGGGACTTTTCTACAAGTTTATATTTTGTTAGATTTGTAGTGAGCTTATGCATTCAATAATTTTTCAGTTTAGCTAGTATGGAAGAAACATATTTCATTCAAAATTTCTTTTTGTGTGGACAACAGCGTGGAATAGAATTCTAAAGCAAGATTAGACTTCTAAAGCAATATTGGTACACAGAGGACATGATGTTGACTTGGGATCAGTGTTCTAAAAATCGGCCTAGGGGCCGCCTAGGCGCTAGAAGGTGGAAAACCGCCCAGATTAATGGCTGGGCGGGCAGTCTGGGCGGTTCTGGGCAGTCTGGGCGGGATCTAGGCGGCCTAGGCGGACTCTAGGCGGGGTCTAGGCGATTTTTATTTTATTTTTTAATAAGGCTGATTGTATTCTTATTTTATTTTTCTTTCCTATTTTTTTAGGAATAAACTATTTAATTATTTTTTATTCAGTATATGTCTAAATGTAGCAAAAGATGATTACTTAAAGGAATTCTCAAAGGATCTGCCGGTACCAATTTTACTAATGTAGATTTTATCAAACATAACTGAGGTTATTCATGCAATTTGAAGAAAAATAAGAGTACACAAATTCAAATTTATATAAAGTACCCATCATGACCAACTTCAGTCATTTGAGTTTTAATAAATTTTGTTCACGATTGTTAATTTTTCATGTTTTTAAATTTTGCATATGTATATTGGCATTAAATTGGATGTAATTGATAAGGTATTATGCTTAACTTTTGTAAATTATTAAAGTTATAATACAAAACCTAAGACCGCCTAGGCACCTGCCTAGGCCCCTGGGCGCTAGGCACCTGCTTGCTGCACGCCCAGCGCCTAGCGATTTTTAGAACACTGCTTGGGATGTTCGCGTTGCACGCATCTTATCATTTTTTGAAGATTACGGATGAAATCCATAAGGACTTTTGTGTTTTATTGGTGATGTCTGCTTAATGGATAACCTCTTATATGCTGGAACCACCCTACATTTATATGTAGGGGCAGGGGCGGAGCATGTAGGGGGCAAAGTATAGCATTTGATATGTTTTTATTGATATAAAAAATAAATTAATGTGCTTCTCTAAACTAACATTAATTTAGCTTTCACTCATTGCAAATTGTTGCTTTTGAACCGTGGGAGTAAAAAAATGTTGGTCCTTTTGGAGCGAAAACTTGTGGATTGAAACGTGTCACATGGTTTACTGACTGCTATTGATGTATTTAAAAAAATATAAAAGTTGGAGGCAAGACAGGTGAAAGATTGAAAACTGGGACTCACTATGAAAGTTTTAAAGGGGTGAAATAAATAAATTCTGAAATGGAGGGGGGAGCAATAAATTAACATTAATATTGGACCCTAGTTATTTTGTAAAGGTCTTAAAGGAAATTCAAAGATGAGTGGGGCAAGAAAGAATTTATGAGATTTGGGGGAGGGGCAATAAGCTAAAGAGGAGATAACAAATGTCACTAGCTCTATGTAAATTGACAAAAAGTTCCAAATTTTTTTTTTTTTTTTTGGGGGGGGGTGGTGTATGTGGCTTCTCCCTTGTGCAGGGGGAGGGTTTTGTTTAAGTCGCTTTTCCTTTTTGCATTGATCTGGACAAAGAAAGGAATGATGAGATTTTTCGAAGCAAATTAATTGGAATCAGAAGTAATGGCTATTATGAGGTTTTGATTACCATTGGCCTAGTAAGCATGGACACGACGACACGATAAATCTACAAAAAGTAGGACACATGCAATGGAATCATATAATAATTAATATAATTTTGTTATATATTAAGAATTTGTTAAATGCACGTTACACCTTAAGCATAATAGAAAATGGTTCAAAACAATATTAAGAAAAATATCCAAAACATGCAAATAATTAACATAACTCAAATTTTTAGCTCATGTAATAAGTCGAAATCTTACTATATTGACATTAGCTTTTATTTCTTCATTTTTGAAAATGCTTCATTCTTTCAATTTACATTCACATCTTAAATGTGCAAACAAAAGCTTTTAAATAACGTATCCAATTGGTGTCCGACCCGGTTAAACATTTTGGATGGTTGACCAAGTGTCTGACACGTGTCCAAAGAGTGTGTAATTTTTGTAGTGTTCGTGCTTTATAGCTCTTGGCAGTTGGGTATATTTTTTTTTTAAAGAATGCATTTCAAGTCATTCTATGCTAATTGGGGTATTATTTTGGAACCTGATTAAGGTTGCAAATTTTTACCTTAGAAAAGAGTCATTACTTCACGCACTTGCTTTAAGTTGATAGCATTCGTAAGACTTGTTTAGTGATTTGTATTATAATATTTAGAAAATTTTACATAATGCTATCCCAAATCTAAAGGATTATTTTCTTTTTTGTTGAACTTGCTTTGGTGATTTTAGGGACCGATAGAGGTTTCTGGACTTCCCAAGGAGATCGTCCACATTTCAGCCGGCTATTATCATTCATCTGCTGTCACAGGTATGTAGTTGCAAGTTGAGAAATGATTGAAGTTCTCAACGTCTACTGAACTAAATGTTTGTTAGTTTCGTTGTTTTCATGACCGGCAGTAGTAGTAGTTGTTGGGCATTTTTTTAATTCTACACTAGGGATTCACAGTTTTAATCTTCAACCAAAAAGGAATATCTTTTTCGGCCATCAATGCAATTGCAACGTGTTTTTCATGGAGTCTTCATATGTAATTTCAGTAATAAAATAATGGATGAGATGACATGTTAGTGGTTTGATCTTAGTTGCAGTCACTTTTTTAGTGAATTGGTCAACTTCAAAAACCCCATACCTCGGGGGGATTGGGGGGAGTAGGGACAATATTGGTTTTATATAAGTGGATTGTTGGGAACTGTGACACCGTGAATCCTGATGAGAGTGGTGTTGGAACGACACGTAGTCCAAGGAGAGGTGATGGTTGCGCTAGGTTGTATCCAACGTGGTTTTTTTTTTTTAATCAATCAAACAACTAGACTTAGTATTTTATAAAAAAAAAAGACTCAGAGAAGCTCAAGGTAAAAGAGGATATAATTGCATTACAGATCTTACAAAGAGAATAAACTCTCCTAGTCAAACATACAAACATGAAAATGCCCCAAACATTTTCGCAATGTCAAACCAAAGTCTTGACCTTGCTGCCAATCCTTCCTGGATCCCTTAAAAACTCTATTGTTAGAAAGCACCAAAGAATAGCAAAAGAACACTTGATCCCGAAGCCACTTACTTCCCTTTATTAGTTAATTGGCCAGAGCTAAAATCTCACACCTCTCCCTGGTGGTAAGAGTGGGTTGTTACATTAGATTATCTGGTGTGGAATGCATCTTCGCGGTATCCATAACCCCAACGAAAAAAGGTTTGCTTAGTTTGGCACATGCCTGGTAATGGGAGGTGGAGCTTCTAACATACCCAAAAGCATTCCTCAACTCAAGAGTTGCTTTGGGGATTAGGAAAAATAGATATAATTATGCAAAAATTATGTCAGTAACTGATAATATACCGGTTTCTTTGATACATGAATACAAATTGTCAATAAATGTAATGGATATTGCTAATATTTTGATGCATCCAAAAATCATTATCTTGTGAGTTTGACCTGCAAAACAATTGTTAGGCTGCCAAGGACCACCTTTTTGGTGGCTGAAGACACTCCAATGCTTAAGTCAGTAACTATGTTGGAAGAATGATGTAAATATGAATAAAACTCAGTTAAAGTTGCATACCTGTGTCAAATATTCCCTTTACCTTTTATAATGGTCGTGGTTAACTCTCTGCGTGACTTAAGCATTTGAGGCGCAACGGAAGGAGATGTTTCTTGTAACAGTCTCCTCCTTAAAGGAGATGCGCTCGGGAAGGTGTTACTCCTTCCACGACTCTTTTTTGGTGGAACATTATTCTTCTTTATGAGATAACTCGTGTCAGGCCTGGATCTGGGCTCTGATTCGTTTGGGCCTGGATTTAGGCTCTGTTTACGTTTCTTCATTGGCGGGCCTTGTCTGGGCCTCTGCAGTTGGCTTTATTCTTCTTAGGTTTTATGAGCTGGCCTAATAGATTGAACGTTGTATTCTCATGATGGATCTTTATGCCATGTGTACGACTGTGATGATCGGTCTATTTTAATGTATCATCAATTTTCATTACATATTTGTGAAATGTATCTACCATGTACTAATTATTATACATTTTATTCTTTGAGTTACTTACTATCATCATCATACTTTAAAGAATCCGAAGTTGCTAAAATATTATGGATTCCATTTTCTTCAGCCTCTATTTGAGATTGAGTATTTTTTCGGTTACTTAAATTTTTTTTGTTTTTTTATTTTTATTTCTGACAAATAATTGTGGATTATTTGATAGTGGATGGAGAACTTTACATGTGGGGTAATAACTCTAGTGGGCAGCTCGGCCTTGGAAAAAGTATTAATTTATCCCTCGACTTTTGTTAGTCATGAGCATGAATCAATTTAAATTTCCTGTTTTTTGTATATATGTTCTTTCTATTTGCTCCTTCCATTTTTTTTTGTTGTTGTTTCTAGTTGAAGTGGCATTTGATGCATGCATAATTTGATTTTGAGGTAATATTTGTTTTAACTGCATGGTAAATCCTTAGGATCAGAATGGCTATGTCATCTTTCATTGGCGAAGAAAAATTCATTAAAAGGTCAAGAAACATTGAAATGAAGGAAAAGGACAAAAAAGTGTGTTTTAATCATATGTCAAAGAAAGACAAAAAGTTCGTGAAAGACCAATGTTCATCTCTTTGAACATGAGAACCATTGCATTTAATGATAAAGGAACTAAAATGGATTTCATCTAATTTCTTGAAATTCTATGTGCTAGCAAAGAAGAAATTTGATGCTGATGGGGACTTCAGTTTTGTCTTCTTAATCGTGAAAACACTTCCTGTCTTCATAATGATATGCCTAACTGATGTATATGCGTTATTTTTCTATTTATTTTGTTATTAGGTCGGTTTATAAGCCCAAGTTGGAATTAAAAATCCAATTAAATAAGGGTAGGGTTTTATTTTGGTTAAATAGGCTTAGGAGGCGTTTGTTTGAGTTAGAGGTCTAACCTTTTAGGAGGTAACCTCTAACTAGAGGTAAATATCTAACTAGAGATGTTGGCAATTTAGAAATTAAGAGGTTTGGTTGTATCTGAATGAGACATCCAACCAAACATGACATTTAGACATTAACAACTATGTTTTTGATTGAAAATTCAGATTTAGTTAAGATGTGTAAACAAACCACCCATTTGTCAGAAAGTTGTAATCAATTTAGTTTGAGTTTTGAGAATTATTATTGAAGTTGTGAAACTTTATTTATCAAGTTTCGATGTTTTGGTTTATATGCTTCCACTGAAACCCATAACAACATAGTAAAGCGAATCATACTCCTAGTATACTTGCCTTGAAGGAAAGAAAAACAACTCTATGCAAGCTCAAGATGGAGTTAGGGATAGTCCTGGAGCTTCTCGATGAAGTAAACGTTCTTCCTGAGTTCTTTACAAACACTAAAACAATATTAGCTGTGAAGAATGATTTTACGTAGGTGACAAGGTTGTGTTATGATCAGTATCAGATTAATTTATCATGCATATATATATGCATTGTTCTTAGTATGTTTTATAGTAGCAATTATCTTAAAACAGTGGAATATGTTATCTTTTAGAATTATTTGCACAATAATGTCTTTTCTGATAATTTACAGAGGCAGCAAAGAGAGTTTTTTCCCCAATAAAAGTTGATTGCTTGAATGTTGTCAGAATCAACAGGGTAGCTTTGGGCTCTGAGCACTCAATTGCTATCACAGGTAAGAAAGGTCGAACACTAAGTTACTTGGCAATTACGAGCATTCAGTTTTGTTCTTTTGGTTTTTCCTCCCAACCAAAGTGCATAAAGGAATAACTTTTGTTAGGGTTGGCCTTGTTCCTTTTTTGACCTATGTAGATGAAGGTGAGGCCTTAAGCTGGGGATCAGGAGGATCTGGGAGACTTGGCCATGGCCACCAACCGAGCATTCTTGGATTTCTAAGAAGTTCAAGGTTATATAGATTTTTATACTTTATTTATGAAATTAATTTCTGATACTATCCTTGAGATAAATCAATCTGGATGGGACAAACTGTTTCTCTTTTTTCCTTTCTTGAAACCATAATCAGCAAATATATTGTTGTGTTGTATATTTGTGGTTCTTCATCAAATGCGGACAAATTAAATTCGTGAAAAGCAGGGTTCAAATGGGGCTCAACTGGAGACATGTGCTCCAAACTATTTCACAAACTTACCAATTTCAGGAGAATCACATTCAATCCTGTACTTGGGGATCCTGTACCAAGATCAAATCTCCAATCATATTCTGCAATTCTACTCGAATCTTTACTCAGAACCTGCTGAATGGAGACCCTGCATCCAAAGCTCCCTCTTCAAATGCTTAAGCCAGGAAGCAAGCAACTCACTCCAAGCTGACATATCTCAAGCTGACCTGATTCTAGCGATGTAGGCATTAGAAAGTGATGTGACCCCTTATCTTGATTGTTTTCCATGTGATTTATTTCTCAAATTTTGGGAGTTCATGCAAAATGACATCTTGGCTGTGGTAGAAGACTTCAATCATAGAAGTTTTCTGGAATGGAGGCTAAACACTACATTGATTACCCTTAAGGAGCCATGTATGATTGTTGATTGCAGACTATTAGTCTCCTATCTTCATTTTATAAGGTCATTGCTAAAGTCCTCTTCACTAGGCTGAATGGGGTGCTTCCCCAAATCATCTCCCCCTGCCAAACTGCTGGTGTAGGACAATAGATTGGTTTATTAGCTAATGAGAAAGACAGTTGATTGATGGAGTTTTATTAGCTAATAAGCTGCTGGATTCTATAAAGCCTTTGACTCTGTCTCTTGGCATTATCTTTAAAGCATGCTGCATTATTTTGGGTTTGGAGATAAATGGAGAAGGTGGATTCATACCTTGCTTTCAACTGCATCTTCCTCAATTGCTCTTAATGGACCCCTACTGGTCACTTTAAATCCACTAGAGGTCTCAAGGCGGGGGGACCCACTGTTCCCCTTCTCTTCTCCATTGCAGCTGAAGATCTTTCCACTTTGATCAATAGAGCTTAGCATTGTGGACTCTTGTCAGGCTTTCAAGTTTCCTCTTCCTCACAGCCTATCTCCATCTTTCAATATGTTGATGACAGTGTCCTTATGTCTGATGCATCTTTTGAACAAGTCTCAGCAGTGAGTCCAGGTCTGTTCTGGACTCAAAGTCAACTTCTCTAAGTCTAAGATGTTTGCAACTAGTATAATACTCGTGCCGTGGCACTCCCGCAAAGTACATAATTTTGTTTGCTAAATATGATGATCTGAACACCCCCGCCACCATCCCCACTTTTGCCCTCAACCAGTTTTGAAGTGCAAGCCTATTGTAAAGTAAAAATATGTATTATAAATTTTATGGTTAGACTCACTCAAAATTTGAATCAGTTGGGGAAACAAATTCAAATGTCGAGAGTGAGTTCTTCCATAAACTTTGAATTCGCCAAAACATGATGTTCAGGTTTTTGTTTAAATGTGCATTAAGATGCCCGTTTCAAATTTTTCCTGGTATGATATTGAAAAATGCTAATGACGTGAAATGCATTAAAAGTTTTTTTAATAATAAAATCTATATTTTTGATCATTGGTTTTGTTGGAAAAATCTTCAAAAATGCATTTCAACTATACAAAGTTTACCAAAATCAAACAACTATGTAGATAGTTATGATAATTTTCGTTTTGAGAAAAAAACACAATACTTTCTCTCTCCGCCACATGTACATTCTACATTCCACTAACTTTTTTCACAATTTTTTCATCTTTGCCCTTTTATGTTTTTATATTTACAAACATGCCATCATAAGAAATGAATCTCAACCCTCAACACATTTTCCAGCTTTCAATCTTAGTCATCTTTTATCTCCAATCCTTAGTTTGTCCCAATCAGCAATGAATAGTAAAACACCGCTCTGAATTGTAAATAGATTGTTGAAGTTGAAGACATTGATCAATGGGCTAGGTTATTGGGATGCAAAAAATGAACCTTTCCTTGCATGTGCTTGGGCTGCCTCTTGGAGCAAAGCATAAAAAAGTACTTGAAAGAATTGAGAGAAGATTAAGCTATTTGAAGAGAAGATACATATGAGAGTCACACTCATCAAAAACACCCTAGCATCTATTTTTGTTCATATGATGTCCGTGTGTTGATGCCTTCCTCAGTTGCTGGTAAAATAGAGATATGCATGAGAAATTTCTTATGGGGCTCCTCTGCCACTTCTAAGAGATACTATTTGTTGAATTGGGATAAGGTTTGTCTGCACAAATGCAATGGATGCCTGGGTATTAGAAGAGTCTAGGAGTTCCACAAAAATCTTCTGAACAAAGGATTTGGAGGTTAAGAGAAGAAACCGACTCCTTGTGGAGAACCATCATAGCTGACAAATATGGTGATGGTCTTCTTGATTGGTTTACTGTTGCACATAAGTCTTCCTATGGGTGGTCTCTATGGAAGGGAATTATTGAAAGCAAAGCTGATGTCCAAAACTAAATATCTTTTGAGCTTCACAATGGGGAGAGAATTAGTTTTTGGAATCACAAATAGAATGATCAAGCACAAAATACAATGCTTCTAGCAACAAGAATGGGATGATTAAGAACTTCTGGGATGTTAACAACTACAGTTGGAACTTCCATTTTAGGAGAAATCTGAATGATTGGGAAATCCCCCAGATGTCAAACCTTCTCCTAACAACTGAAAGCAATTTCCTGATGATCAACAAGATAGATGGTTTTGGAATGATAAAAGATGCTTCTTACTCAGTCAAAGATTGGTATAGTATCTGGCTCCTTCCATCATTGACTCCCCTCTCCACGCCAGGATTTGGAAGCTGCATCATCTAGTTTGGCTTGATGAAGTCTGCCCAAGAGCTTCCTTCTATGGACTATTATTCGTCGTAAAGCCCTTACAGTGGACAACATCAACAAGAGAAGTCTCCTCCTGCTAATCATTGTGCTCTCTGTCTCCATGCAGAGGAGTCCACTTACCACCTTTGTTATCCTTTGGTTTCCAGCTTTGGACTACTGTTCTTTCTGAATTCCACACCCAAGCTGTTTTAGGGAATTCCTTACTAGAGTGGTTTGAGCAACTCAAATTAGTTTCCAGAATTTCTCCAACTTTACCCCTTTGGGAAACGGGTCTGGGAGAGATTGCCCCTTGCTTTGATATGGGTGGTTTGGAGGGAAAGTAACAACATAAATTTTAGAAACAAGCTCAAAAAGTGTTGAGCAACTATGGATAGATATTAAAGTTATTTTTTGGCTGTGGAGCATAAACTGGGATAGATTTAGGGTTGTTAATTTTGTGTCTTGTATGTTTAGTTGGGAAAGTATACCTCTCCCCACATCTTGATATATAGGTTCTAGGGTGCTGAGTGGTTGTTTCATATGTTTCACATTAATACAATACATTTTGTTTTTCTGATAAAAAAAGTTCTTCCATAAGTTCATGTTTAAACCAATCCTATTATTCCAGTCTTGGTGGTCTCTAGAATTTCCTGAATTAAAAAAAAGTACGAGAAATTTCCTGTGGTGAATGTCTCTGCCAACAGCAAATACATACCACTTGCAATCATTACTTTTTGTGCACACATGTCAGTGCCATTATCATTTTGTATAATTATATCCTAAAATAGTTCCTGCAGATCTGTAATGCAGATCTGTAACAGTGGCCGATATATTGATATGACTCGTACGAATGTGACTGCCCCAGTTCTCTCAAATCTGGGCCGTGAATGATGTATAAACTATAGATATGCTCATCTGCATGATATCACTTTTCCTAAAAGTTGATATTTCTTGGAACTAACAAGCACCAATCAAGGTTTCTGTTTTATTGATATTTTCTAAAAGTTGTATGTTTTTTCCTTCCTGTTTCGTTTTAATGCAAGCTTTCTGTTTTATTGATCCAAAAAAAAGGACAAAAAAAAAGAAGCTTCGATCAAGATAGTCCTCCAGCTTGGGAACCATGCAGTCCCCTTAGCATTGCATTGATATCCCATCTCTGATGCACCGACTCTCCGGAAAACTCCCGTATCACGTGTCAAATACGTGTCAGACACGGATTCGCGCCCGACACGCGCTCGACACGCGGTCAACGGTCAAAATTCTTTGACCGACACCGACACGGCCCGGACACGGTCCAGACATGGTCTTTGCAAATAAACTCTCCTCTTCGATCGACCTTCCCCCATTTTTCAAACCCTAATTACAGAGAGAAAAGAGGGGAGAAAAGTGGGCTAAACCAGATATCGACAGAGAGAGAGGGAGAAATCTGTCCAGATCTGTCGATCGATCGACAGAGAGAGGGAGAGATCGACAGGGAGAGATCGATCGAAGAGGACGGACGGAGCTAGAGAGAGAGGGAGAGATCGAGCTTGTATCTGAGTTCCAGCAGAGATTTTCTCTTGATTTGGCTTCCTTTTGGTTCTCCTGAATCTGAGTTTATTTGGTTGTTGTTGTTGTTGTTGTTCTTCTTCATCAGGAGGAGGTGGGGAAGGATTTATGATTTGAACACAAGGAAAAGGTTCATTAGAAGAAATGGAGGAAGAAGATGAAGGAGAAGTTTTCATCTGTTGGGTTGGGTTGGGTTGGGTTGGGGATGGGCGAGAATGGGAGAGGGTGAACTACTTCGATTTTATTTGATATGGTGGTGGGTTGATTTTAGTATGTCAGGATAGCTCAGCATCACGTGGCTGAAGTGTGAGCAGGTGAGTGTATCAACCTTGACATAAACATGGTCAAAGTCTCCTAATTAATAATTTGGAACCATTTACCTGCCTGGACATATAATAATGAAAAACTAGTTTGTGATTAAGATTCTTGAGAAGAAAATGTATTAAAAAGAACAAATGCTTGGAGGCATTTAGATCAAACTTTTCCTGAAGATACCGCTACCACAAAAAAATATATTAAAAAAATAAGTTTGACCGTGTCGCCGAGTCCTATTTTTTGAAAATTGCCGAGTCGCCGTGTCGTATCCGTGTCCGACACGACACGCGTATCCAAGTCCGTGCATCATTGTATCCCATCTACTGTAAAAGAAAATATGTGAACACAATGAATGTGTTGGTTTTGAGGGTTTGTAGTTGTAATCTAATTTTGTTCTGGACATGCTCTTTTCTAAGATCAATCTGTTTATGCAGTGAATTTACACCAAGGCTTATAAAAACACTTGAAGGGATAAAGGTATTTTTCTTATTAAACACTATATTCAGTACTTGATGATATTCCAACTGCTAAAATATATTGATAGAGTAAGAAAAAAGAATCATATGAGTCTGACAGGGCTCTATTTGATTTTCTCTACATGAATCTTTAGGTTAGAACTGTTTCTGCTGGGTTCTTGCATTCAGCCTGCATTAATGGTAATTCCAGATTCTTGTAATAGTTTTTTTTTTTCATTTTCTTTGCCGTGATTATTTTGAGATTCTTATGTTCTCTTTGTCCTTACCTGGCACTGTAGAAAATGGCTCTGTTTTTATATTTGGTGAAAAAACAGCAAATAAACTTGTGAGTCAATGGACCTATGATATTACAGGACTAGTGGTGGTGATTTTGTTTGGTTGCTTCTTGGGTTATTGGTTGATCTGATCATTTCAAATTTCTTAATGAAAATTCCAGCGCATGGGACAAGCAAATAATGCAACATCACCATCCATTATTGGAGAACTACCATTTTGTTCAGACATTGCATGTGGCGGTTACCACACTGGTGTCATAACAGGTAAGATTTTATTTCATTTCATTGTATCAGGCACTTCTTTTTCTCTTAATTGAAGGTAAAGGTTTTGCAGTAAAACAATTATTATTATTATTATTATTATTGTTATTATTATTATTGTTGTTATTATTATTATTATCATTTTTATTATTGTTAATATTATTATTATTACTATTATTATCATCATTTTATTCTTATTATTGTTGTTGTTGTTGTTGTTGTTGTTGTTGTTATTGTTATTATTATTATTACTATTGTTGTTAGTATTATTATTATTATTATTATCATCATTATCATCATCAAATGTGGAAAGGAGGGAACTTCTCCCAACTTCTAGTAAGTTCATCAACCGATGCTATTAGTCCAATATCATGTAGAAGATAAATTGTAACGGCCCAAATCACAATATTTGGCTCAGCAGTTTGATATCCACCCATTGATTATATTCTCCATCACATACACAGATCAAATGTAATGTTGTATTCATCACAAGCCATACAAATACAATAAATAGCAAAATGCTATGCAAACTATCCACTAATATGCTCATAATGATATACCAAGTAAATATACTGGACCGAATCGAGCGAACTTAACCAATTTTTTCGGTATTGAAGATAGTTGGTGTGATTCAGTTTGTAATTACTAAAAATTGACCGCTCTTCAGTTTGGTTGTTGTTTTTAAAATTTAAAACCCGTAAATAATTGAAATGAACAGACACTATTTATGTGTTATCGAAAATCAGTAGTTATGCTTTTCTTAGTGCCCAAGAAATATCCAGGTTTTGTAGAAAGTGTAAAAAGGAGTGTCGGACACAACACTGTTAGTGCTTGCTATCTTACTAGTGAACATTTTCTTTGTAATATAATATGGTTATATTAATCATTTTATGTAACTTAATAGGTTGAAACCACTAAACGCTGTTGCATAACATATAATTGAAATGGGGGGAAATACCAAAAAAATATGGTCCTCTAGTCATGATGCATGCTTATGCAATCATGATAACTTGCGCCTGGTGCGCATCTGATTGCATCTCATGTTCGAAAACATAACTGTCAACCCTTGAGGAAAGGTTCTTCATTTAGGGGCTGGGGATGTTGTTCAAGCACAATTTTGTTCTCTAACCAAAGTTTTTGTTATGATCTTCTATTGGCGGCTAACAAGATTACTACTATTGGATCTATAAGTGTTTTACTCACTCCTTCCATTTTGGGAATCAAAGTAATGAGAGTTGTGTTCAAATTAAAAGGATTACTATTATTAAATATTAGCATCACAATCCCATAAATATCTAGTGTTGGCATGCTTTTAGTCACTAAGACCAAAAAAAAAAAAAAAATTTAATAATAATAAATAAATGAATTGTTGATGTATTATTCAGAATTTCAGATGAAAGAAATGTCGTTTTTCATTGGCAGCAGAAGGTTCCAGAACTATAAGCACTAAATGACTTCTGTGTTAATGACAAGGCAACATAATTTTTTTTCATTGATTGCTGATGAGGATTATACCCCATTACTTACTGCGGATTTAATGGATGGAAATGTTACTCTTCACAGCTATTGCATTTTGTTGTTCAACAAATAATACTTAGTCATATCACATGATGTTATATCTCTTCCTAAAGTGTAAATTTCAAATGGGAGGCCAGCTAACGGTTATTATTTTTTTGATTTCATGACTATGTTGTGCCTCTGCTCTGAATATCATGTGATAGCAGTTTACTATCTCTCATTGTATTAAATACAGTTATTTGCATATTGGAACTTCACTGTCAGTCAGTGTCAAGCTAAGTTTCTCTTTTCAAAATACAGGTGGTGGAGAACTATACACATGGGGCTCAAATGAGAATGGATGCCTTGGAATCGGGTACCTGTGACCTGTATTATTGCAAAAACCAAAGCTTGGAGATTCATTATATGAATTTAGCATGGTTAATTGTCAATCATTTTAGTTTGAATCTCATTAGTTGAGGCATTGTCTGATCTCAGCTGTACAGAGGCCATGCATGTACCAGAAAGAGTCGAAGGTCCATTTCTGAATATTCCGGTGTGCAAGGTCTGTAATGCACTATTGAAGTAGCCATATGAATGAGTACAGAATCCTCCCTATCAGACGAAATTAAACTTTTCTTCCCGAACTCTTATTGTTGGAAATTTTTTTGTAGATATCTTGTGGTTGGAAGCATATGGCTGCTATTTCTGGTAAGAATTTTCCGAGGGTCTTGATTAAGATTTTCATTTCTTGATCATTTTTTAATTTAATTACCGTATCTTTAGAAATCATCAATAATAGAAGAAAACCATGAAACGAGTCTCTATATTCTTCTCCCTTGCAACAGTTTATATGCTATAACTTCATGAGGCTGATTTTTATGCTAAGACACAAAACAGAAAATAGAAAGATAATACTAGAACAAATACAACTGGGTTGCACATACCCGCGCACACTCCGCCTTAAACTGGGAGGGGCAAACTGAACATGCCTAGGAGTTCAAATCCTTGTAGATGTCCAAGTTATTAAATATTTCAGTTCATTCAAATTCTGTCAATTTTAATGCTGAATAGCAAGTGTGGGTAATGCCTAATAAATTGGTTGCATCATTAACTTACAAATAGTGTTAAGCTATTTCTGTTGAACTTTAATGACCTTAATTTCAATCCCAATGTCCAGGTGGGAAGGTTTTCACATGGGGCTGGGGAGGTTCCCATGGAACATTTTCTGTGGATGGGCATTCTTCCGGAGGACAATTGGTTTGTTTCCACTTCTAAACTATATTCTGCAGATCATTGCTAGGTATTATGTTTTTGAGTATATTTTTTCTTCTTTTTTTCAAAGAAAGTGCATTATATAATAGAGGTTTTAACAGCCAAGTACAGAACAGACAAATGCCGAGGCTCATTACATTCATAGCAGAAGGGGGAGCCAGTGCAATAAAGCACACATAAGACATTTTAAAAAATAGACCATACATAAACATTGTAAATGAGAGACCATAGAACCAGCGGTACTAGATCACCATTGGACAAAGCTGGTAGTAGACAACACTACTAGAACAGCAGTACCAGCGAAGAAGAGGTAGAGACCCCAGCTGATCCCGAAACACCAGAAGAGAAAAAACCAGAACCTAGCGTTGTAGTCTCCCATACTAGAAGGTTTTGGCACCCCTGCAAGTTTCAATTCCAAGAGCATCTCCTAAGATTTTGAAGTAAAGATCACTGTTGGGGAGTTGTTCAAACTTTCGAATTCAGCCTTCGAGGTTGCGTTGAGGCAAGGTAGTCCACTGCTTCATTTGCCTCCTGAAGTATATTGACAACTTTCACTTCTTGGAATTTGGCAAGAAACTGTCTTGTAAGAGGGCATAGCCTCCATTGGGGACTTGAGTTTATCTTCATTCCTTAAATCACCACCTGTGATTCATATGATCAGCACACATGATCAGTTTTTCAATCTGAATAAATAAAGCAAGCTTTAAACCTTCCCATAAAGCAAAAGATTCAGCAATATTATTCGACTGAAAACCAATATATTTGCTTAAACTTTAAACCACTAATGCATCTGTAACGGTTTGTAATTATCGCAATGATTCCGGCATGACCAGGGTTCCCTTTGTTGTTCCATCTGTGTTACTTAAGGGTCAGATAACCCTAATCCGGTGGGGTGGAATCCATTTGATGCTGGCGGGATCAGTGTTCATTCTATGCACCTGTTTAGTATTCCGGTTAATAGGGATTTTGGTTTCGTTAAGAGCCTGAAGGAGATTGCAATTTGCTTTCCATGGTTACCAAAGCAATTATTTCAATTTGTCATTCATGGCCTGTCCTTCAGTTTGCCAACTCTTAAGCCACGTGTCCTTACTGCTATCATAACTTCAAATTTTAACTCCACTAGCTTTGACAAGGTCCATTTGCAATCCCATAGAAATGTGTTTTGTGCTTTCCTCAACTTGGTTGCAGCTGTTGCGAAAAGGGTTAGAACTGTGTTTCCTTTTAAATAAAGTCAAGTTGCGTGGAATTCTATCATAAGTGCAAAGCCATAATTTTTTTTTTAAAACTTTGGGGCAGCCATTAAGGGATGTGGTGCTTGTGTGAAGTTGAGTTGTGTATGTTAGATGGAAGACTGATTGGTACATGGATTTAATTGTGACTTTGCCCAATGGGTTTGGGTGCTAGATGAATTGAGGTGCCTTTCGTTGAGAAGTAATGATTATTGATGTGTTCACATCAGTCCTCGCTGATTCTGACGATATTGAACCTGCTAAAATGAGCAGCGGTTAAGCCAGGGACTACCGTTGTGATGGCCAAAGACACTCTGATGCTTAAGTCAGATATCGGTGCAACGAAGAGTGAATACTGTATGTAAATTGCAGTGTGTATTCGTACTTTTCTTCCTCTCCATTTCTTATAGCGAGTGTTCCTTCCCTAACTGTGCCTTTGATCGAGGGCATGGAGGGAGATCTCGCATAAGATTTTGCTTGTGCATGACCGAGTCTTTTCGACACTTGGCTTTATTTAGGACCTAATGCTTGATTGGGCTAGAGCTAACTTTGTGTGAGTGGATCTCGAGCTTGTAACAATTCTGAGATTGGTTGTTCGAGCCTTATTAATGCAGGAGAGTTTCTAGGGTTCCTAATTTGGGTTTCTAGGGTTTGTAATTTGCTCTCAAAGTTATTTACTAAATAACTTATTCGTAATCTTTCAATTTAATTAGGAGTCTTTTTAGTTTTCTTTTAAGATTAAGCTTTACTTTTTATTTTAGGAATAGACTGGTTGTTATTTTAGTATTTGATTATACTTTTTCTTTTAGGAATAAGTTGCTTATTATTCAAGTTATTTGAGCGCTATAAATAGAGACCTTCCTCAATATTGTAGGAGACTTTTGATTTTGATAATTTGAATTGAACATTAGAGTTATTTCTCTATGTGTTGGGTAATCTTCTTGTGTTATTCAATGTGAATTGTCTGTTAAAACTAGCCTGCAGGATAATCGCTATTTTGCCGGCGTCAGTTGGTATCAGAGCTGATGGTTCGCGGGGACTTTGCAAGTGGTGCAAGGTGGCACATTGTTCTGGAGATCAGGCGTGAGGTAACGAGCCAGGTAGAACATCGCATGTGCGCGATCCGCCAAATGAATGGATCCAGATCCTTGCCAAGAGAAGGTATCCTACAAGTTCGGTTGAGGTGGAGTTAGTGTGGTGGTTGCAACTAAGGTGGAGCAAACACCGCCAGGATAATGCTACCCACAGGATCGTGATTGCACATTAGACTCGAGGAGGTGTACTTCGAGATGTTGCAGATCGGTGGATGGATTGTAGGATGTGTGACGATTCGTCCACTCCCTAATAACGAGGCCTCCCTAATAGTAACGAGGCTTTTTAAGATAAAACCCCACATCCGTAGCCCGAATGGTAGGCCCAAGACAACAGGTGTTTAAGTTGGGGACAATATCGTTGCTACCTATAGTGGACCTAGGTGCGCGGACGCGCTCAGCGCGCCAACAATTTGTATCAAAGCTTCAACATCTTCTTGGGGTGAGATTTCATCAGTTTCTATAGCTGGTGGTCGTGGTTGTCGCGGTTAGGTTACGAGCGAGGAAGCCCCAAACCGTGATCGTAATGTTCAGGATGTAATGATTGAGGATTTACAGAGGCAAGTTGCAGAGTTAGCCCGGCGTCTAACGGCGCATGGTTTCGATAATCGTGAGATGGAAGATCACAATTCTGATTTCAGTTTTGAAAATCCGTATCACAATCGTGTTCGATTTTGGGAGCACCGTGGTCGGGCGGATCATGGAAATCTCAGTTTCAAAGTGGATCTACCTGAGTTTTTGTGTACATTACAGGCCGAAGGATTCGTGGATTGGTTGAATGAAGTAAAGCGTATTTATAAGGAAGTTCCAGATATGTCAAAGTGAAATTGGTCGCCATCAAACTCAAAGGCAGAACATCTGCGTGGTGGGAGTAGTTGAGGCGATACAGGCAAGGAAATACCAAAATCACTGATTGGGAGAAGATGAAGAAGGGTCACTTCCTTTCCGTTACACTTAAACTTTGTTTCAGCGACTTCACTCGTTGAGGCAAGCCACGCGATCGGTAGATGATTACACGGAGGAGTTTTATCAATTGATGGCCCGGAATGACTTATCTGAGACGGAGGAGCAGATGGTGGCACGGTATTTGGGGGGATTACGACAGCCCCTGCAGGATGTCCTCAACATTCACTCGCTGTGGACCGTTTTCGAAGCATACCAACATGCACTTGCTGTGGAAAAACAACAGAACAGGAGACCAGTGATCAAAGTAGTCGACCAGTTCGCCCTCAAGAATTCCGTCCTACCCAGCAGCCACTGCAGGGTAATTCTAACTCAAATATTAGATGTTTCAGATGTGGTGAACATGGACATAAAGCGACTGAGTGCAGAAAGCATCCTATTCAGAAGGGTAACAATCTCCTGATTGTGGAA
The DNA here is from genome assembly GCA_963556465.1 of Berberis vulgaris. Classification (NCBI taxonomy): domain Eukaryota; kingdom Viridiplantae; phylum Streptophyta; class Magnoliopsida; order Ranunculales; family Berberidaceae; genus Berberis; species Berberis vulgaris. Next base: position 40,901,498 of record OY747127.1, read on the forward strand.
GACGTGGTAGACGAAACTGAGGAGCTTAAAAAGCCTGTGTATGACACTGATGAAGATGGAGATGTGTTGTATGGAGATGACCATAAGACTCTAGTCGTTCGTAAGAGTCTACTGACCCCAAGGGCGATTGGTTGAGAACCAATATTTTCCACACGACCTGCACAGTTGCAGATAAAGTCTGCAAGATGATCATTGACAGTGACAGTGACAGTTGTGAGAACGTAGTGTCTGAAGAGGCTGTCTAGAAATTGCAGTTGAAGACAGATCGTCATCCCAAGCCGTACAAATTATCGTGGCTGAATAAAGGCAGTGAGGTAACAGTAGATAAGCGATGCCTAGTGTCTTTTTCGATCGGCAGAAAATATTTTGATAATGTTTGGTGTGATGTTGTGTCTATGGATACTTGTCATGTATTGTTAGGCAGGCCTTGGCAGTATGATCGCAGTGTTATTCTTGATGGGCGAAAAAATATATATTTCTTTAGCATCAAAGGGAAGAAGATTGTGTTGGCACCTCGTTGGGAAATGACTCTTACCCTGGTAGCCAATAATACTAACTTGCTTTCTATGTCCAGGTTTTTGGGTGAGATTGAGCGTGGAGACGTGATCTATGCTCTGCTGCCTTGTGGGAATAGTGCTGCAGAGGTGCAGCAACTGCTAGCAGAGTTTTCTGACCAAATACCAGAGGATCTTCCTCCTGGGCTGCCGCTAGAGGATTCCGATGAAGCTGTTGTGAACTCGAGGACGAGTTCTTTCCAACCCGGAGCGACTGATGTAGGAGAGTTTCTAGGGTTCCTAATTTGGGTTTCTAGGGTTCCTAATTTGCTCTCAAAGTTATTTACTAAATAACTTATTCGTAATCTTTCAATTTAATTAGGAGTCTTTTTAGTTTCCTTTTAAGATTAAGCTTTCCTTTTTCTTTTAGGAATGACTGCTTGTTATTTTAGTATTTGATTTTACTTTTTCTTTTAGTAATAAGCAGTTTTCTTTTAGGATTAGGCTTTACTTTTTCTTTTAGGAATAGACTGCTTATTATTCAAGTTATTTAAGCACTATAAATAGAGATCTTCCTCAATATTGTAGTGAGACTTTTGATTTTGATAATTTGAATTGAACATTAGAGTTATTTATCTGTGTTGAGTAATTTTCTTGTGTTCTTCCCTATGAATATTCTGTTAGAACAAGCCTGCAGGATAATCGCTATTCTGCCCGGCGTCACTTATTATCCTGGGCCTCTGGGGTTGGCCTGTCTTGGGCCTTAACACCGACTTACGGGCTGGACAGTAGTTCGCGCATGGGTCTGCTTGGGATTACGTTAAAGCCTTTTACGTGTCAAGGGTTAGCCTATGCCACATGTACAACTGTGATCGTATGACTGATTGATATCTCATCAGCTACTCCCCCCTAATTAGTGGGTCTGCGTGCTGGGCCACTGTCTGTCCATAGGGGCCTATAAGAGGTCATGATGATATATTTCGGCGCCTTTTCGGCTTTTGCGCTACAATTATTGCTTGTGCAACGGTTTTTGGTGATTGCTTCACTTGCAAGTCAAGTCTATATAGACTTTTTTTTGAGAGAATCAAACTTTTATCTCTGACCGAGTTCCTGTTTTCTTGTAAAAAATTCTCTTCAGTTGGGTTAGGTGCAAACTTCTTTTCGATCGCGACTTTTCGATTCTCGCCTGACGTTATCTGGCCTGTACTGAGTTTTATGGAACGTCTTTGATGACGGAAAGGGATCTCGCCGACCTTCGGCCAGTACCAGATCCCCAGTGCTTTAAGGCTAACGCTCATGTGCGACAGTGAGTCTTCCATAACCCCAAGAAAGGGGTACATAGCTCTGTATAAGGTCATGTTCAGAGTGGGCCTACACTTGCCTGTTTATGGAATTATTTGGGAATTCCTGTCATTCCATTGTATCACTCTGGCTTAATTGACACCAAATGGGTGGAGGGTTCTGATTGCTACCCTAGCTAGGGCAAAGGTTGTTGGGGTCCTCTTGACGCCTAGGTTGATTCATTTCATGGCTCCCATCCGGACGAGCAACCATGGCACCTGTTGGCTGGTGAAACACTCTTGCTTTAGGGGGAATTCAGAGGACACAAAGAATTGACAACGATACTGCTTTTTCGCTTCTGTGCGGTTTGGGTACTTTGACCACGAGAACCAGTTGGTCTATCGCAACTTCAAGAATGTCGGTAAGTCATCCGACTGTTCTTGTTTGATGCCTTTGGCGCGATGCTTAATGTATATCTGACGTGCCACCTGTTTTCTTTACCAGGGGGACACAATGCTGTTGCCCTTTCTCATGGGAGGAAAGAGCTAGAGACGACTCTCTCTTGGCCGTCTATGCCTCTTGTGGATGCACTTACTGCTGCATTTGTTGAGTGCAATGGTCTGTTCTCCGACGAGGTTGGTAGGGTAGGCTGAGCGCTGATCGCTCTGAATGGATCTTCTTCTGGCGTCAGAGCGTCCGAGACGTAGAAGAAGATAGTTGCAAGGGATTCCAGCCCGTCCAAGAGAAAGGTTGTGGAGGGGCTGCTTCCTCTAGCTCGTAAGTCCAAAAAGTCAAGGTGGGGGCTGCCCTTTCTATTCCATTGTCTGTTGCAGAAAGGGAGCTTGTCGAGCATTCCCATTCAGTGGTACCTTTTCGCGCTTCTGACGAAACAATGCCTGAGCCCAGCAGTCTACCTCCTTGCCCTCCTACCCCGTTGTCTTCCATCGTCTTGCTGGGTCTAAATGAAGAACAACTCGTGCACGTCAATGCTCGTCTTATTGATGCCACCATGAGGCTTTTCGCTGGTGGTGACCCAGGTTTGTAGTTTCGTGCTCCAAAGGGCACTGAGGTGGACTCTTCGCAGGACAAAGTCTATGCCATGGAGAGGTCGTTTGATGAGCAGCAGTTGCAACTTTCAGCTGTTTTTTTTAAATGGATTCGCTGGGAAAGCAACTAACTGTCTGTGGTGGCCTGGAAGCTCAGCTGCGGGATGCTCACGAGAGTCTGGATAAAGCTTTGATTGATCGGGCTCACCTGGAGGACTGGTTGAAAGGAGTCCAGGAGAGTCTGGATGAGGCCCTGGCTCCTAGTATTGATTTGATGACTAAGATTGGGGAAGTTTGGAAAGATCGGGACAGATTGCAGCTGAGCAGATGGAGGTTACTGACCGTCTAACATCTGCCCAAAAGTCTGCTGCTGAAATCCAGACTGTCTGGATCATGAACATATTGTGTTCTCTGCAAGAAGGAAATCTGTGACTTTGTTCTGATGCAAGTGTCCCAGCTTACTTAGGAGCGAGGCTTCGAGCGGGCAAGCCGAGTTGCGGCTAAGCGTAGGCAGACATACTTCGAGAGTGACCTTTCCATAGTGCGTGGAGAGTTGTCTGGCTTGAAGGCGCAGTGGACGGTCAAGGAAGAGTTCCTTGATGTTGCTGAGATTATTGACTTCAGCGAGGTTGTTGTTGTTAGGCTGGATTTGTTGGACTACATAGCACAAGATCATGCAGAATGGGACATTTTTCGCATACATGCAGGTGGTTTTAGCCTGCTTTGAGGAGGATTGTTCCTCTTCTTCCCCTTGTAGTGGCCCTGAGGCCGATCCTCCTGTCGCAAAGATGATCTCTGATCCTGTTGTTCCGAAGCTTGCTGCTGTCCTAAGGCCGTTCTGGATTATAAGTTACAGGAGAATGTTCCTGACTCTACTCCCGCTGCATGAGCGTGTTTGTAATGAAAGAAAAAAATTTATTAATGAGAAATTTCCCTTTGTTTTTCTTTATATCTGTGTCTGTAGCTGTCGTACCTGTCATATTCAATTCTTGTTTAGATTAGGCTAAGTAGCCTCCACTTGAAATAGGGGTTTAGCCTATATTGAAGCCATTTCTTTGCTTGTCTCAGCATATAGTAATTTGATGAGAGTTAAGTTGTAGGATAGTCACATTTGCTTATGCGAGTCGTTTTTCCTTGGTGATATTATTATCTTCCTTAGTAGTTGATCCTGATTAGGAGTTGTCTTCTTGTCGAAAAATGTATTTCCTTGCTAGTCTCCAACCTTTGTAGAGAGTAGGTTGCTTGGTAAACCATCTCTTGTTAGACTGAAGTTCAGTACCATATACATGCAGTCTTGTATGTAGGGATGGCAGTGGGGCGGATTTTCACGGATATCCGCCCCACCCAATCCGTTTGGGGCGGTTTTGGATATGGTTGAATGGGTTTTCGGATGGTTTTGGGTATCCAAAAAATATCCGTTTACTATTCGGGGCGGATACGGATTTGGCCATATCCGCCCCGCGGATATCCGTTTAAGTAGTAAAATTACTAGAATACCCTCAGTTAAATTAGTGAAATTACACTACTATATAAAAGCCAAAGTTACCCCTCTGCCCTCTCACTCGCATTCTCCCGGCTCCCCCCCCCCCCATTCTCCCCCTCGGCTCTCACTCACATTCTCCTCCCCCTCTCATTCTCACATTCTCTGTAACACAGTCACAGACTCACAGCGATTAGCAAAGGCGAGGTCGAAGGCGGAGGCGGAGGTCGAAGGCCGAAGCTCGAAGGGTCGTCTTCGTCCCTTCATCTCCTTCTCAGAATCTCAGACACTCGAAGACGAAGGGATTACTCCTCCCTTCTGCTGAGATTTCGCAAGGAAGATCCATCATCCTCCCTCTTCATGCTGCTGCTGCGTCTTCCTCCTCGCGGTGATCCCCTCCCTTCCCCTGGTCCTCTTCGTCCCTTCATCTCAGAGAGATCTCTATTTGAAGATCAAGAACAAGATCACAGCGAAGGCGGTCGTCGCCCCTTCTCCTTCTCCTTCTACTTCTCCTTCTTCTCCTTCCCAGATCTATGATCTGATCAGATTTGATCTTAGATCAGATCTGAGTTCTGATCTGAGATCAGATCACAGATGTGATCAGAGATCAAATCTGATCTGATCTATCCGATCTCATCAGATCAGATCTATCCGATCTCATCTGATCTGATCTATCCGATCTCATCAGATCAGATCTATCCGATCTCATCAGATCAGACCTCGATCTCATCAGATCAGTCCTCGATCTCATCAGATCAGACCTCGATCTCATCAGATCAAAGCTCGATCTCAACAGATCAGAGCTCGATCTCATCAGATCAGACCTCGATCGCATCAGATCAGACCTCGATCTCAACAGATCAGATCTCGATCTGATCTCGTTCTCGATTTCGATCTCATCATCAGATCTGATCTGATTTCGATTTCGATTTCGATTTCGATTTCGATTTCGATCTGATCTGATCTCGATTTCGATCTGATCAGATCTGATCTCGATCGAGATCTGATATTTTTTGGTAATCTGTTGTAATTTTTAGATCGTTTTTTTTCTTTTGTAATTTGTTTATTTTAGAGATTCAAATATCTGATTTTATTTTTTAAATTTGTTGTATGTTTTTTTTTTTTTTTTTTTTTTTTTTATAAATGATCGTTTAACTGTAATGTAAATCTGGGCATCAACCTATTTCATGCGGATATCCGGGGCGGGGCGGATATCCGCAAATCCGTCTGGGGCGGGGGCGGTTTTGAAAAATAATACCAAACGGATATGCGGGGCGGATTTTAATCCCCGCAATTCTCAGCGGGGCGGGGATGGATTTGCTTAAATCCGCCCCAATCCGCCCCGTTGCCATCCCTACTTGTATGTCTTGAGGAGGACTTTGAATTGAAGTGGGGCTGTCTCGCCTTTCTGGTCTGAGCTCCCATAATAGGCCCCAATCCAGGGCAAAAGTTAGGTTGTTGAGGAGTCGCCTTCGCCCAAACGGGCTAGACTCTCTGCAATTATCTGCCTCAACCCTTGTGAGGTCAATATCTGATAAGTAGTCTTTGCTCATCTGGGCCATGCCTTCTATTTTGACTCCATTTCTGAATATGAGTTGGGTTGCTGAGGGACCTTCTTTGCTTGAACAAGCCTGTGCATATCTTGCTCAATTATTAAGAGTGTTTGAGCTGAGGAAAAGTTCTCTTATCTATCCGGGCTAAATTTCATAACATGCCTCAATCTTGAACAAAAGCTGAGTAGCTGAATAACTATCTTTTCCTGAACTGGCTTGGCTCCTGTACTCCTCAGGTTCAATCCCTGAGAGAACCTGAGCTAGGAGAAGTCCTCCACAGCTGTTTAGGCTGGATTTTATAATATACTTCAATTCGAATAGGAGTTGAGCTGCCGAGGAACCATTTTGCCTGACCTGAGTAGAGAGAAGTCCTCCACACATGTCTAGGCTGGACCTTATACTATACCTCAATCCTGAACAAGAATTGAGCTGCTGAGGAACCATCTTTGTCTGTATGGGCTAGGCTTGTGTACTCCTCGGGTTCAGTCCTTGAGAGGACCTGAGCTGGGAAAAGTCTTCTAGGCATGTCTTGCCTTTATAATATACCTCAATCCTGAACAAGAGTTAAGCTGCCGAAGAATCATATTTGCCCGAACGGCCTAGGTCCCTGAAGTCCTCTGGCTTACCTGCGTTGGGAAGGAGTCTGTTACGCTTGTCTAGGCCAGACTTTATAATATACCTTAATCTTGAATAGGAGTTGAGTTGCTGAGGAACCATTTTTGTCCGAATAGGTTAGGTCCCTCAAGTCCTCTGCCCTGAGGACCTGCACTGGGAAGGAGTTCGTTATGCTTGTCTAGGCTAAACTCTATTTGAGTGGTGAGCTGTCCATGGATTGGGCTCGATCCAATGTGTTGTACCTTGGCTCTTTGGAGGGCTAGGTCACTTGTGCGACAAGTTGCCGTCACCTTCAGTGGGGCTAGGTTATCTTGGGAGCGATGAGTCGTATGTGACTGGACTCTCTCGTTTGTGGTGAACTGTCTGTGGACTGGTTTCGCCTGCCTACGATGGAATGTCTGGTGACTGGGTCCAGTCCGCATGTGTGCCATTGGGTCCTGTGGTAGGACTAGGCTATCTTAGGAGCGGTGAGTTGTCCGTGGACTGGACTCGCTCGCTTATGGTGAACTGTTCGCGGATTGGGTTCACCCGCTTGTGATGGAATATCCATGGACTGGGTCTGAGCCGCACTTGCGTTGCCTTGGCTCCTGAGGTGAACTAGCCATTTTTTGTGGCAAATTGTCGACATCATGAATAGGACTAGGCTCGGCTGCTTGTGTGCCATTTTGGTCCCTGTGTTAGGATCGGGCTTCATTGGGTGGTGAGCTGTCCGGATATTGGGCTTGACCTGCTATATCACACCTCGGTTCCTTAGCGGACTAGGTCACTTATGCAACAAGCAATCATTGCCTTCGGTGGGGCTAGGCTCGACCACTTGTGCGCAATTTTTGCCCCTTTATAAGGATCAGGTCTTTCCCTATAGGAGTTGAGCGCAGAGTCGTTTTTAATGGGATCACCTTTATTGATCTGTTTCGAAAGTGTTACATGCTACCCTTGCTGCTCCTTACTAGTAAGTCCTCGGCTTGTTTGTCCATCTTTCTTCGGGAGGACTCGAGCAGATTGTGGTTACTTCCCCGATAGCTTCATCGCCACGTAATGACATTCTTTGGCCACGTAATGACATTATCTGGCGAAAGACTGATCTCCCTTGATAGTTTTTGTCTCTCCATTGACAGTGTACTTGAGGCACTGGTGCCGTGTGAAAACCATTGCCCATCTGGTGGAGCCAAGGTCTTCCCAAGATTATATTGTATGTGGAGGGTCGTCCAAGACTATGAACCCCGTCGGGTAGGTTGATGCTCCCGACTGAGTAACTTCAGGTGCGGCTGAAATCAACCATCACCTGGTTGTCCGGTTTCAGCTCCTCTTATCTCAGACGCATCCTGCAGAACGCTTCCAAGAACATGATATTGACTGGGCTCCCCGTGTCCACCAACGACCTTTTGACGCCCCATTTTGATATGACAATCATGATAACCAAGGCGTTGTTGTGCGGGGAGTAGACCCCTTGCATGTCCTGCTCGGTAAACGTTAGGTTCGGGGTTGGGTGTTCCACCCGGGCATGTTGGACTAGGCAGTCTTCGATGTAGGGACCTATCCGCAGTTCTCGGACTGCCCACTTCCTCGACTGGTTAAATTTTCTCGGTCCGTTTTGTGCACTGTGCAGGACGTAAATGACATCTGCAACCTTTTCTTCGTCATTTGGGGCTGCTTCTTTCTCTTGGAGTTGTTTCTCGTCAGAATTTACGAATTATCTGAGTCTTCCTTTCGAACCCGATACTCCATCTCGTTCTTGAGACTTTGGCAGTCTTGGGTGATGTGGTCGTGATCCTTGTGTTTGGCACGATATTTGCTCTTATCATGCCTTGAATGATCGCTTCTGATCTTGGGGGCCCGCAGAGGATTTTGGCCAAGCTGGAGTTGAGGGGAGCGAACTCAATGAATCTTGTGCCGACGTAGTTGGTGGCCCTGTCAGTATTGGCATTGTTTGACCCGATCTTATTGTCAATCTTCCTCCTCTTCACGCCTTTTTTCCTTCCCCGTCTCGGGCGTTGGGCCCTGCTTGGCCTCATTTTCGCCTCTTTTCTTGGCGGCCAACATCACTTCAAAGTGATGTATTTTTGTGCACTTTTCAGCAAGTTTGTCGTATCCCTAGAGGGTTCTAGGGTGAGGAAGTTGTAGAACTGACCTCTTCGGAGACCAAAAGTGAAGGCGGTGATCGATGTGTCGTCGCTGCAATCGCTGATCATGGTCAGCTCGTCATTGAAACAAGTGACATACTCTCCCATGGTCTCGCCATGCTTCTGCTTGAGACTCAGCAGGTAGTGAGGCCCTTATATGATTAACTGGTTCCTTACAAATCTTGTGATAAACGCCTTCGCCAATACCTGAAACGAATCAATAGATCTTGGCTGGAGACTGTGGAACTAGATCAGTGCAGCCTACTTAGGCTGGTGGGAAAAGTTCGACACAGGATGGCCTCCGAACTTTCTGAGTACCAATTAATGGTGGGCCGGTCCGGTTAATTTGCCTGAAAAGTCAAGATCGAGGACTGGACCGAACCTCTAAAAGTTTGATTTTCAGAGATCAAGCCCGGATTGGATGAGGCTGGGTAACCGGGGTCCCGGTTAATCGAAAATTCCTGCCAGACTAGTTTGGCCTCGGGTCAGCCCACAATTTTCAGCCCACAATTTTCGGCCCTGTTTTTCCAGCCCATAATTTTCAGTCCACAATTTTCAGCCTTGATTTTTTAGCCCTATTTTTCCAGCTCAACTGGGTACCCAAACACTTCAAATACAAAAAATTAACCAAAGAGAAGACATTGAACAACAACAAAGATTAAAGTATCATTATTGAATCTCCTATGCAATAAAATGAGAGACCAAAGGAGAGTAAAATTCAGGAACGCGAATCAATGAAGATAAAAGCTTATAGAGTAGCTTGGTAGAATAATCAATTATGTGAAGATGTTTAGTTTGAAAAGAGGAGGAACTCGACGAAATCTCGTAATTTTCTTCCATAGATGGTGATGAATTTCCATGGGTTTGCAAGAATGCAAAACCTTTTTTTTTTTTTTTGTTGCAAAAAGTCTGTTGGGTTTGGGAAAAAAAGTATGGGATAGACATAGGAAACTTGCCACACATGAGAGACATGGGATCCATTGACGATTGAGAACCCATCGTCTTCAACCGATTCCTCGTTCAACGTAAAACAAAAATCACTTGTGGGTAATTCGCTTGAAGATGAACTTCAGACCCCTTCTTTCTGCAATCTGATGAGCCCCTTCTTTCCACAATTCGATGAGCAGATGAGTGATTTGGGAATGAAAGTTATAAAATCCAAAAATTTTATTTAGGTTTTTAACATACCCCAGCTGGTTACTCGGCGTGTTCCAAAATCGAGGATCGAACCGAAAACATAGGTTCAGGCCGGTTTTAGGATCAGACATTAAAAATCACAAATAAAAAACTGATCTGAACCGGCCCGACCAGTCTGGTTTTCGGTTCGGTCAGAAATGCCCACCTCTAGCGCCATCATGTTGTGGTAATGGCGCAGATGGTTTGAATGATCTGATGTTCCTCATAGAACTTGAGCTTTGGCGAGACGAACTTCTTCGAAAGTGGGGCACTCATGATCTCCTTCGAGAATGGAGGGACGGTGAGGTCGTACAAGACATCCGGATTGGTTGCCCCCAGTCGGAGCAGGTTTCTAATCGTGGTACGGTATATTTTCGGGTTGTGGTCCCCATGATCTCCATCATCCCTTAGGCTATCTTGCTAGTCGATTCTTTGATCCTCTTTAGGGAGGTTTTCACTTTTCTGGACGCGTTCTCTGGTGTCCTCTTTAGTGTGGGATCTTCCTGGATCTCCGCCGCTTCGTGTGGCTGCTGTCGTTCCTAAGCGAGTCTCTCCACCACCCGCGCCAAATGATCCATATGAAGCAAGATCTGATCCATGCACGAATCAACTGTGGTTGCCTTAGCGGCTATGCCGTGAGATTGCTCTGCCCCCTCGGTTAGGGGGGGTTTCTCTACCGGAGAGTTGTCTGGTTCGATATTGTTGAGTGCTAGAGATCTGGTGTTGGTGACCATTTCTCGATTCTTTTGCTTAGCTAGAAAGAACTTTGTGTGTTCGTTTCAGAAAAAACTTATCGTCATCTTTCCCACAGACGACGCCAAGTTGATTTGTTCATATCTGTTCTTGCTGATCCCAACGATGTCAAACTTGCAAAATTGAGCAGCTAGAGCCCACCGTTGTGATGGCCGAAAGCACTCAAATGCTTAAGTCAGATATCGATGCAAGGAAGAGTGAAGATTGTATGTAAATTTCACTTGGCTCTGTTTATGATTCAATGCTTGATAAGAGCTAATTTCGTGCGAGTGGATCTCGGGCATGTGACAACTCTGAGATTTGTTTTTCAAGCTTTATTGTCCTGGGCCAACCTCTGAGACCCGTGCCTCTAGGGCTGGCGTGTATTGGGCTGGGCACTTGACTTACGGGTTTAACACTAGTTCGTGTGTGGGCCCATTTGGGACTGCACCGAAGCGTTTTACGTGCTAGGGTTAGCCCATGCTACATGTACGGTTGTGATCGTATGACTAATTGATGTCTTATCAATTATCATTTGGATTTTTTGGATGATATCGAGTGGGAGAAGATGGTGGAAACGTTCCATTTTCCATTTGAGTTTTTCCTTGTCGAAGAATCTTGAACTGTTCCAGTTAAAAGAGTTGGGTTGCAATGTGGTTTTTTAAAGTTTCATAGAGACTCATTGCTGCGCCATCGATCTAGCCAGAGAGATTTGTGAGCTATCTTGGGGATCAACGATTAAGTCATTAGAGAAACAATCTGTACCCGCCAAAATGCTATGCCAAGTTTTCGAATATGATTTTTTTCTGCCAGCCTAAAGTATCTTTAACGAGATATTTTAGTCAGATGCATTTTCTCCACCATTTGTTTTTTCATTATTTATAAACCACCATGCTTCCTGGGCGAGTATGATTTTGTTAAGGCAGTCAGCCTTCTGCTGATCTAATCTACCAAGGTGAGTGGGTTGTGGTGGATATATCCCAATGTCAAGTTTGCGTTTCCCCCAAGAGCTACCATAAAAATTTCTACAATCCCGGTCAATGTGTTCATAAACCTGAGCAAGGAGTTAAGATCTCGTAGCATGAATGTCATGGCTCTAAAAGCAGATTGAATAAGATTAAATCACCCCAGCTTCAAGACCAGTTTACCTTTTCAGCGATGTAATTCTTCTTGAGGATGAAGATGCCAAGGTATCGTTCCCTTTTACTGGATATGGGAATCTTGAGGATCTTGGCTACAATCTTTCTATGCATGGGATGCACTTTGGGGCTAAAGAACACACTTGACTTCTCAAATTTAATCCGTTGGTCAGTAACTGTTGAGAAGTTATCAAGGCAGTTCTTCACAGCTTTCACTATTTTGATGTCCACTTCACAAGAAAAGTAAACAGTCATGCACAAACAACAAGATGGGAGATGGATTGCTCATTTTTGGAGAGTTTGATCCCAATATGTTTGTTGTTGACTCTGGTCTTGTCAAGGATAGAGGAAAGATAATCTATGCAGATGATAAATAAGTATGGGGAAAGCGGATCACATTGTTACAAGCCTTGTGTGAGATTGATTTCCTCTTTAAGGTCGCCATTGATTTTGATTATAGTGGACAGAATCAATGCATGGCATCACTAATCAAGCCCATTTGCCAACGATTCCAAGCCTGAAAAGAGCCTGCTCGATAAAAATCCCAGGACATGCAATCAAAAGCTTTTTCAATATTGAGCATATCACCATGAACCCGCCCTTTTTTCTCTAGTATATGATTTTGTGGAACACTTCTTGCACAAGGAGAATATTGTCATTGGTATGTCTGCCTTTTATAAAGCACCCTGCATAGGAATAACATTACACAAACTTATTGGCCGGAAGTGTTGGACCTTGGTGGGGACAATCGACTTAGGAATGACAGATCTTGGATTTGCTAATGAGAGGGTTGAGTTGTAAGCCCATTGGGCCCCGGGGCTTTGGGAGATCCTATTCTCCAAAGAGCTTCCGTGTTTTCTTGGAGTTTGGGAGGAGAGTTCATGGATGCAATATCCAGATCAGTGAGAGTCATCTTCGAGAGGGTGACTACCCAACATGCGGTGGTTATGGCAAGGTGCCAAGGCGACAAGAGAAAAAGGCCAAAACTTATGTTTGATCTCGCTACCCCTCATTTCGATGGATGAAACTGGTAGTTTTGATTGTATATCTCCTCTTTTTATAGCTATAGAAGAAAGAGGTGGGGATATCTCCTTTAGTGAACCAGTTGGGGCTATTTGGACTCTCCAATTCGTCTCAGTGAAACAAATGAAGGAGGTGGTGTGAAGTTCTTGTTCGCACTCGAAATCATAACTATTAAAAAGAGTTGTCAAGTCTATCTTGGAGTTGGTCAAGTTTCTCATAACAATCCATGATTTGTTTGTTCAAGTTTCTGAAGTTTTGTCTAGAGATAATACTAGCAAATTTCTTGTGGTCCTAGTCCGCAGCAGGAAGTTGATGCACTTGGGCCTTGGAAATTCTTCAAGCCACGACTCGTTAGCCAGAACCTGATCCAGCCTTTCAGCACTGTGATTTGGGCCCCACTATTTGTTGGTCCAAGTGGTTTTGCTCGCAATACCCCCAAGATCTTGAGGCCCACAAGCATTGGTGAGATTTTTGTATCCTTAGTGTGGGTTAACGGGTCACCCGCCAATTTTTTTCATCTATGTGATCAATATTGTTGAAATCACGCCCAACAATGAGGGGAGTTCTGACCGTAGCACACACCTGTTCCAGTTCCTTCCACGCTTTGCTGCGCTTGTGAAACTGAGAGGGAGCATAGACATCAGAGAATGTCTGGCTGAAATGTGACGATTGCGTGTGTGGTGAATTGGGTCATGGTATGAACATTGATATGATCCACATTAAGGCCTGCTGCGTCCACGATCTCCTTTCCATCAAAACCAAGGGAGTCCCCAATGGGCTTGGCTTCGCTAAGCTTGTCCATGAGAAAGACAATGATGGGATTGTGCTTTGCTTTTTAGTATCTACTTTTGAAATGTATGGTTAAAGGTTCTTATAATTCTATAGCCAGATTTACAGATCAAGGGACATACATAACATATGGTTTTCGTCCAGTAACATTTTTTTATAAGAAAATGTATTACTTTGTTGAAATCCATGTGTATGTAAGAACTTTGCTAGGGAATTTGGTTTTGCAACTAGGATGTTGTGGCACAAGATGATGTGGCAGGATCAGAGGTGGTTTTTGTATAACCTCGAGATACACAAACACTTTTAGGATTTCATCATTCTTCCAAGATTGTGCCATCTCACCCCTGTTGCAGAACCTGATTCCTGATTTTCTAATATTTATGTATATATAATTAAGGGTAGTGCTACACATCTCATTGAAAAACTAATCTCCTGACGTGGTGCACACCACATCAACAACGTGGTGCATACCACATCAACAAGTCTGGTTTTACTTTAAATCTCATTTACAACTTACTCCTCCCTCGTCTTTCTCTAGACATACAGTCGTAGAGACTAAAAAACAAAAACAAATCACACATCTCCCCTCATTTTCAAGCCGAAACTTCTCCACTCACTTGTGCATTTCTCACCAAATCAATCACTTGATATCATCTCATCGTCGACTAATTCGTTCGGGATAAATCCTCGTCGATATGGCATGATATGAGAAGAAATGAGACCCAATAACTTTTATTGTTGAAACAAAGAGGTGACAAAGTGTGGAATCAATGCAGAAGATCAAGTTTAAAATAACATAAAATATCTGCTCTTAATCTTTCTAATTGATCATCCTAATTTTTGTTTCCCAAGCTTTAGAGTAAGGGTGGAAAGAGTTTGCGTAGATTAACAAAAAGAGCTAGTGCTAAGACAAACATGTTGCAATTATGTTATCATTGTCTCTTTTTTCCTAAACCTTATCATTTTCCATTGTCAAAATCTTTCAAACGTTAACACGACAACTGTGATTTCATTTTATATGAAGATTAAAGAGACGAGAGAAGGGTAGTGGAAGAGGAGAAAAGGGTAAAAGTGGAAAAATAGAGAACATAAATTGATTATTGTTGATGTGGTGTGAGCCACGCTAGATAAGTTAGTGTGTTATGTTAATTAAGTGCCTATATTTAAAAAACGGCAAGCCTTGTTTAACACCACCAAAAATACTACATCATCATCCATATTTTTTTTTTACCTACTAACCCACACCATTCAAAAAATAATTTTTGGAAAAAACAGTAACGATGAACGCGAGAAGAGAACCATCCTCTACAGTTTTCTTGTCTTTTCTCTTCACTTCTATGTAGACCAATAGACAACGGAGCAACACCACCCCACTCCCCGCCACCGTCGGCCTCCCTTTTTCTCCTATATTCGCAAAGCAGCTTAGCTATCACTCATTCAAAACATAAAATACAAGGTAACTTTTGGCCAATTGGTACGCTCAATTGAGATCGATTCTCAAGCCCATCAAAACATTACAATTTTAGTACTCTGAGTTACCTAACAAACACAAATTGAATCAATTGAAAATGTTTTGAAATGTGCAAGTTATGATCATTTTACTAAAGTTACGCAAATCTATCCCGAAAAGAAAACGGGTTAGTGTCTCTAACTTTCGGCCAACTTATACTCTCTATTGAGGCCGATTCTCAAGCTAATCAAAACACGAAAATTGTAGTACTCTGAGTTATCTAATAAACATAATTTGAATCACTTGAAAATGTTTTGAAATGAGAAAGTTATGACCATTTTATAACAAACACTCAAACTGTCTAGAATAAAAAGTCAGTTTTAACCCATTTGCATTGGACAATGCGAGTGAGAGTCTCATATTCGCAAAGATCCTTGTGAGTGGAAGTCTCACATTCATATAGACCTGGGTGAATTGGAGACTTTAATTCGCATAGGTCTGGGCGAATTTGAGACTCCTCGCAATTCCCAATGCGAATGGGTAAAAACATTTTTTTTTCTGGACAGTTTGAGTGATTGTCATAAAATGGCCATAACTTTTTCATTTCAAAACATTTTCAAGTGATTCAAATGTGTTTATTAGATAACTCAGAATACTACAATGTTTGTGTTTTGATGATCTTAAGAATCAGCCTCAATAGAGAGTATAAGTTGGCCGAAAGTTAGGGACACTACCATGTTTTCATTGTGAGACACATTTGCGTGACTTTAGTAAAATGACCATAAATTGCTCATTTCAAAACATTTTTAAGTGATTCAAATTGTTTTTATTATATAAATTAGAGTACTACATTTTTTGTGTTTTGATGAGCTTGAGAATCGATCTCTATCGATCATATAAGTTGGCCGAAAGTCAGGGACACTACCATGTTTTCTTTACTGGACAAATTTGAGTGACTTTAGTAAAGTGACCATAACTTGCCCATTTCAAAACATTTTGAACTGATTCAAATTGTGTTTATTAGATAACTCCGAGTATTACAATTTTCATGTTGTCATGTGCTTGAGAATCGGTCTCAATTGAGCAATCTCAACCTATGGTCATTTTACTACAATCACTCAAAATTGTCCAGAAAAAAAAATCAAGGTATTGTCCCTGACTTTCGGCCGATTGATATGCTCAATCGAGACCAATTATCAAGCTAATCAAAACACGAAAAATGAAGTAGTCTGAGTTATCTAATGAACACAATTTGAATCACTTGAAAATGTTTTGAAATGAGCAAGTTATGGTCTTTTTACTAAAGTTGCACAAATCTGTCCAGAAAATAAGCAGAGTGTGTTTTGACCCATTCTCATTGTACAATGCGAATGAGTCTCCAATTCGCCTAGACCAATGTGAATGAGAGTCTCAAATTCGCCCAGCCCTATGCGAATGTGAGACTTCCACTCGCATTGTCCCATGCAAATGCGTGAAAATGCATACTCTGTCCAAATTTTTTCTTTAGATTTTGATTTTTGAAGTTTATTTAAATTTTACATTAAAGAATGTTGTGTTCGAAAGGGATTGTTTTATCTCAAAAAAATATGCACTTGAAATATTGAAGAACACAGAGTTTCTTGGAGCAAAGCCTTCACATTATCTTATTGATCAAAACTTGGTGCTCACACAGGATGATCGAGATTTACTACCAAATTCTGCAACGTATCGCAAACTCATTAGAAGATTGATATACTTAACGATCATTAAGACCAGATTTGGTTTATTTTGTGCATGTCCTAAGTCAGTTTATGGACAAGTATAGAATACCACATTTGGATGTTGCACACAAGGTCTTGAGGTACATTAAGACTTCACCATGACATGGTATCTTTCTTTCTTCCACCAGCTCATTACAATTGAAAGCTTATTGTGATGCAAATTGTGCTAGATGTAGAGATATTAGGAGATCCATTACAGGTTATTGTGTCATGTTTGGCGATTCACCAATTTTTTGGAAACCTATGAAACAAACTACAGTGGCAAAATCTACAGCTGAAGCAAAATATAAGGCCATGGCTTCCATATACTGTGAGTTAATTTGGTTGAGGTACATTCTTAATGATTTGCACATTAATGATCCTCATGCAATCCTCTTGTTTTGTAACAATAAGGCTGCACCCCATATTGCATCTAATCCGATTTTTCATGAGTGAACGAAGCATATCGAGATTGATTGCATTTAATTAGAAAGAAGATACAAGATGGTAGTTTTTAGACTAAGCAGGTTTGAACACTACATCAATTGACAGATTTGTTTACTGAAGCTTTGAGCACTTATCAGTTTGATAATCTTCTTAGCAAGTTGGGTATTACATACACTGCAACTTGAGGGAGAGTGTTTAAGAAGGAAAATCAGAATATGTTAAAGAATGAAAGTCATAATAGGACTTTATTAGAATATCTTGTATAACAAGTTTTAAGTTTCTTGTTTCCACGAGGTTTGGTCAAAGTTAGCTTGTATATAAGCTTGTATTCAATCAAGGAATTTATACAATTCTCCCAATTATTTTCTTTACAGCAGTGCACAAAATTAACCCCAGCATATGCTCTGTTATACTTTATGCCCTTGATTTCTTTGCTCTTCTGGTTGGAGATTAGTCTGTTCTCACGTGAATCAAATCCCTTGTTCAAGGATTATTTTCTCCAAGTTGCATTAAGAAAATATAGAATCTGCCTCAGATGTCAAAAAATATCTAAAAAAGATAGAATATTGCTACCTCACACACATCATCAAATCAGAATCGACGATGAGCTATGTATGCATGCCTAAATCGATTACATGTGGTGAGGCTGACTGGCAGGCCCATGTCGTTAGGTATATAGTAGTGGGGCAGGAAGCTAAGCTCTACATGTTGAATTCGCATCCTATAGACCGTACACTAATGAAACTCTACCTCCTTAGATGAAACACTCAGATTGACTATTGAAGTCGAACCCTAAGCATGAACCACCACCCATCCTGAAATAGAACACAAGTTTAAAAAATGCACATCTCTTCCGATGCCTTTGAGATTCTATTTACTCGTTCTTATGATTCTCCCCTATATAAATATTCTTTATCACCCAGTCCTTAAATACTTTGGAGGCCTTATCAATCCACTTTGAATGCCTTATGCAACACTCAATTCTCCTCCACATTCTTACGATTAAGCTTCATTGTTTGACATTTTACTTCCCAACATGCCACCAATATTCATTTTTACACTTGGCTTCTACTGTTCCATTGAATTCCACATCTTCATCACTCAACTCCATTTTTTCCTCAGGAAGTACCTTGTAATTTAATTTTTGAAACATCCCAACTAGCTAGTCCCATCATTTTACTTTATCTTCGAAACGTGATCGGGATGGGATAGACATCATCACGACCTTGTCCCATCACAAACGGATTCGGGACGGGACATGTATGGTTCAAAGACGATAAAAAATTGTTAAAATTTTATATCAGAAAATAAGAGTATGACTTTTTATTCCAAGGCGACTAAATATCCAAATTAAGAATATAAATTCATTTTATCATCGAACATCCAAATTAAAAATAAATTTTCATCTTATTGTTGCATGGATATAACATTATGGTATCCTATTTTAGTTATATGAGACAAAGATAAATTATCGTTGACAACATAATATCATTATTGACCAAAATGCTTAGTCTTATCAATTGTTTGATAATACAAGACAATTGGAGGGGGGGATTTTTCTTTATGTGCATCTTAATGAGGAGTCAATACTCTAATCTAATTGATTTCAAAATTTGATCTTTGTTTTTCTTTTTACAGTCTCTACAATTTTTTTTCTTTCTCGCAATGTTAGATTAGTTATTCACTCAAAAAAAATCTAAACAACATCAGGGTTCTCTAGTCACACCTGTTAACTCAAATTTCGGCTCAACCCAAACTGGACGCCACTGCTTCCTTACTTTTGGTAGATGAAACTAACAGTGGAGTGAATCATGTTTTTCATTTGTGTATGATGATAAATGTCATGACAATTCCCTCCATAAATACTTTACGAAAGAAGATCCAATAAAGCTGGAGAGAAAGATGGGTCCACAGGGTCCAGACAAGAAAGAGAGTCTAACTGAAAGAAATGTTCGCAGCTCAATAAAACACATTTAAAATAAAGGGTATTCTTAGTTGTTAATGATACACCAAAATAGAATGATCATCACGGTCGTATACGTGTCATAAAGACTCATCACGTGGATATAGCGTCCAACCTATTGGACCAGCTCACAAAGCCTAGGAAGAATAAAACCAACTACAAAGGCCCAGACGAGGCCCACCAATGAGGAGACGTAAACGGAGCCCGAACCAAGGCCCAAACGAATCAGAGCCCGACACGAGTTATCTAATAAAAAAGATGAACGTTTCACCAAAAAAAGTTGTGAAGGGGGTTACACCTCCACGAATGAATTTCCATAAAGAAAAAGACTGTTATAAGAAACATCTCCTTCTATTGTGCTTCACATGCTTAAGTCACACAAAGAGTTAACCGCAACCATTACAAAAGGTAAAGAGAACACTCAACGGAAGTATGTAACTTTAACTAAGTTTTGTCCATATTTACTTCCTTCTTCCAACATAGTTACTAACTTAAGCATCGGAGTGCCTTCGACCACCAAAAAGGTGGTCATTGGTAGTCTAACGATTGTTTTGCAGATTAAACTAATAGGAGGACGATTTTTGTACGCATTAGTTTGGCGCCATCCATTGGGAACGACGAGTTTCCTTTCAAAAATAGGATTCACAGTAACAAAGCTCACACAACCCGATAGAAGATCAATGGAATACTCCACAAATCTTCAATCTAGCGATGAAAGATATGATATGCTGCCCAATATTGATCCAATGACAACCGTCGAAACAATCGTACTCACTGGAAACGAGCTCCAACAGGTAATGGTTCAGACGTCTCTAACATCTTGGGGAATCCCCTCGGATCCCCGAGTAAAAATGCTTATGGCTCAGATTAACCACGTAATCGAAAATGTAGACAAAATCATCCGAGACGTGAAGGTCAACAAATTTCGAGAATAGTTCCAAGTGTAATCAAGGGAAGTTTGAAAATCTACAACCAAAAAAGCCCAAATACGAGAGATCGTTCTCAACTCTGATAGCGAATCAGAGCGAGATTTTTAAAGTTATGCCCTGATAGCGAGTCAGAGCGAGATTCATGTTGGATTCAAATTGGGTTCATTATATAACTCAGAGTACTACATTTTGTGTTTCGATGAGCTTGTGAATCGGTCTCCATCGATCATAAAAGTTGGCCGAAAGTCAGGGACACTACTATGTTTTCTTTACTGGACAAATTTGAGTGACTTTAGTAAAGTGACCATAACTTGTCAATTTCAAAACATTTTGAACTGATTCAAATTGTGTTTATTAGATAACTCCGAGTACTACAATTTTCATGTTGTGATGTGCTTGAGAATCGGTCTCAATTGAGCAACCTCAACCTATGGTCATTTTGCTACAATCACTCAAAACTATCTTAAAAAAAATCAGGGTACTGTCCCTGATTTTCGGCCAATTGATATGCTTAATTGAGACCAATTCTCAAACTCATCAAAACACGAAAAATGTAGTACTCTGAGTTATCTAATGAAAACAATTTGAATCATTTGAAATGAGCAAGTTATGGTCTTTTTACTAAAATCACACAAATCTGTCTAGAAAATAAACAGTGTGTTTTCACCCATTCACATTGTACAATGCGAATGAGAGTCTCCAATTTGCCTAGACTAATATGAATGAGAGTCTCAAATTCGCCCAGCCCTATGCGAATGTGATACTTCCACTTGCATTGTCCCATGCGAATCCGTGAAAACGCATACTCTGTCCAAAATTTTCTTCACATTTCGATTTTTGAAGTTTGTTTAAATTTTACATTGAAGAATGTTGTCATTTGTTTATTGTTCCACATTTTAGAGTTCGGTTTGGAGTTCAATTTAGTGTTCAAAATGACATGTTGGAGAGATTGCACACAATCGCTCTTTGGAGAGATCTCGCAAGAACCCTTTGGGACAATAGAAACCTGTTGAGAGATTGGGGGAGGCAGGGATGAGTGTGAGAAGGAAGACGAAGACCGTGGGAGAATGAGTGAAGTGGGAGGGAAGAAGATGATCGAAATTTGGGGAAAAATAGTTGAGAGAGTGGGGGAGAGATTGACATGGAAAAAAAATGATTTGGAAGAGTATGGAGGGAAGAAGATGATATGGGAGAGTGAATGGAGTGTGGTTGAGAGTCATGGTGGTGAGAGGGAAGATGAGAGATTTAGAAGGAAGACATGAATTCGATTTGGGAGGGGAGAGGTTTCACAAACAACTTTTATTGGTGGTGTGGGAGTTAAAAGAATTTGGATGGTGGTGTGGGACTGTATTTTTGGTGGTGTCAAACAGGGCTTGCCTAAAAAAAAAAAAAAAAGAGGATCTGAGCCCGATATTGTTGGATTGGACCTGGGCCCTAACTTTTTTTTTTATTCGAAAAGGGCTAATCAGAAACATATCGGGCAAGGTATGGACCTGCATAAACGACAGATCCAACTGGCCCATTCAGTGCGCATTTATCTTGTTTATACTTTTTTCCCCATGCACGGTATTCTATGAAACTTCCTAAATCGTAAATACCTTGATTGTTTTGGTACAGGGACATGGAAATGATATGGATTGTTTTGAACCTATAATGGTGAACTTTGGCGAGAATGTGAAAGTCTTAGATATCTCTTGCGGTTTTAATCACACCGGCGCCTTGCTAGAGTATGCCTAAGCTTTTGGGTATCACTTCTCCAACATACATAAAGGATCATTTGGGATGAAAGAGAAAGAAACATTAGGATCTTCTTTCCTTGACCCAGTCATTGATATTCATTATTGTATAACGTAATAATGTCAAGGTTTATTTTGTACACAGAGCTTTATAACGAAGGATCACATTTATAGACAGCAAAAGGTTTACTGTATACAAAAATTCATCCATACAAAAAGTTAAATGTATGTAAGAAGTGTTTCAATTCAATAATAAAAAGAAAGCATCTTCAGCAACCTTTTATTTCCTATATTCTGTTGGAATTTTTTGTTGAATTGTGAACCAGTAAAGCTCTTGATAAAAGATGATGAATGGAATGCATTGTGCAAGGACTGGACGGATACATGGTCTTTTATTTTTTGTTCAATAATATGAATGGATACATGGATTGGTTTTGGTTGTGAGACTAGTTTACGAAATATAGCCCTTACCTACTCCAGGGATACATAGTCAAAATATAGGGTTTTGCAACCCAGTTTGTCAAATTATCATATTTCTTACATCATTTTGGAAAAACTGATAAATGAATCAAGTTGCTATCCATTGCGATGTATCATTCGTGAGTTCTCTAACCTACTTTAGTTTCGGTTCTCTAACCGTCTAAAACTAAATGGCAAGTGCATTGAGTGTCTATAGATGAGTAGCAAAATATTCTGGTGTATGCCTTATTGGGTTGTCAACCAGGTCCATGCTTGAAAACCAGTTTGCTCTTGTGAAAAACACGTATTCAAAAAGTTTCTTTAGCAAGTGAAGTCTTACTGAAAGACACAAACCAATCCATGTTAAACACAACATTAAAGTGGCAGAACAGAAATCTTGTTTGTGGCAAGAAAAATGCTAACTGAACAGCCCAATTGAGCACACCACAATATTCCCTTAGCCTAAAGAGAGTGGCCAAGAACATAATAGTAAAAACCAGAGTATGAAGCCACCAAGGATCGTGATTTGGTTTTTTGAGTTAATTTCAGTCTCCTGATTTTAAGAAACATTTTGAGAAATATTTTCGGTGTGTAAATAAAAAACATAAAAATTTTGAAGATACATGAAATATATATATAATGAATTTCAAGGGTAATATGAAATATATAGAAAAAAAAAAAGATACAAGTAAATAAATTTATTAAACACATTAAAGAAGCCTAAGTACTAAAAAATAAACAAACATGAAATTAATAAATAATTAGAAAATTAGGGGTGGTTCCATAATCAATATATAAGTAGAAGAATGATGAATAGAAAATAGAAAATAGAAAATAGAGGGTGGTTTCAAAAATCAATAAATAATTAGAAGAAATGATATTTAGAAAAACCTCAAAATTTATGAAAAGCCAAAAAAATTTATGAAAAAAAACCCTTGAAAAATGTAATTTTTGGTAGTTGTTTTTTGTATTTTTTGTAAAAGACAAAATTTTACGAAAACCCTGAAATTTATGAAAATCCTCGAAAGTTTTTGAAAAAACTCAAAAAAATGTAATTTTTTCTTTCGTCATTTTTTTGTAATTTTTAGAAAAAAAAATTCGCGAGATTTCACGAAATCTCATTCCTTGCACACCACCCATGCGATGAACTGAGGAAAACCATTTATTTTTTCTGTAGCAAAGGCCAACCATTCAAAAAGAAGAATGAGCATCACCTGAAAGAGAACCATGACAAGGCCCATACTCACTTGCCACTATAGAAAGTCACGAACAGAAACAAGTTCATCTAACGACGTGTGTTTGGCAAAACTATAATTGATCTTCTTTCACTTCATCTGCGCTGTGATGACATCACTGTTTAGACAGTCGAGATGGTATGACTCAAAATACCTATATATGGTTGACACTTGACAATATGCAATTCGGGAGGAGGATGCATCAGTCATCCACAATTTTCAATGTTTGACATTAGGACAAATTCAACATAGCAGCAAATTGACTAAGAACATATATAAGTTGAGTGTAAGGCAGGCTGCAGTTGTTAAAGAAGGAAAGTAAGAATATTAAAGAAGGAAAGTCAGAATAAGACTTTATTAGAATATATTTTATAACAAGTAATAAGTTTCCTATTTCCACGAGGTTAGGTCAAAGTTAGCTTGTATATAAACTTGTATTCAATCAAGGAATTTGTACAATTCTCCCAAATATTTTCTTTACATGGTATCAGAGCAACTTTCTCTGGTGACCTAAATTAGTTATCTTCTACAAACCTAAACCCTAGCCGCTGCCACCATGGGCGACAATACAAGCAGTGGTTCCAACACCACCACTTCACCATATGACAATCCTCACCACCCATACTTTCTTCACTACTTCGATCAACTTGGAATGGCTCTTGTTTCACAGATGCTTACTCCCATCATTTACAACATATGGAGTCGAGCGATGACCACGACTCTCAAAGGAAAAAAACAAATTGGGTTTTATTGATGGATCTATTAGGAAACCCGACGACAAAGCAAAAAACGATGAACTACTACAATGGGATCATTGCAACAACTTGGTGAAATCATGGCTCATCAACACCATTTCACCTGACCTCCAGGCAAGTGCCATTTAATTTGAATTGGCCTATAATGTTTGGGCTAATTTGAAAGAAATGTATGCACAAACTAATTACGTCAAGATCTATCATATTGAATCTGAAATCCATGGTTGCACTCAAGGGACGATGAATGTGAGTGCCTACTTTACCAAGTTGAAGGCTTTCTGGGATGAATTGGATGTTGTGATTGGTTTTTGCTGAAACGCCAGCGACACCATGAACACAGTTCTTGCATATATCCACTCTCAACGCTCGATCAAGTTCTTGATGGGGCTAACCGATATCTACAATTCTGTTAGGGGTCAAATTTTGTTGATGGATCATCTTCCTCCACTCAACAAGATGTATTCCCTTGTACGTCGTCATGAATGCCAACAAGAGATCTCTTTTGGCAAACCCACCATACCTGATGCTGGAGCCTTTGCCATGCGGAATATTGATCCCAAAGGTGCACACAACACTGACATGCTGGGAGGATCCCGTAAGCTCTTTAATCCCGATATCAAGTGTGGAACATGTGACAAAGTAGGTCATATTGCTGCTGAATTTCGTTCTCATTTCACTTGTGAATATTGTGGATGGAAGGGCCATACTCGACTATTGTTGAAAATTTAAGAAAGCCGATCCCGCTGAACAACGTTATTTTCTGAAAGATCGCCATAGGGGCAACGGTGTATCTACTTTTTCGGATGTGCAACCATCCAATCCTTTTCCATTCACTTCTGAGCAGGCCCTGTTGACCAACAACAAGTCCAAGGCTTTAGTCCAAGGCTTTAGGTAAAATATTTTCTCTAAAATCTCATGGCTTTAGTTCATCTTGGATACTTGATAGCGGCGCTACTGATCATATAGTTCATAACCCTCATTTACTCACATTTTTCCAAACTCATCCACAATCGAACCGTTGAGCTTCCTACACACTTGCTGTTGTCACACACATTGGCACCATGACTTTATTTCTGTTTTTACCTTGCATGATGTTCTTTGTATTCCCTCTTTTAATCTTAATTTGATTTCCATTAGTAAATTCACAAAACATTCTCTTTGTCTCATTATTTTTCTCAACAATTCTTGTATGATACAGGACCTTCGTTCGGGGAAGATAATTGGGACAACAACTGAGCTAGATGGTTTGTACTACCTGGACGACACCCCCACCACCACAACTTCTGCTACTTGTCACATCACTCAAGCCAACAACTCTGTTAACTCTATGTTATGGCACAATCGCCTAGGTCACCTTTCGGACAAAACTCTCCATCTTCTTCGTATCTCTTTTAGCGATGCTAGAACTTGCGTTTCCAATAACTGTGTTATTTGTCCTTTGGCCAAACAAACTAGAAATAAATTTCCTTTATCCCATATTTCGAGTATTACTCCTTTTTCTTTATTACATGTTGATATTTGGGGAGTGTACCACGTTGCTTCTCTTTTTGGATCCCGTTATTTTCTCACAATTGTTGATGATTATACACGATGTACTTGGATTTATCTCATGAAACACATTGACACACGCACACTCTTTATTTCATTCATTAATTATGTTGAAAACCAATTTTCTTCCAAAATTCAAACCATTCACAGTGATAATAGCCTTGAATTTTTCCTCACTGATTTCTATACTTCGACAACAAAATGGGGTGGCGGAACGCAAACTAGACATCTTTTGAATGTTGCTGGTGCTCTTTTGCTTCAAGCACATATCTCTAAACATTTTTAGGGAGGAGCAATTCTCACCGTTGTCTATCCCATTAATCGCACACCATCCTCAGTTCTTAAAGGCAAAACACCTTTTGAACTTCTCCATAACAAACCACCCACCTCCTCTCACCTTCGAGTAATTGGTTGTCTATATTTCACTTCCAGACATGTCCAACATCCTAGCAAATTTGATGCTCGTTCTAGTCAATGTGTCTTTCTTGGATACCTTTATGAGCAAAAAGGATACAAAGTCTATGATCTCACCCACAAAAAGGTCTTTGTTTCTCGTGATGTCATATTTCATGAGGCTACTTTTCCTTATTATTCTGACAAAATGCACAATCACCTCGCCGATCGGTCGGACACACTTCCCCGATCGATCGCCCCAATGCCCCGCTTCTTGATCCTCCAACATTGCCCTTTTCCAACTGGTCATCCAATCCGACACCTTCGACGCCGACTAGTTAGAACCCCAACCCGACCGGTTGCCCAACTTGACTTCCCCTCCCTCCTCTCGTGTTTTGGCTGACTAGTCGAAACCCCAACTCCGACTGGTCTCCCCCTCTTCCCCACCGTCACAAACTTTTTTTTCCGACCCTTCTTTTCCAACTCCCATCCGCCCCTGTTCCACCCTTAGACACCCCTCTCCCACCTCAGACCTTCACTCGTGCAACCTGTGAAGTCTTGATACTCAATTATTTTCCCCGATCGTCCTACTCATCTGCTTCAAACGTTGGGCCTCCTACAAGTATTGGTTACCCCCTTTTTAGATTTTCTTTCCTATGACCATTTACCCACCTCTCAAAATGCTTACACTACCTTTTTTTCTTTAGTCAAAGAACCAACTAGTTTTATGCAAGCTATGTAGAATCCAAAATGGCGTCAAGCCATGAGAAATGAGATTGATGCTCTTGAAACCAATAACAGGACTTTACAGCCTCTTTCTCCTGACAAACATCCGGTTGGTTGTGAATGGGTCTATAAGATCAAACTTAGTCCAGATGGTAGAGTTGAACACTACAAAGCCCGTCTTGTTGCTAAAGGATACAACCAAGTTGAAGGTATTGATTACAAAGAAACTTTTGCTCCTGTTGCTAAATTGGCTACTATTCATTTTCTTCTTGCTCTTGGAGCCACAAAGGGTTGGCATTTATGTCAACTTGATGCCAACAATGCTTTTCTTTATGGTGATCTTTTTGAGGATGTGTACATGAGACTTCCTCCTGGATTCGCCATAAAGGGAAACTCGAGTATGCAACTTGAACAAGTATTTATATGGTCTCAAGCAAGCCTCAAGACAATGGTTTCTTAAGTTATCCTCTGCTCTCATATAAGCAGGCTACAATTAGTCTAAAGCTGATTACTAATTGTTCGTCCGATTTAAGGGTAATAATTTTACTGCAATTTTCGTATATGTTGATGATATAATATTGGTAGGTAATGACCTGTAAGACATTGAAGAAACAAAGCATTTTCTAGCTGCAAAGTTCAAGCTCAAAGATTTAGGGAAATTGAAATATTTCCTTGGCATTGAAGTCTGCATTATATAACCAGCATCCCAAATTTTTTTTATATATACAAACTAAACATATGAGCAACTCAGATCAACATTTACAATTAGCTAACAAGATCAACATATGGGCATCTTGTTCTCCTCAACATTTACACTCGAAAATAGTGCCTTCTATTTTTTTCCCCATTTTTTTTCAACATTTGGCGGTAACTATGTTATTGCGGTACTTGCGAGTGGAGAAATCCGAGTGCACATCGCATACTTTTTACAAACTTAGGCGGTAACACTAATCTTGCTATACCATCAACCAATTTTGTTGCCCTTGCGGCAATTCTTGTGAGTGGGGACCCACTCACAGAAACCGTCGTGAGGGCGAATGAGGAAATAAATAGGGAAAAAAAGGAAGAGAATAAGAAGATGGGAGGAGGTGGGATGAAAGGTGACGGTTGCGAGGTGGTGGTGGTGAAGGGGAGGAGGTGGAGAAGAGGTGGTGCGGTAAAGGGGAGGAGGATGAGAAGTGGCGATGGGTGGCGAGGTGGTGGGGTGAAAGGGATGAGAGGACAGGTGGCGGTGGGTGGTGAGTTGGTGGAGTGAAAAAGAGGAGGAAAATAGGTGGTGGTGGGGTGAAGGGAAGGAGAAGAGAGGTGGCAGTGGGTAGCGAGGTGGTAGAGTGAAGGGGATGAGAAGGAGAGCTGGTGGGGTAAAGGGGAGGAGGAGGAGAGGTGGCAGTGGGTGGCGAGGTGGTGGAGTGAAGGGGAAGAGGATGAGGTGGCGGTTGGAGAGGAAAATGAGAGAGGACAAGATGAGGTTTAGGGTTAGGGTTTTATTTTCTTTATACATTGGTGGTGTTCTTCAGCAAATCCAAAAAAAATGGTGGGTGGTGGTATCCATCAGTATAAGTAGTGGTGTTATTTAGTAGCAACCATTTTCTAATAAGCCCGTGCCCAAATCAAATAACCCAACCCAACCCAACCCAACTTAGACATATACTTTTACTAGTACACCGCTAGGGTGAAGGCTACAAAAGTTGAGAAAATGCCAAAATGATCGATTAGGTTCAACTTCATTTGAATCGATTGGGTTCAAGTTTGTTTAATGAATCAATTCATTAGATGGATTCGAATAGATTGGATTGACTCTGAAATTCGATATGTAACCCTAGAAGAAAATGAGAGATACCAGTTGAAGGAAGAGACCCTGTTGATCCCGATTTGTAACGGGTCTGAACCATACTAGTTCAAGTCGGACCAGGATTTTTGTCCACCCCTAGAATATTCCCAAAACTAGAGGTTTTCGCTCAGAAATCAAAGTTTTTTATTTTGCCTACAAGTATCTATTGTATTGGTTAGTATGGTAGGCACTCAGCGAATGCACTTGTAGTTCACTACCTACCATATATATGCACTCTAAGATGCATATAAAACCAGTGCCTATTATCCATTTACATGTTCCAGGTTGTTTCAAACCAGTGGCTATGGTAGGCACTAATTGAATTCACTTTGTCTACATCACCAACAATAGAATCATCATCATCATCATCATCATCATCATCATCATCATCATCATCATCATCATCATCATCATCATCATCATCAAAGCCCATTCCCGATATTTCCGGGGTCGGCTACATGGATTTTGGTTCTCCAAGCAATGCGGTCTTCCCACATATCCTCGCCTAATCCAAGCTCAATGATATCTTCATTCACCGTCTTCATCCAAATTTTCAACGGTCGAAGCTCAATGACATTTTCTAATGGACTTAACGCCGACCCTTGATGTAGTCCAACAATAGAATATTTCTTCAAAATCCAACATTTGAATTCACCACATATAGAGATAAAAAAGATTTGATATCCTTTCCTTTGTCCATGATAATTACAATCTTACTAGTACACCTACTGTGGGTGCATAAAGTACACCTATCCAGGTGGGTACAAAAGAAAAAAGGATAGGGGATGATAAAATGAGGATTTGGGGCATGGCCAAACTTGAAATGGGAATCACACTAATCTGAAAAACGCCCATTTATAGAAGACCAAGCCCATACGATCTTGCATGGGCACGTGGAAGAAAGAGAATGAGTTGTGAGTAGAGGTGAACAAATGAGTAGTGAACTAGTGGGAATGCAAAATATAAGTATGGAAAGAAAATGAGTGGAGGGCAAATCTGCTTCCACATTTTGCATCTGGGGCTCCGTTTGGTACACTGTAAAATAATGCATTTTGCAAATTAACTCAAATGCATTAGTTTGCATTGCATTGGTTTGCAATGCATTACTTTACGGGCACTTGGTATAATTAAATAACATTGATGCAATTAGACAAGTGATTGTTAGTGGTGGTGATGATGGCAGTAGTTGTAGTTGTGGTTGTGGTTGTGTTGATGGTGATTACTAATGTGGGCGATGATGGTGGAAATGGTGGCGATTTTAAAATTGGTGGTGGTTGTGGTGGCTAAGCTCTGATGCTTAAGTTAGATAAGGCTTAGGAGAGGCTTACAACTGTAAACTGTGATTATGTAGCGTACCTCTAGTTCATCGACCTTATCTCCCTTTTATACAGTAAGAGTCCTTGTTCGATTAGGCCTTTGGTGGTGTAGTTTAAGGAAAGAGATCTTGATGTGGATATCTTTTTTCTAATTGGGAGTTGTCCATGTGGGATAGTTTCCCTACACGACTCGTGCTCCTATATCTGCGAGAGAGGTTTCCCTTTCTGAATGTTGTCCATGCAAGGAAGTTTCATTGCCCGACTTATGCTCTAATACATGTTTCCTAGTCGGATCCAATGTGTTGCTGGCCTGCCTGGCTTGGGTAGATCTAATAGATACTTGCCTTAGAGGTCTTACGAGTATTGGGTCTGACCGCGTGACGTGTGGGTTTAATGACTCATTGTAACTCGAATCCAGCTATCTGGATCCTGCCAGTAATGGGCTTAGTATTGTTTAAGCCTCGCTGGATTGAGCATGCAATCAGACATATTTTGTTATGTTGACAAGATTCTATGACACGTGTACGGTGCTGGTCAAATGACAGTTTGGTGTATCATCAAATAGTAACCTTAAAATAATTTTGTAATGACAATTGCTGCCTCTATCTTCTTAAAAAAAGTAAGCTAAATTTTGATGGCAAACCTTTATTATCTTCACCAAGCATTGTTGTTCTACATACTTTCACAAGGACTCTTAACGGTAAAAAACTTATCCCGTTTCTCTCCTTCATCTTTGTTTTATCTCTCTGTATTTTTTAAGCTTTTCTTCATCTCTACAACTCTATCTCATTTATATTTTCAAGTTTTCATTATGTAGCATGTAATTTTCATTATGTAGCTTGTAGTTTTCAAAGCATTGTCAAATTGATCACTGTCGTATAATGTCGAGTTTCCAACCCACTATCTCTCCATTCCTGTATGTGTTTCCTCACTGGGGCAAAATTGCCAAACAGTTCCCATTCAACACCTAAAGACAAACACCTTTTAATTTTGCACCTTCTAATCTACAATCCATTCAGAAGCAAAACAAACAGTTCATTCAGAAGCTCGTTCAGAACTTCCAACTAGGGGTGGGCATCCCATCCCGCGATCCCGAACCCATCCTGTCCCGATTTTTTAGGTCCTTTTGGGATTGATCAAACTCATCCCGATCCTGTCCCGTCTCAATCTAGAAAGGGATGGGATCGGGATGAAGATTTTCAATCCCGTCCTGTCCCGAATTTATTTATTTAATAATAATTATTATTAATTTTAATCAAAATACTCTTCTAAATTAAAGTTTAGGGTGTGTTGAAATTAAGTCAATGTAAGATGAAATTGTATATGAAATCTAAATGAATTGAATCATTAATTTTCAATGAATTTTAATATTTACTTGCCTTCCAAAAAAAGTTTAATATTTATTTATTTAATATCTATTATTATTTATGATGTAAGTTATATGTATATAAATTTGACATTATTGGTGTGTGAGTAATATGAGATAAAACTCTTGTTGTTATTTTTTATTGGAGGACCATTTAGTACGTGCTCATCCCATCCCGATCCTGTTTGAGATGGGACGAGGTTGGGATGAGGTCTATCCCGTCCTGTCCCGTCTCGATCCCGAATGAACGGGATGGGATAGGGATGGGTCCATCTCGTCCCATCCCGTCCTGTGCCCACCCCTACTTCTAACTTCAGTTAGAAATTAGCTTCTAAGCGCTTTAAAAAAAGGCCACCTGAGAAAACTATGATTAACGCATTTGTCAGAGGAACTTTAGTGAGCCAAAATACCATCTAAGTTTGGTAGATAGTAGTCTGATCTGTATGACGGGACCATAGACCCCACATATCACTTCATGCATTTCTCATAGATGATGGTACTATGGGACCTCAAGTTACAAAACTTGTGGTGTTTGGTGTTCCTATCTAGCCTGAGTTGAGGGCAACAAAATGGTTCCAGACATTAAAGTCGGGATCGATGACATGCCTCGCTGACTTGGAAGAAGCCTTTGTTGTTATTACATACATCATAGGAAACACAAATTGAGTAAATGTGGAGGAAACATATTATATAAAAATTGAGTAAATGTTGCGGACCTCCTGATCAGTGAATCAAGGAAGTAGAAAATCTTTGAAATAAATATCTGACCAGGTTTAAAGCTAAGTTGGTGTTGGTATATAATCTGGATGAGAGGGTGGTCCTAGATGCTCTAAGAGTTGGAAATTTGCCTGATACTTGGACAGAAGAAAGGCGCATAAAAGTAGATGATATCCTGGAGAAAGTTTATTCTATTGTGAATGATGAAATCCGAATTGAGGATAACATATTAGTCAGGAAGGTGGAATGTGGGTGTAGAGGGTAAGGAGGTTGCATCTGTGAATTTTAGTATTGTGTATCTTTCATTGATAGAATGAGAGTTTAAATAGACTTGTACAAATATCGGGGTAAAGTTGTACAACGAATGAGATTCCAAGATTACAGGGAATACAACTACCGTATTGATAAGCTTAGCTAATTACATACTAATCCTATCTAGTTGGTAGAATTACAAGGAATGTGATACCAAGGTTACAGGGAATACAACTACCCTATTGATAAGCTTAGCTAACTACATATTTATATTATCTAGTCGTACAAATTTGTTACAGTTGGATAATCATCTGTCGAAAAGTATCGCGTTGCAATTGATAAATCCGAGGAGCATTACTTTGGGCGAATCATTCATGGAGTTCTGTTCAAACCTAGAAATCAGTGAAGTTTGAAGGTGGAATGGGTTTAGAGCCATCGACGAAGCACAACTTATTTTTAGCATTAAGTGCAGTCCGCATAACACAACTTCAAGTAGCAAAAGTTTTCACCCGTCAATGGCTGAGTTACCAATGCCATTCCTGGATTATCGGAATGATGTAGGTAATAAGGACTTGATGAATCAGGAAGAGTAGATACGACATTTTCTATGAACAAGTTTCAATCGAGTTTGTCATTATTTATTGGGATTTGTGGAGAAGAGAAATGCTTCTAAAAAAAACTCAAAGAACTGTTTGAAGCTCTGATACCATGTGAATTTTAGTATTGTGTATCTTTCATTGATAGAATGAGAGTTTAAATAGACTTGTACAAATATTGGGGTACATTTGTACAAGGAATGTGATACCAAGATTACAGGGAATACAACTACCCTATTGATAAGCTTAGCTAACTACATACTTATCCTATCTAGTTGGTGGAGTTGTACAAGGAATGTGATACCAATGTTACAGGGAATACGACTACCCTATTGATAAGCTTAGCTAAGTACATGCTTATCCTATCTAGTTGTACAGATTTGTTACCGTTGGATAATCATCTGTCACAATAGATAAGAATAAACTCCAATAGCATCAGTTAGTCAAGGGAGTTGAGAAGATAGAAGCTTGAAGGGGTAGAACACGAGAAGGGAAGATCAACGGCTGATGGATAAACGTAGACGGTGCTACAGAGACAAAGACAAATTTGTGAAGCGTTTGGAAAAGCAAGTACATTCGGAAACTACTTTCGTGTTACAACACATGGTGAATCTCATGGAGGTGGTGTTGGACCTATTGGTTGTGTTATTGATAGATGACCTCCCAGAGTTCCTATCTCGGAAGCTGATATGCAAGCAGATCTGACAGAAAGTACTTGAATACTTGTTCAGATATTTTCTAGTTTCTGTATGGGTGCTCAAGATATTGCATATAGAGTTAGTTTACATCAATTCTATAAATAGTTATATTAGATTTTTGTTTATGGTTATCGGGCCTATGTATACTGCAAGAAATCGAGATAAACCTTACTCTAAGCGGCCACAACAAAGTTTTATTTTGAAAAAATAGGTAAACCATATTGCAGTTACCATGAGATCCGAGACCATTTGAAAATGAATGATTTGAACTAAGGGACTTGGTTAGGAAGTTTTTGGGATAATGACAATTGGATAAGGACCTGAAGGAAGACATGACATGTAAGAGACCGAAAAAAAAAAAACAACTTGCCCCACTGCCAAGTAGGATGATACATACGGTGTTTTCTTCGCCCAAGGAGACTTGTTTAAAATGCAAAAAGAAAATTCAAAGATGTTGTGACTAGATTGGTTTTTGTTATTGCTAGCAGAGAAGATACTATTTGGGAAACTTGGGTGTAGAGGCATCTAATACAAAATAATTACTTCTAGACAATGATTGAACCGCCTAATTGTTTATGAGCTTTCACTACAAGAAAAATGGCCATTAATAGCGTTTCAAAAACGCTATGGTAGGATACCATAGCGTTTTAGAAAATGATGTGTCTGCCAGAGCTGTAATAGATACAGGGTCTATTATAGCGTTTTAAAAACGCTATTGTAAGTTGACTATTATAGCGTTTCTGAAACGCTATAGTAAGTCTATTATAGCGTTTTAGAAACGCTATCGTAAGTTGACTATTTATAGCGTTTCTGAAATGCTATAGTAACATTATTTATAGCGTTTCTGAAAAGCTATAGTAAGTTTATTATAGCGTTTTAAAAACACTATTGTAAGTTGACTATTTATAGAAATTTTTTTTTTGCTATCAAATGACTTTTTATAACATCTTATAAGTTTTATTTCTAGAAAATAAAAACCAAAATGTGCCAAACACTTAAACATTTTCATGAACGGAGGAAAAGTAATATAATTAATAAGATAATGTATTTCCATGAACTACAGATATTGAGGTTCTGAAAACCATTCAACACAGAATGACCATAGTGCCTATTGGCAATGTCCTGTTCATCCAACCACTGAGGCCGATTTTGCAGAATATCTGGAGTCACAAAACCAAAAGTAAAGTTTGATCTAAGCGTGCTTTGATCCTTCATTCTAGAGCTTTGAGGTGAGATAATTGGGGAGGACAGCGGTACAGAAAAAGGTTGTGCATATCCTGGAGAAGGCCCTGCTGCAAATGTAGAAGGACGAGGCATGAAACTAGCGGAGTTCGGTGTCAGGGTCTTCCCCATTATAGCATTTCTGTAGGACTACGGGGCATAACTATGGGTTCTTGCTGATGGTTCACTTGCCAGTTGTCCAGATGCACTTGACGACCTTGCTAAAAGCGGTGTTGTTTGAGTCATCGAAACAATTAGAGCACTTGGCCTGAGACCAGGCATGAGAGGAGCACTTGAAGGCCTTGATATGCCAGGCAACTGGGTTGGCCTTTCAACTTTCACAGATGTGGGTTTCAATGGAGTTGCAGGCTTTTGGTCAGACTTCTGAGGTTCCACTCTGGCAACGGTAGGACTTTGCGGCCATGACGTTTTCAGATGAAGCTGTTTCTCAGTCTTTTGAAAGGAAATTGAAGATGTTTCCTTCACTGAAAATGGTTCAGAGGGAGCAATGCGCTCATCTGTTGACCTTGGTTGTGAAAGCAGATTTCTAGTAGGGCTGCACAGAGAGGATGATGCTTCAACTCTTATTTTCTGCATTGAGGATTTTTTGGCATTGGCCTGCTCATTGACAAATGGCTTCTTCTGTGGCATAGGAACTTCCTCCTGATACAGAGATTCAATAGCTTCATATCAGAATATGAAATCTTATGGAAACTTTCCAAAAACCCCTTCACACCACAACAAACACAACACAAACCCATCATCAAAACCGACCCAAAGCATTCAAAACAAAACCCAAAACTACAAAAACCAACCTCACGAAACAGCGAGTCTGTGTATTCTACCAATCGTCTCTGCAACTGGGTCACATCCATTGCTCTCACTCCTCTTCTTCACTCAACCCCACTGATCCCACTCCTTGCTTTGCAGATCTTAAACACCCATTTCACGAAAATGGGTCAATGAAACTTGATCAACAAGTACAGAGATTGAAAGGGGTTTGATGAATTCAATCCCTGAAAACAAATCTAAAAGCTTTTGTGAATTGGCTTACCTGTAAAGACTTTAAAAAATATTGATCATAATGGAGTACCATGATCAGATGATAAACATTGTTATCAATCATCTGCTCAGTCTATCCAAGCCATTTTAAAAAATCAAACCATTAACAAATATTTCTCTTTGACAAGGAAATGTGTATTTCAAACAGTCAATACCTGAATATGATTATTTGAGTTGGCTTGTGATGATCACTTGTTAAGTAGAACTGATTAAGCAATTCTTTGCAATCCAAGGTAAATAGCATTTTCAAGTGGACATAATCAAATGGATCATTTGAGTTGTAGTATCATAAAAATGACTACCTCATAATGCTAGAATGTCTTCCGTCTGCGAGTGGTTGGTACAAAGATTCGATCATCTCTACCTTTGGTGATTGGGTTCGTACAACTGCCATGTACCTTGAAATCTCTGGCCAATATAGTGAACCAACAACCTGGGATTCCATCACATTATTGTAAAACAATCTTCAAATTAAGCTCCAAAAATATCATTGCATAACAGAAATCAATCACTTGCAGAAAACTTAGTGAGACTACCGCAGCTATGGATGGGGTGTCTGATTGACAAGGTGACCCATGAGACACGTCCATTCCTAATACCATAAATGGGTTTTTCCTGATGAACGACATACTTGAAATGTGCTCCACTGGTAACAATGAATTAGTGCCACCCAACTGGAATGAAAGCAAATGGATTTAACAGGTCCGTGAGAATAAAAGATGATATAGGATATAGGTACAAAATCCTTTTTGGTCAATTTTCACCTTGGCATTTAACTTTAGCAGCACATTTGTCAAGTATTGTTCATTTACTTTTGATGGGCAGAGGCATTGTGTGGTTATTCCCTCTAGGTGGAGGTTCCTCTTTTTCCACGGACCTTTATAATGACATCGTTTAAGCATTTGAAGAAAATCAAGAATAAAATAATAATAATAAGTCAAAATCATACCATAGAGGTTACAGTTTTTCCGCTCTGGAAGAAGACACAGAAGGAATTTTGGAGGGTCCGGGAGCCTGGGTTTTAAGTTTCTGTACATCTTGTCAACCCTTGCCACAGGCTCCAATCTCCTCCACTGGGGATCTTCGTCAATCACAGTGCAAGGATCGTTGATGAGCTGAATAAGAATGAAGTGTATATCGTATCCAAAATATTCATCTGAGCCTGTGTGCCAGTAAAACCTCAAAATTTTAAATTATTATCACCTACCATTCCTTTACTTCTTGCTACAATAACAAGCTCCCGAGCAAGATGATTGATGTTGCATTTTGAAGAGAAGTTTACAATAGCCCGGAGTTTAACTTCTGCTGGCCTATAGAACCTCTGCGATCAAGAACAACTATTATGAGAACTTCTTTTAAATTTAAGACATTCAAACCATGCATAGTCGAAAATAAATTATTGCCTTTCGATTGAAACTCCATCTTCCATTCCGAGGTACAATGTCCTCATTATGTCCAGCCTTCAACTCTGAAATAGAGGCATAATATAAGAATAAAGGTGTTGGAGATAAGGAAACACATGGAACTTGGTGAATCAGATAATGCATTCCTGAAAAAACTACCTCGGTGTCGTATCCTTCTGGGAGACTAGAGATGAAATTGTGAGCGTTAGCCGCAATGCAAGCAGAAGTCGCCTCTTTCTTGCTTGCATTCACTTTCCCCATCATCACATTCTATAGTATTGTAGTGGAAAATAGAAGTGGCTCCTGCCCCAACATTCCTATCTATGCCCGCAACCACTTGACTTGCAGTGTCCTGATTCATAGGATGAGTAGCATATACTCAACAAAATGACTAATAGCTAGCTTATACTAATAGTAGCTTGCCCTTGATAGGATCGTAGAACCTTTCTATAAGAGCAAAGACGGTGGACTTGCCACCTCCACTAGTTCCGACCAATGCAAGTGTCTTAGAAGGTGGGATAATTAGATTGAAGTTGTTCAGGATTCAAGCATCTGGTCAAGATGGGTATGCAAAGGTAACATTTCTGAACTCTATCTTCCCTTTCACATTCGATAGTGTCTTCCCTCTGAAGTCATAGGGGTCAATCTCTGGGATTCTATCAATAATTTCAAATACCCGACCTGCTGCAACTGTACCCTGTGCAAATTGAGCAAAGTATGACAATGACAGTGCCAAGACCGTGATAAAAATAAGCATATAAAGTTAACATTTGATTATTTTTCAACATGCATTTGTGATGATATTGTTTCGAGTCATGAAAAGAATGTGTTAACCATACCTTCCACCTACATTGACTCCAAAGAAACAAGCAATGGCTTCACCTCCAGTGAGTTCTCCTCTAGCAACTAGGATGGATCCATACCAGAATGCTAGGGCCCATGTGGAGTAAGTGACCAAATAAATTACACCCATTCCAGCACCTTTAGCAAACCCAATCTTGACTTCGTAGCAAATTAACATATTTTGCAGCCAAATGATCCTCTGCAACGAAAGAAAAAACTGTTCTAATGGAAGTAATGACTTGTTTTGCAGCCAAATGATCTTTTAATGTGGCTTCACAAACCTGCTGAGATAAGCTATGTGAACCAATGGCCATGGTAACAGAAGAACAGTTGGCATTGCAATTAGAATCCGACCAATAAGTAGCACCAAAAGACTGTCAATACCGGCACGATAATTCCTTCCTTGAATCCCATAGATTACAATGAGTTCAATAAGCATCCTAATGGCAATTGAACAGATACAAAAGTTTCCAATTGATATTAAAACCTGGAAACAGTCAAAGAAAGTTATTGTTGAACAAAGTGCAACACATACTTTCAGGTACAAACCAATAGGCGCCATCAATTGACTACGCAGTAGATTATGCTTTTGCTTAGCAAAAGCATTGCTGACAGTAACATGGTCAGACAAGTATTTCATAGAAATTATAAAATCTACAGCTAATCTATTTGCAATAAAACCTGTTTTCTATTCAAAACAAAGATATGTTAAGTAGTACATTAGATTCATATTTATAAAATCTTAGTATCCAATCAAGTTAACACAGATCTGGAGTGACTTCAAATGTTGAATTTTCAAGTTCTTTCTCACATAATCACTGCTTTTAAGATTTTTGTAGTGCCAGAAAGCTACATTTTATGCAACCAATTAAATTCATGCAACTACAATTAGGGGTTACAAAACTTTTTTTTTATCGTGATGAGTGAGAAGACACCCATGGTTCATTCTAAATAAAGAGGCTACTGAAACAAACTATATACTATTTAACAAAAGACCATATGTTACCAGTTGAACAAATTTCATTCACAGAAGTGAGATTTTAACAATGTCACTAGATACACCCTCAGTAATTTTCACTTTATCGAAAATATCCTCTCTTATCCATCAATAGTTCCCTTCGTTTTACCATATCTCAGTTTACTATAACTAGGGTCAAGACTGAGTTGTCTTTTTCTGCCCTATAGTTCTGCTTGTCAAGAAACAGAACATGCACATTTGCGATTGTTGTTGACATGGTGTTCGCAATTACATAAGAGGTACAAAATCATATGAACTGATAAAACTAGTTGGAGCTTAGAGGCGCTCTATTGACTGATGCTTTATATGATGATCTCGATATGCAATGTTAAAAGTTCTTTACCATAATACAAAGAGCGACACTTCCTTGTAATTCTCATTGAAATTCATATTTTTTCAGAAGGATTTGTCTTGGGGCCTGGGGGTAACACTTAATTGACTTGGCTAAGAGTCTCCAATATACCAATACAAATTTAGCACAAGGTTCAATGATACATGACAATTCCATTATTTTCATTTTGATTCATACAAACAGATGTGTCAATCAGTAAGTACATCCAAGAAAATGCTCAGGCTGAATGTGTAAGAATGATCTTACCAATAATCTCTTCATGATTAAGAGTACGACCCTTCCTTATTTGAATTTTTGTGGCACCAAAGCAACAACACCGCATATCTGAGCGTACCATGGTAACAACTCTCAAACTGCAACCTGTAATTGCCATATGAATCAGTTCTCCACTATACACTACATGTCTATTAATATTCTCCTTGTATAAAAAGAGAGGAATTGAATGTAGAGTGGCTGGTATGTTAAAAAATAGATGTGAAGTGCTTAGAGTGAAAAGTTATTGCTTTAAGAATTCAATTGTGTGCAACCAAACTTATCCTCTTAATGATAAACTAAACTCAATTTACCCATCGAACTTCTAAAACGAACCCTGATCACATAATCATCCATTTATCCATGTTTTTATCATATATCTAGCTAAACTACACAAACATATCACAACCTTCTCACAAAAACTCAAACTTTCCCTTACTAAATGACTAGAAACAGTATTTTAGAGCAAACTTTATAGAAAAATTAATTTTAAACAAACAAAAAAAAGTTGAAAAGAATCAGAATCACCGGTGTAGTTTCCTTTAGGATGATAATTCTTCCCAAAAGACATGTGTGAGTATATACGATTAAACTGATGCATACATGAATAATATCAGAATACATTGGTACTTTTATCTCAACTTGTTTGATAAGATGGGAGAGGGCAAGTTTCCATGGGGTTATTTCATAGCATAACTAAGCAAGACAATACTACAATGCGAGTGAGAGTTAGACCTGGTAGAAAAGTGATGAATATGAAAGCCATAGCAATTCCCAGTCCAAATCAACCAGCAATCTATCAAAATTGAGATGCAGTTGACCCCATTCTATCCACCTTGCGTTGATATGCCACTTGAAAACCCTCCTTCCCCAAACCCCCAAATCAAAATCAAAGAGAAAAAAAATCAAGCTTTACCTCAAAGG
Source organism: Berberis vulgaris (assembly GCA_963556465.1). Classification (NCBI taxonomy): domain Eukaryota; kingdom Viridiplantae; phylum Streptophyta; class Magnoliopsida; order Ranunculales; family Berberidaceae; genus Berberis; species Berberis vulgaris. The sequence goes on from OY747127.1 coordinate 40,942,177, forward strand.
TCTCACCTTTATAGCCTTTCTCATCTTCCTCTCCACATTTTCTCCTTCTTTCGCCATCCTTCACGACGATCTCCGCCTTCCCACCGCCTCCGGCTTTCCAATCTTTCAAGCAAAAAAGCTAATTCGCCAGCTCAATTTCTTCCCCAAAGACGCAAAATCGAAGCCGGTTGAAGATGTCATGATATCTTAGCTCAGGCCAAAGCAAAGCTTCTTGAAGTCATCTTCAATGAACTCTTCTCGAAATCTTCATGCTGTGAGATGGCCGATTTCAGCCGGCAAACTTCAGATTTTTATAGCTCCAAATCCATGAAGATTGCAGAGTCCTGTTCTTGTGGAGGAAGGCTCCTCCTTGTCCTCTCGATTTCTCTCTCCCTCAATCTTTCACTCCCAGAGAGATATGGCAACAACAAGAGGAATGAGAGGAGCTGTGTCTTTGTTTTGCATTTGGTGAGAGAGATGAAAGATATTCTAAAAAGTTTGAGGAGAATCGAGTGGGTTTTTTTTTTAACTCCCGCTCTTCTATTTGTTTATAGCGTTTTAATATAGAAATGTCATTAAAAATAGGCTTTTATAGCACTAACTCAAAAAACGCTATAATGAAAAGCTGTCAATAGTCACTTGTGGTGTAGTGTTTGCAAATTAAAAGTTTCTAGCAAGTATAATAAGGGTCAAAACTAAATGCAGAGTAGTGATTAGGTCAGGTCAAGATACCAACTTATTGCATGATCCTTGGCACCCTATGGGAGTTCTCAAAGACAAGTCATCTGATATGAAATAGAAGTGCTAAACTTATAAATAACACAAAGGTAGTTCTTATCACTCATTTAAAACAGTGGGAGCCCCCCTCAATGCAACAACTTTGTTTATTTATGCCGGATGTAGTCGATTTCTGCTCTCACTTGACTTGACCTAAACCTGCATAGGGAATGCACATGAGCCGAGGGCCACCATTGTTGTGACTGATGGCACTCCGATGCTAAAGTCAGACAAAGCTGAAGAAAAACTTAAAGCAGTAAATTTGAAAAGCTTAAAGCAGCAAATTGGGTTTTGTAGCGTATATTTCTCTGTAAAATATTTGTCTTATTTATAATGCGAGAATTCTTGTTTGGCTAGGACTTTGGTTGAGTAATTTAGGGAAATAGATCTTGTTGGAGATCCTTTCCTATTTGGGAGTCGTCTATGTAGTAGAGTTTTTTTACACGACTGGTGCTCCTAGATCTGCAAGAGAAGTTTCTCTTTTGGAGTGTTGTCCATGCAAGGAAGTTTCCATGCACAACTTAAACTCTGGGATATGTTTCCTAGTCGGATCCAATGTGTTGCTGGCTTTCCCGTCTTAGGAGATCCCTCAGATACTTGCCTGATTAGGTCTTATGGGTATTGGGCTTTACCATGTGACGTGTGGGCTTAATAGGGCGTTGCAACTTGGATCCAACCTTCTGAAATATGCCGATATTGGCTTATTGTTGTCTGGGCCTTGCTAGATTTTGTGGGCATCTGGGCCTGCTTTGTACTGCTGAAGAGATCATCGTGACACACGTATTGTGCAGATTAAAAGATGGTTTGGTGTATCATCAATGCCCTTCTTTTGAACTCTCCTAGCTTTATCACTACCCCAAACCCGGAAAGACCAATTTGTTTGGCTCAGTGCTACTATGGGTAGCTTTAGCAATGCTAATGCTTACAATGACTTGAGATTCCATGCTCCTTGTTCTCCTTGGCAATATATGGTGTGGGTGGCCCTACTCCTCAAGGAATTGAATTATTTATATGACAACCCTTATCTGGAACCATAAAACCAAGGTCAAGCTTAAGACATAATATCTTCCATAATTGATGATCGTTGCCTATGCAGTTCAGGAAAGACGACTACAAGCAGTGGTAGACCCATAAATTTAGTCAAAGGGGCGAAATGACAAATAATTATTAGTTGATAATAGTAGTTATTAGCCAATTCTTTTTTTTTTCTAACTGAGCTAGTAGCTAATAAAAAAAATACAACTATAAAAAATACATTGCATATACCAAATTGAATCTAGTGTAGTCCAATTTTAAGCCAAAATAGGGTAGCAATATCGATAACCTTAGCAAAGGGCAAACAAGCGTAATAACTAGAATATATAACTAAAATCACCAAATAATTAGGATAAGTATCTAGTTGAAGCTAAAAAAAATCTGAAATTTGCGAACATAATGTGATCATAATACAATTTCATAGAAAAAATGGTTTATGTAAGGCTCAAATTTTGTACGAGTTTGCTAATGGTATACATTTTCATTGAATTCTATAGTTATTATTTTAGATATTAATTTCAAAAAAAAAATTGTAGGAGGTTTTATACCACTTGTGAACAAGCAATTCATTTATTTACTATTAGTAGGGGCAGGTCACAATGACAAAAGTAGTAGGGCAGGTCACAATGACAAAAGTAGTAATTGTGAATAAGCATAAAGAAATCATACGCACTGAGACGACCGAAAATAAGTTTGTATTAAACTAAACAATTTTTAATGTTTGCAATTACTAATATAGTTGCATTGAAAAAAAAGAAATCTCACGCTAAAAGAGTATCGAACTCGGGTCGTTTAATAAAAATAATAAACTTCCAACCACTACACAAAAATATGTTCAAATAGTTGAATGAACAATTATGAAATTGTATTATATATTATATAATTAATTTTTTTTGTAAAAATAATATATAGTAAAAATATTTTTAAAGTTGAGGGGCGGGGGGCAGTTGTTGCATAGTCATGTTCGTTTATGTTGTGAGTGACTCAGAGTCGCTATTTATGTTGTGAGTGACTCAGAGTCGCTGTCGCATAGTCATGTCCGACAGTAGGCATGTCGCGGACAATTTAGCAGTAAGCTGCTAGAGGCTTATCTCTCTTGTCTGATTGGTCGGTTGTAGCCGCTAAGCGAGTTGCGATAGCCGAGCGTATGTGTTAGAGCTTTTGTAGTGAGTCAGGCGGCGCAAGCTTGGGTTGGCATTCTGTGTAACACCTGTCTACGCGCTGGCTAGACCATTTATGTGTCGACTTGAGTGGCCTTTGATGATAATAGAATGTCAGCTCGTTTGAGTGTGAGGACGCTGGCTGAGTTACAATTTATTTTTGCGGTTGCTGTTTTGGAAGGGAGCGGTGACCGCGTGGCGAGCTCCTTAGGGCTCCCACCTTCCGAACCATCTATGTCCGAACATAATGGACTGTAGATTTGGGGAATAAGGCTTTGGCGACCATGCTGAAGAACAAGGGTCTTGTGGCGAGCCGTCGACATCAGTCAGGGACTAATTAGTCTCCCACCTTTCGAACCATCTATACCTGTGCGGCGGGGCTACATGTTCAAGACGAAGGGGTTCAGAGACCAGGCCAAAAAACATTGGTCAATGGCAAGCCGTCAAAATTAGTTCAGGACTGACTAGGCTCCCACCTTCCAAATCATCTACACTCGTGCACATCAAGCTACAAATTTGGGGGTTTTCGGCGGCTACGCTGAAGAGTAGTGGTCTTGTGGCAATCTGTCGGAATCAGTTCGGGACTGATTAGGCTCCCACATTCTAAACCATTTGCACCCATTTTGTGAGGGCTACAAGTTCAGGGTTGGTAATTCGTCGGCAGGCTAAAAAGCAGTGGTCCCGCGGCGAGTCGTCGAAAATCAGTTTGGGATTGACTAGGCTCCCTCATTCCAAACCATCTACAATCGCACAATGGGGGCTACGAGTTCAGGGTTTGTAATTTGGCGGCCATGCTGAAAAGTAGTGGTCCAGCGGCAAGCCGTCAAAATCAGTTTGGGATTGACTAGGCTCCCGCCTTCCAAACCATCTACACCCGCGCAATGGGGGCTACAGGTCTGGGCTTTGATTAGAAGCTTTTGTTGCCAGTCGTCACCAGCTAGACTTACCTGATCGGGTTCAACGATCATTGACCACGTATGTGGCAATGATCCCTAACGAGTCGTCATCACCAAGCGTGATAGTGCTGATTAGACTCCCACTTCATAAACCATCGGGATCCGCGCTAGACGAACTAGGTGTGTGAATGAACTAGAAGCCATCGTCATCAGCCTTGGCTGACTAAGCTTACCTAGTTGGAGAGAGGTTCCGCCTGCTTGAGGGCGTGCAAACCCATGTCCGCGGGCATGGTGCATTGTGTGTACAAAAATACCTTAGATCAGCTGGTGATCCACAAGTACGATCCGTGCGTCAGAGTCTACTAGGATTTCTATTGCTCGTGTCAGGCATGTGGTAGAATATTGTTTGAATAGTAGGACGAGCCCATGGGCTTGCAGAGGAAAAGTTAGGGTTTCTTGCATGATTGCGCTATGTACGGTGTAGATTGCGCGGTAGCGCGTGTCCGACATAGGCTACGAGACGGTTGAGTATCATTTACTCCCTCTTAATTGATGGGGTTGCATGCATCACCATTAATTGGACGAACGTGGTCTGCGCAGTTTTCTTGGGAACAACCGTCTCCTATTTTCCTATATGGTATTCAATGCTGAAGCGCCCGTTTGGTGAACCATCATGTCTATATAATGTTCTTCTTTAATCGTTGTAGGCACTATCTTCTGCAGAGCGTATTTCCTCTAATGTTCTTGCTTGAAGAGAATGCTTTGGGTTTTCCAAAGGTTGAAGGGAGATCTCCGCCATTGGAGTCTTTGAATGTTCTGACATTTGCGCTGATGAGGCAAGATGATAACCGCCGTTATGCGTGGTCACCGGTTCTAGGTGAGCGCGTGGTTGATCTTCTGAGATCTCGTAATATCTTTTCATATTGTAATGAAGAAGTACAAATTTCCTCCCAAAGGAGGAGCCTTGGTGTTACTTTGTTCCAATGTGCACGCATGTACGTGGTTCTCGCTACTAACTTATGGCTGATCGAAGTGTTAGCATATGCGCGATGCTTCCGGGGGTGGTATCTCCTAGTCGCCTCAGGTATCGCGCATGGAAAAAGTGTCCTCGCTTGACGACATTGTGAGACATTGAGTTATTCGGTTCTTGCGGCCATCCCCATCTGCCTTCTTTTATTTCCTTCAGGAAGTCGAAAGCCATTCGAGGAAGTCATCAAGGAGGTAGGATGCCTTTTGAGAAAGTCGTTCGTTCGTTGTAAGGTCTATATCGTAGTTGGCGTGGTCACTTTTCTGTGGTGATTCGTCGGAGCAATTGGCCTATCTGCCCTTTTAGTCCCCTCCGCAATTTTATCCTTGATCTTGGGAAGGGGTTGAGTAAAGTTCACTTTGGGTTTCTTCTTCTTCTTATGCAGTTGGATTGTCTAAGCTAGTATTTACTCCATGTCGCATCAGATTCAGATGTTTGTAGTATGTAGTCTTTGTATCCGCCTTAGAGAGCCAGTTGTTACAGATTGCTCCATGTGATCTGATTGGATCTGAGAACATTTTATTTGTTTCAGTATAGCATAATGGTAGCCTCGTGTCGTAGGTTGGTCTCCACGTATTGTTCCTTCAGAGTGGTTAGCGGTATACTCAACGCATTGGAGAAGGGTGGAGACTACTGCTTCCATCTGGTGGAGTCATCGTCTTCCTAAGATAAGGTTGTACGTAGATGGTGCGTTTAGTACCATGAAGTCCAGAAACAAGACCTTTCTCAGTTGCGGTTCTCTTGCCACTATGGCTAACCTTATCTTCTAGATCGGGAAGCATTTCTCTCCACTGAATCCAATCAGCGGGTAGTCTGAAGATGTAGAACAAGATGTTGAGCGAGTTCCCTGTGTCCACTTAGGTTCTTTTTACCTCCCACCTTGCAATGGAGACCGAAATGACTAAGGCGTTGTTGTGCAGCGCTCAGACTATTTCGAGGTCTTTGTCCATAAAGGTCAATGTGGGAATGGGCCTTTGAACCCTCGAGTAGCAAATGTGTTTGTCCTCGTCCGGAGGGTTGTGTCCGCATCTTCAGTAGAGTCCGCTTGCGGGACCTGTGCGACTGGTCTTCATTCAGTCCGACTCCATGAAGGACGCAGACTATGCTCAGAGTCTCATTCTCTATTTATTTGACTGACTCCCTCCGGTCCCTTGATCGTTCTAGTCACTTTTAAGAGTTCATAAATTATTTTAGTTTGCCCCTGCGGATCTAGTACTTAATCTCATACCTCATACTCTTGCAGTCGTTGGTATCATGGCTGCCCTCCTTGTGGTACGAGCAGTACTTGCTGTTGTCGTGCTTGGAGGGGTCTCTGCGCTGCTTTGGGGGTCACTTCAGGTCTTCCCAATTTTTCATGGAGGTCAGTACGTCCGACAGGCTAGAATTGAGGAGTATCACAGCTCTGGATCCAACGTAGTTGGATGCTTTCTTTGGTCTGGCCCGGCCAGGGTCTGACCTATTTCACTACAATTCCTCTTGCTTTTTTCTTCATTCTTACATATTTTCCCCTCATTTTCGTACTTAGGAACGAAGGGCTTCTTTTCACCTTCGGTTTCCCTTTTAATGGTCCTTAACTTTTCCAAGGTAATGTTCTTCTGGGCGCTCTTGAGGAGCTCCGTTATGTCTAAAATGGGTTCCAAGGTGAGGTTTTAATAGAGCTTTCCTTCCTTTAGGCCCGTAGTGAAAACTGTCACGGTTGTGTCGTCGTTGCAACCGTCAATGAGTATCAGCTCGTTGTTGAAGCGCGTGACATACTCTCTGAGCATCTTATGGGATCTCTATTTCAGAGAGAGGATGTAGTGTGGGCCTTTTTGAAAATGCTGATTTATGATGAAACACGTTGGGAACTCCTTCGCCAGCGTCTTGAAGGAGTCGATCGACGTCGGCGGGAGACTGTGGAACCACGTTAGTACTATCTTCTTTAGGCTAGTGGGAAAAGATCTACACATCACCGATTTAGATCCTTCTTTCAGGGCCATCACGTTTTGGTAATGGCACAAGTGATCGAATCGGTCAGTGGTCCCATCGTAGAAATCGAGTTTCAGAGGCGTGAACTTCTTCGGAAGGGCCTCGTTCATAATACGGTCCATGAAAGGTGGGACTAAGAGGCGGTATAGCACATCTGGGTCATGTGCCCCTCTGCGGAAGGGGTTCTGAGGTCTGAGCCTCTCTGATCTGGCAGTCAATTCTGTGTTAACCACGCCACCTCCTCTGGTCCAATGAGAACTAGCAGGGGTTTGACTCTCCTATGTCTGCTCTCAATTGTCCTCGGGAGACAAGGGCTCGTGCTGTACCTGATTCTATTAATGGGTGGAGGGTTTTGCCGAGCGAGAGCCTCCATTGTTTTGGCGATTTTTTGTATTTGAGATGAAAACATATCAATCCTGGGGTCCGTCATTGTTGTTGCTGGCGCGGGGGCATGAGTCTGTTGCCCGTGTATAACTGGCACCACAGAGAGCGGCAGTATAGCACTAGTTTGAGCGTTTGACGTGTCCCCATGCTCTTCATTGTTGCATGATCTAGTTGTCACCATCTCTCCGTATTTTGAAGGGAGATGATGCTAGTGAAAGGTTAGGAACTTTGTCATCCCCACGGACGGTGCTAAACTGATGCAGTCATTTTTAGCTCCCTGCTGACCTGCACAAGGAACGCACATGAGCCACAGACCACCATTGTGGTGGCCGATGGCACTCTAATGCTAAAGTCAGATAGGGATATGAGGAAGGTGTAATGTTGTAAACAAGGAATTTCTAGCACACCGTAGCTTACCAACCTCATGTCTTATTTATAGCATAGGAAACCTAGTTCAACTAGGCCATCGATAGCGTAGTTTAGGATGGAGATCTTTGTGGAAATCCTTATCTAATTAGGAGTCGGGCTGTAGAAGGGAAGTTCCCTATTAACTTTGTACTCCTGGATACGTAGGAGATAGTTCCCTATCAGAGGGTAATCAGTAAGAGGATGTTTCCCTTTGTGATATGTACTCTAGTATTTGCTTCCTAGTTGGAAGCAGAGAGCTGTTATGGTTGTCTATTCGAAGCTGATCCTTGAGATACATGCCTTAACAGGGTTTACGGGTATTGAGGATAGTTGTGAGACGTATGGGCTAAGCAAGTTGTGAGAGTCCGGGTCCATTTGGCGGACTGCATTAGGCGGGCTTAGAACCGCTTGGGCCGGATCAATGTTGGGCTAACGCTGGGGCCTGTAATTCCTTGAGATCATCATGACACGTGTATGGCTCAGGGATGCGACCGTTTTGGTGTATCATCAGCTCTCATAAACTAAACAAGAAACAAAATCTTAGAGAGCTTTTTAAAGACGAGTGAGGTGAGAAAAGAAAAAGGAAGAAACCCCAGATCAGGAAATCAAGAAAGCAACCAAAGAGACTTACCACTACCCATATGAGAATATGACCCAATAACTACTAGATGATGGGGTGGTCTGTAATTGGACTATAAAAGAAAATTACAAAATTTTGGGAAAATTATAAGCTTAAATTGGTATCACGACATGAAGAGTAATGTATAGTCTAGAACAGATACGAGAAAGATGAAAATACCATTAAATTATCAATAAATCAACTACTGATGAATAAAAAGATGTTTCACTTGTTCTAAAGTGCAAGTAAGAAACACACAATAGAAAAAAAGGGAGAATCCCTCAAACCGAAGAGGATGTGGCAGGTCTTGGATTGGAAAAGAAACTGGAATTCAAAAAAAAAAAAGGAAACTGGAATTCAAAAATAAAAACTAATTTAAAAGAATATATAAGACACAATGAACTTGCACAACATGAGGTCAAGTAGCAGTATAAATGGATATACTATTGCCTGAAATTCGAATCAAATAAGGACACAGGAAACACACGATTCAACCAAATTTTTTATTTAATAGTACAAATCCGAATCCAATTCGAAATTACTTTATTGCATCCATTGGATATCCCGACGTGGAAGTGGGAGTATATCACTATGGATTTCATGGATGGACTTCCACGGTCGAGGAAAGGTAATGAGTCGATATGGGTCATTGTTGATCGGTTGACGAAGTGTGCACATTTCATTCCTGTTAGTAGGAATCGGACGACAGACAGTCTAGCGGTGTTGTTCATTCGGTAGATGTTCACCTTCATGGGTCGCCTGTTTCGATTGTATCCGACAGAGATCCTCTTTTCACAGGCCACTTCTGGCAGAGCTTTCAGCAAGCTATGGGTACTAGATTGGACATGAGTACAGCTTATCATCCACAGACAGATGGCCAATCTGAGCGAGTGAATCAGGTAGTGGAAGACATGCTTAGAACATGCATTTTAGACTTTGGGGGCAGTTGGGAAGATCACCTACCGTTATGCGAGTTTGCGTACAACAACAACTACCACGTAAGTATTGGCATGGCACCATTTGAGGCACTCTACGGATGACCATGTAGGTCCCCTGTTTGTTGGGCAGAGATTGGAGAGTCAGTTGTGATGGGGCCGGATGTGATCAGAGAAACTACTGAGAAGATTGAGCTGATTAGAGCGCGTTTGTTGATAGCCCAGAGTAGACAGAAGAGTTACGCTGATAGGAGGCGTAAGGAATTAGAGTTTGATGTTGGTGACAGGGTTTTTCTGAAAGTTTCCCCGATGCGCGGAGTTGTTAGGTTCCGAAGTCGTGGGAAACTTGCACCGAGGTATGTAGGGCCATATGAGATTACTGAGAAGATTGGACCAGTGGCCTACAGATTGGCTCTGCCGCAGAGTATGCCAGGTCTCCAAGACGTGTTTCACGTATCAATGTTGCGAAAGTGTTTGGCAGACCCGTCGCAGATTATAGAGCCCGCTGAGGTAGAGATTTCTGATGAGTTGATGTATCCAGTGAGGCCAGTAGCCATTGTTGATGATGATGTGAAACAACTTCGTCGGAGGACAGTGAAGTTAGTGAAGGTTCAGTGGAGCCACCGAGCGGGTGACGTGACTTGGGAGCTGGAGGACCAGATGAGACAGAAATACCCCGAGCTTTTCGCCTAGGTTTTCTTGTCGTGGCTTTTGTCCGATCTCGAGGACGAGATCTCTTTTAAGGTGTGTATGATGTAATACCTGTGTTTAAAAAAACATTTATCGGGGTGTATTCAGTCAATGCGGTGGGGGCACATAGCCACCCACCCTTTAAAACACAACCCCCTTTCTTCTCCTTCCTTTTCTTTATTTTCTTTACAGTGTGCGAGGTTCCCCTTCCTCCTCTTCGTTTCCAGCGGGTTTCGTCGGTGGTTTTGGTGATTTCTTCCCCCAAAGCTCACCTCCTCCTCCTCATTTCTTCCTCTCTTCTTTCCCCTCTTCATTTCTCTGTAGGTTTTTCGCAAGAAAAAAAAAACAAAAAAACCAGTTTCACATTTGGGTTTGATGTTGGGTTTGTTTTATTGGTTTCCATAGCTCCGATCAGACGTGGAGGGGCCTTGGTGGCATCATTGGGAGTCCTTAGAACTGACATGCAAGGTTGATTTTGGGGTTGGCCGAATTTTTTTCAAAAAATCAGGGTGCATGTTCGTTTTGAGGATTCTTCGGCAAGAATTCGAGCTTTGGGTGCGTGGGTGAGCCTCACATTCGTGACTCCAGGTGTTCTTAGACCCATTTCCGGCCTGTTGTGCAGTTTGGAGGCGATCAGACCAGAGTAGGGAGGGTTTCGTCGCGTTTTCGCCAAACTTTGGGTTTCGACGGGGTGTTTGCCGAAATTTTATTGCCTGTAAGTTTTCTTTCCGTCACGCGCCGCTTGTAATTTATTTATTTTTTTATTTTTCGGCTAGTTTGCTCATTTTCCAGTCCGCCTTGCAGTTTTAAAAATTTATGTGGTCACGCATTCGTGGTTTTGCGAGTTAGGAGCTTCGACCGGTAGGAATCGGGTTTTGAAAATCCATTCCTTCCAGGTGAGTGGAATTATAATATTTATTTTGATAAATAATTATTTGAAATCCTGAATTTAATTTTTACATCATACCGTCAATTGTGTATAATTGAATCAAAGTCCGAAATCCGAGGTTTTTAGAGATTTCGATGGTTGTGTTGTTTCTTTGTGAATGAATTATGTATTAGGTTTCCTGAAAACATTATATACTTGAATGAAATCGAATAGTGAATGAATTTTGGGTGTGACTAGGCTTTGGTGTAATGACATTGGACTTGTATGCTTCATTTTCAAGTTTGCATAGTATGTCATGTTTTACCGTGGATTTACGAGTCTTGAGCATGTATGATAATCGACTCGAATAAATTTATTGTGGTGAATTGGGTCATGTTGGGACCCTGGCATAGTCGTGGTTTTATAAAAATTGCCGAATTGTTTATGATTGCATGTTTGTTACCTTTGGTTATGTATAGACTTGTCATTTATGCATGTGGATAGTAGTATAAGTGTCTTTACCCCGCTATAATGCCTATTGTGCCGATGCTTAGGAGCTTGCTCGCATCGTGAGTTGGATGGTGTTTGAGATGACTCGCACCTGACATTGTGGACGCTATTGCATGTGGCAAGCTTGCTGAGGTGCGGTGAGCTCCCGCACGCACTTGCCACTATAGAGTGCAGTAGGACGGGTCCTATAGGATGTGCTTTGGAGATTACTTTCTTTCCCTCCCAACGCGCTTGAGTTTGATTGTATTAGGTTGGCCGTGTTAGGCCAGTCGTTCGGGATGTTGTATCCTGGCAGATGGCACCCCATTAGGATACAAACAAGCCCGAAGTGGTACTGGTGCACGTTGTGGGATGTGTCTGGGTGAGACACATTCGTAGGGTATGCGGATACCTACGATATGAGACACTTATACAGAATTTTTGGTTTCAACCTGATTGCTATACCTAGGAGACTAGGAAGAATTATGAGATTGTCTTTATTTCCATCGTTTGATATTTACCATGTTCGAATCGCGTGTAATGATCGACATATATTGTAAACTTGTAGTTATTGTGGAATCTGAAATGTTTGTGTTGTTGCTTGAACTTAGAAATATTATCCTTAGAGACACGGTGTGATTTAGACTTTAGAACTTGTTGTTTATTCATTGTTGTATGGCATGAATTTTTCTTGTATAGTATTCTGTTATTTGTATTTAGTTCGCTCGCACCAGCTAGCTTTGTGCTTTGCTGACCCCGCAAGGGGTGTGCTTCTATTGGAGTGCAGGCAGTGTTGGCGTTCCTGCTGATCGTGGCGCGTAGGCCCCGTTTTCCGTTGTTGGCGCGTTTTGTGCTGTTTGGTCGTGTCCACCATGTACGGGTATGTTTTGCTTCCTTTGTGTTATCAGGTGTACTATATTGTTATACTAGATGTTTGTATACTGGTTTTTTCGCTATGACTCTGGCGGGGCGAATCAAATATACATTTATTTTGTTCAAATTTTATCGTAGTTTTTATTTTCGTTTCATTCTCGTATCAAGAATGTGTTATATTATGATGTTGTGGCCGGTTACGGTCCGCCTGTGTTACGGGTTAGTTCACGCATCGGCACACTGCGATTCCCGTGGCGGGTCGGGGCGTGACAGTTAGTCATGTTAATTCTTGAAAACAATAATTTGGATTACACAAATCTCGAAGAACCTGTGGTGGATTCGATGTCTCGGCCCCCTCTCTATCATCTTATCAGTTTAATTTTAGTTGTCAATTTCATTTTCTTAATTTAGTAATTTTCATCTATTGTAACCCCCAACTCTAAATTAGTTCAAATAAGTCTTAGAATTCGACTATCTCGTCAATCCTCGTGGGATCGACACGTATTTGCCATTGTCTACCAGTTAGACAACCGTGCACTTGCGATATTACAAGTAGGGTTTATTAGCTTATTAATTTAGGCTAATAAAAACTCAATCAAGTTTTTGGCGCCGTTGCACTTGCGGTATTACAATTGAAATCAAGGGTTGTTTTTGCTAGTTTATAAATTAGGTATAATTTTCTTTTTAGGAACAGTGTTACGAGTCGTTTTCTTATTTGTTTTATTTGCTTGAGTTTGAATTGTTTTTTTGCATTTATTTTGCAGTAGTCACACACATAGGAGCTCAAGTGGGAACAAAGTGAAATATTGCGATTCGCGAAGAAACTCTCAGAAATCGACTTTTACCCTACGTCGCAAGTAACCTAAAAGAGGTTCACGTCGGAGGTAACTTCTACCCACCGCATCTGCACGCGATTTCTGTGTGATCACTTGTGTTTAGCTTGTTCTAGGTAGTATTGCATGCAAATTTGAATAGTGGCAGGATTGAGTTGAAACTTCCGTGCCCTCTCCCGCGGATAGGTTAATCACCATCCACTACACCAAAAATACCCATTAGCAACGGTTTTGTACCGTGGGGGTAACCCATTGTCACGGCTTAGAGCCGTGGGCTGTAGAGGCGTCGCTAAATCCCCATTAACGGCTAAAAACCGTGGCAAAACATATTAGCAACGGTATTATACTCGAGGACGGTTGATGATTTAGCCACGGTTCTAAACCGTTGCAAAAATTTTAGCCACGGTTTTAAGCCGTGGCCAGTACTAGCCACGATTATAAGGGTATGGCCACGGTTCTTAGCCGTTGCAATAGTTAGCCACGGTTTTAAGCCGTGGCAATTTTTTTTTTATCACGGTGTTAAGCCAATGCAGTTCTACTAACAGTGATGCAATACAGGCAATGAAGAGAAATTACAGACTGAAGAACTTGTAATTGTAATTCTGGATTGATGACAGTAAATGGAATGGATTGTATTCAATAAGAAAGCTAATTCGAGATAGCTAATCTCCTGTAGAGCAAATGCTCAAGTGTACAATTTTCTTACAAATCAAATGAATCCCTTTTTCTCTCTTATGCTCTCTTATTTATAGTACTACATTTATTGACAACTAATCTAACAGAAATCCTTCCTAAACAACATTACATGTAACAACATAGCACTCTGCAACATATAGCAACTTGCTCCCTTTAGTAAGAACACTTGTGTTAGCAGCCTGCATTCCATTCATGCACAAAAGAGATGAGGGTGATAATATGAAACTGTGTTTAGTTAAATTACTTATATTATTTTATGATGTTTTACAGTTGTTATATATAAAAATGTTGCTTTAAAGCCAATTCTTCTATATATAATATGATGGAGTAATACATGCATTATACTGCATTGCAGCACAAACATTATGTATACTGAAATGCATGTAGGAATCTCGACGCATACTCGCGGCATTGTATTAACCAAAAATTATAATATTTATTTCATGTTTTGAACAACCCCTACAGACCATAAACAAAAACAGATTAAAATATAACCATGATAAAAAAAAAAGTTTACATGCATTGTAAGAATTATAATATTTATTTCATGCTTTTAATGGAACCTGAGATCTTGCTAACATAAGTACAGTGATGATGGCTCGATTGCTAACATAAGTCAGTCACATTATTCAACCAAGCATATTCAGTGTTTATGAAGTAACTCATTTAAACGATACAAATCATAATTTGATATCTTGAATTGTAATTCGTATTTTCTGACATCATGTTTATCCTTCAGTCCTTAAATTGCATTCGTTAGTTGTTTACAAACAATAAAAAGAAGCATGTTTCATGTTCTATCTTTTGTTCTATCTTCAGAAAACTTATTATTTAAAAATCCGATGGATGAAATTAACCCCTCAAGCAAAGCACAGACTTCATTTTCTGAATAATAAGTTTTAACCTTTTAGCTACCAGCACTATTTAATAATAAATTCAAAGAGAATAACATTATTAAGATGTTCATGATACTAGTACAATAAGTCCATAATCTATAGGTACCTTTCCATAGAGTGGACATGTTTCACTCCTTTCCATCCACCCGTAGATACAACCAAGGTGAAAGTGATGAGAACATTGTGTAATGATCTTAGGATTTTCAGGAGTATATTCTGCACAGAGAAATACAAACAGATAAAAGATAAGATAAATGCAATATTCCTTAACAGTGGCCAATCCAAATAAATCCTATAAAAGTTTTGACTGCAAGTGAGCATCTAAACCAAGTTTTGACTGCAAGTGAAAATTAAAGATTAGTAGTAGTACTAGTAGTAGTGAGTGAGTGATAAATGAGAATGAAAAAAACACAATACCAATTGAGGAGTGATAAATGAGATTAGGAGATTCTGGTTCCAATTGAGGATTCAGAGCTGATCCTGAGTCAGTACTCTCCTCCTCACCTCCTGTTGTTGAACTCCCCTAATGACAAAAACACAATACCAAGTTCAAAATAGTGACCCCAACACAATTCTTGTTACTTCACTCTCTGTCATATTTTGGGAATTGGTTGTATAAGAATGCAAATACGTTATCTTTTAGCATAAAAAGACTACTAAAGATCAAACTTAACAGTAATATTTCAGTTAAACAGAAAACATAGTTTAAGAGCTACTAGCAGTGATGGATGAATACTCACAGATACTGAAGAACTTCATTCCAATAGATTAGCCTTGGAATCTCACCAGTGAGTTGATTCTGAGCAAGGTCACTGCAGTAAATACAGACATAAAATTGAAAATTTGTTTCCCACATCTAATTGGACATATTTGAGAAGATAGGCTAAAGCTTCAATAAATAGAAGTGCATAACATCTACAAGTTATGCAATGGAATAGTGAATATACATACAGTGTCTTGAGGTTAGGAATTTGTGACAATGTCGAAGGAATGGGACCTGTCAACTGATTGCTCTTCAAAAACCTGAATACAAATGGATCAATAAACCTTATTATCACACTTACCCTTTGAATATCAAATATAAAGCTAAAACAAAAAGATGGAATGTGAGGGACTTACAGCTCTTGCAGTCGCTTAAGCTTAGATATTGAAAATGGAATATCCCCGTAAAGGGAATTTTCAGATAAATCCCTAAATGAAGGGAAAAAACATAAGAAACGTACCCATACTTGCAAAACAATAAATAGCTTTACAAATAGTTGCAGATGAGTTACAAAAAACAAAGGAAATAGAAATTATAGAGTTTCTAGAGTAACACAGTCGCCTATTTCATCTAGGATCTGCCCTGTTAAGTGATTCCCTTTCAAGTCACTGCACATCCATAAAATCAAAGCTCACCATGAACACTCACATTGAAGAAAGAGTTACCAACTGATAACAATGAAGACTGTTTATAGCACAACTTAGTCATATAAATTGTTCAGTATAGTCTGGATCTCTCTGTTTCAGGAATAATTGGTAAGTGATAACAATGAAGACTGTTTCAGGAACACTCACATTGAAGAAAGAGTTACCAACTGATAACAATGAATAATTGGTAAGTGGAAGCAACACAATATAAACAGGATTACATCAATCAAAACTAAGATGCTAACATGCCAGATAGTTTCAGAATGTTGCAGAACAAAAAGAACATATGTCACAGGATGTAACCAATATCAATGAAATGGCCTAGAGAGCGTTGGACACTGACTCCACAGCCTGCACATCACTGATCATACAGAGATGTTAGTTGCTCAGGAGAGTTGGACCACTGACCAGACCCACTAATAATCTGTTAAATTGCTCCGCAGGGTTTTTTTTCCCATAACTAAACAAAAACATTACAACAATCAGTTATTTTATACAGTCATTCAAATACCAGTTCTCACCCTAAGTGGGCATTGATCCCCCTTGAACCATTAAACAAAAGTTAGTGGAACCCAACAACATTAAATCAATTTTAGTGCAAAGCTGGCTTGTACTAAACTTAGTTGCTTTAAGAGCAAGGGGAAATCTTTTTGGGACAAATTGGTCGTTGACTAGTTTACTCATTAGTGATTAGTGACTGGTTACTGATTTTACTGCATAGCATTTAGTTAAGGCTGTGTTTGATTGTGGGAATACAATCCATGGAATAATGGCCATTTCCTTACCTAAGGAATCCCTGGACACTTTTTTTTTTTTTTGTGGAAATACACAATTCCATTGTTTGGTGGAAAATTGCCTGGTAAACAATATAAACAGGATTACCTGATAAAGAATCAATAAAAAGTTCAAGTAAACACATGTCTTAATCTGAAAGTTCAAGAAAAAAAAAATATTAATGGTCTAGAGAAGTTTCAAACACCGAAAGTTAAATGACTAAGCTCAGTAGAAATTGCTAAAGGGACTCACCTCCAAACCTAACTCACATGTTTTCTTTGCAACAAGAGCAGCTCCAAGCATGACACTAGGGTTGGAAGTAATAGCAGCAATTACAACGCTACCATGCTTGAGCTCTGCGAGCTGTCTGTGGAACGAAAATTTAGCAACCTTGTCATGTGCTGCTTTTGGTACAGCAAAACCCTGAAAAGTTACACACAAGCATTTAGAAACTCTGGCAAGCATTTAACTAAGATATCCCATACCTTTAGAGCAAACCAATAACCGTCTCAGAATGAACTACAGAACATAGATATAGGGACTATCAAATCATAAATGAATAACCTTTTCACACGTATTTTTCTCCAGGTTCAATGGTCACTACTTAGAACAGTCTTTTCATGAAGGTTAATACTATAGACATAATTAGTCACACATTAGAGATCAATACTTTATATCTACAGTTGTGGATAGAACATACCTTAAATCCAATTTTGTTATTGGACTGTTAGGTGAAGATCTAAAGAAGAAAACTCCATTCATTAGAACCACAAGTTGGTATCCAACATGAGATACATTTTATTGTTTCCTCTTCCTAAATAGGCAGAAAGCTTTGTCCAAAATCAACCTTCGTAATGGTTGACTGGAATAAGAAAGAGATGAATATAATGAATTTTTTTCTTCAACCAGGCATCCCGAGCCTTAGCCTACCAAAGACTTCACTGTATGGAGTGGAATTAGAACAATGTATGGAGTGGAATTAGAACAACAGTTTCGTGTACAAGGCATCATTCTAAGTTCTAACATACTGTTAATTACAAATTCATGTCATATTTGCTACTAGAAATGCATAAATACCATGTCATGGTCAAGTTGCATTTGAAGGTCAAAGTAGTAAAAACAAGATTGACAAGGAGCATGCTTATAAAAGGAATAAACAGGCAAAATAGACTTATCTTATCAACTAACAAAAGAGTAAAGCAGATAACAACTAGCATTGACAAAGTCTATAACAATCTCAATAATTAGTCATTCTTTATCATTTGAGGTAAACCGAAAGCGTTTTTCAGTTACTAACTGCTGCCACACTGGTCTAATCCGTATTGGTTACGAGTATCCATGTAATGTAATTATGATGAAATCAAGATTCAAAGGTTCGAAGTAACAATTATATTAGATGTGGTAAGAGTTTGTTAAGTACATAACACAGCTTCTGCAATGGGTTTCAACACCTGACATCACAATCACAGATGTTTGATATACAATTGATTCACGATATATTGCCATGACATAACAATATGCCAAGATATTAGTCATATCCCAGTTTTTGCAAATTACTCTCTTCACGTGGTCGCTACTGATCACTAGCTCTTTTTGTACACTGTAGTCGCATAAATTTCTTATTATGTTCCCTGCCTCCCATCGGCACATATAATGGATATATTGTACTCTCTGTTTCCTCACTCCACCTTTATAGGGAAAGCTTGATATATAGAAACACAAATACTAGTAAAGTTGGAAATACAAATACTAGTCGTGCTTCAATTAAACAAAAAAAAGGAAATTTATATTTCTTACATTTTGTTGAGTACCCAAGGACAAATTACTTATCGTTCCCTCAAGTAAAGTTGGAAATACAAGCTTTATGGCAGCATGTAATTCCTTGAGATGGCCATACTTAGGTTGCCTAATCAAACCTACATTTATGAAATAACTAATTAAGCATTTTCAAAGGAAAAAAAATAAAACATAAATAATAAGGAAATAACATTACTCCAAATTTCTCGAGTAACATAACCTCAAATTCGGGTTCTGCATCTTGACCTCCAATTTCAAGTATTTTAACAGCAGCAAGGAAGTAGTTGTCAAAACAAGCCTGGTAAACACTCCCAAGCCCACCCTCTCCAATGATATTAGTATCTCGGAAATTGTTTGTTGCAGCTTCCAACAATGGGTACTCAATCATAGCAACAAGTCCCTTCTTATTAATCACCCTCATGGCATTGAACTTACCCAAAATTGGCCGGAATGTGATACCTCTACTAATATCTTTGGATCAAATTCAAAAAACCAAAAAGCTACATAAGAACCATAATTGCTACAGTCTCACTAAACCATAGAAATCAATGAAATTTGGATTTGGATTTTACAGCAACCAAGGTACCTGAGTTTTGTACATTCTTATGATCAGATTCAGTGTCATTCGAGTTCCTCAATCGAACCCCCATTAAATCAAACCTTTTGCAGGGAAAACAAAGAGTAAAGTTAAGATTTTTAGTGAATCAAACATATTGCAAAGTACCCAAAAAAATCAGTGGAGTTGAAGAAGCAAACTTTAACAAAGTAAAAAACATAAATCATAAATATAGGGATAAATCAAAAAAAATTCCCAAACAATAAATGAAGGAGTGGGTTGATGGATTGACTTTAAAATATGGCATAATTTTCTAATGCATGCATTTGCTTAAAGCCTTAAACTGATGAGTGATTCTAA
Source organism: Berberis vulgaris (assembly GCA_963556465.1). Lineage (NCBI taxonomy): Eukaryota > Viridiplantae > Streptophyta > Magnoliopsida > Ranunculales > Berberidaceae > Berberis > Berberis vulgaris. The sequence continues at coordinate 40,961,607 of OY747127.1, forward strand.
TTGTTAAGTGGAAACAAACCATGTGCGCGCAATTGCTGCCTAGAATACTTACATGCAAAAACTTCTCCATTGTCCTATCCACTGGTAAAAGGGCAAGGTATTCAATTGCACATACAAAAACTTCTCCATACTCCCTTCTTCCTAAGGTTTCACATTGGTTCAACATGAGGCATATAAAAAAGGAGATGTCAAACACAGTTTAAAGCATAGAAACGTAAGCTCAACATAAGGCATAAGAAAAGTGAGATGTCAAACACATTTTAAAGCATATAAACAATTGCAATTATGGTACAGTAGAAACTCAAATAAAAAAATCTAGTACCCAAACATGGCGCGCAGAAGTGCTAGAGTACAAGTGCACTAGCAGATTGATGCTTGGTAGTCATTGTTATCTAAATATATCAAGGATATAAGCACTAAACAAGAAGGTTATGACACTAAAAAGTGAATACCTGACATAAGTGGTAGAGAAATACTGAAAGCATGTCAGGTGTTGAAGCACACTTTGGATGATGATTCACATGGAAAGTTTTGTATGTGCAGAGAAAACCTAACCTGAAATACAAAACACAGATCATTCCTTATCAATTTTAACATCTAAATAACTTATAGACAATAGTGAAGTTTCTTCACTGATGACAAAACCAAACAATAACAATCTGATTTTTATCAAGCAAAAAACCCAATTTAAACTTTCTCCCTAATCGATTGAGATTCAAAGTAAAACCTTCAATGGGGGTGTAGATCTGATGAAATCCTCCATAGTCTTGGGATGTCGCCAGTCTTCAACAGGAAAAACAAAGAAGTTCATCTAACATTTAACATAAAAATCAAAAATTCATTGAATGGGTTGTTGGGAAATCTTATCAGGTTTGCAAAAGCAGGCTTCATCATCAACAATCTTCTTCGGGAGCAGAGAAATTGTTCCATTCGGGGGAAATTGATCCATTCGGAGAAATCTTCTTCTTCTCCTTTTCAGAAATCGAGCTGGAGAAAAGAAGAAAGTGAGTTCTAGGGTTTGCTTTGCTGAAAGAAGAAAAAAAATAAGAAGAGATCAACAAAGAGATCTAAAGAATAAGGAGATCTAAAGAAGAAGAAGGAGATCTTACCTTCTCAAACTTTCTTCTTCTTCTTCTTCTTCCTCTCCTTCTTTCGTCCTTCTTCTTCTCTGCTTCGAGAATCAGTGCTTGTGAAGAGGAGGTGTGGAGAGAGAGAGAATCTGTTTTTCCGCAATTTTTTTCGCCAAAGTGTGAAACACTTCCCTCCAAAGCGCAAAACTATTTTGGCTAAAGCGCGAAAGTGAAATTTTTTTTAGCTACGGTTATAAACCGTTGGCAGTTATAGCCACGGTTCAAAACCGTGGCAACCCTTTTGGTGTAGTGTTTTTTGGCCACGGTTTTATTTTTTAGCCACGGTTTTAAACCGTTGGCCGTTATAGCCACGGTTTTTAGCCGTGGCAAATAAACCAATGGCTTAGAGCCGTGGCCACATCCCCGTAGCTAAACAAGCCTTTTGGTGTAGTGATCTATTTTAGGGTTAGGAACCTAGGCCTTCACTATTTAAAATTTGTAACAAGATAATTATCTATGATTGGTGTGACGCTCATAGGAACCCTCTTTGGACGTTTAATAGCTTAAAGTGGTCGAGTGAATGAACATATCCCATCTGGGAACAGTTTTTGAACTGGCATTTCACTTTGAGCTAGAGAGTGGAAAAAGAGGTAGGAGCAACTCTGTAGTGGCGGATTGATAGGAAATTACCGTGCCTCTCCCACGGTTAGGTAAATTGAATTGAATATCAGCCCTGCATTAGTAAAGGAAAGCTCTAAGGTCGTCTGCCATTTATTTTGTGTGTGCATCATCTAGGTGTCACTTAGAGTTTCGTTGTTTTTATCTTTTAGAGTTAGGTCATCTTCATATAGCAATTAGGCTTGCATAAAAAAAAAATTTGAAGTATATTTAGGAGTGTTGACTTTGAACCTTCGTTATCCAATAGTTTATGCATACCTGGGTGCGTGATTCTAAGAGTAGACTTGTCCGACAAGAATTCGAAAAGTTCTTTGAAGTCCCTGTTACCTTTTTAGGTTCATCATCCTTATCCACTGAGATGGCTGAGGGGAAGGCCTTTAAGGATTACTTCGCCCCTTTTCCTAGTAGTGCTCCGTCTTGCATTGTCTTACCTGAGACAAATGCAAACAATTTCGAACTCAAACCATCTATTATTCATCTGCTGCCTTCTTTTTATGGTTTTGAGAAAGAGGACCCTTATCTTCATGTCAAAGAATTTCTTGACATCTGCGCTACCCTGAAATATAAAAACTTTTTTGATGGTTCGGTCCATCTTAGGTTATTTCCCTTTTCTCTGAAAGATAAGGCGAAATCTTGGTTAAATGCATTAGAGACGGGATCCATCACATCATGGGATGCATTGTCAAGAAAGTTCTTGACAAAATACTTTCCCATTCATAAAACGAATGCCCTCCGACGAGATTTATCTAATTTTCAACAAAAAGAGGGCGAACATTTTTATGAATGTTGGGAAAGGTTCAATGAGCTCATTGTCAGGTGTCCCCATCACGAATTTGAGAAGTGGCGGCTAGTTCAATACTTCCAAGATGGTTTAACCCCTCAAAACCGTCGTATGATTGATGCTACCAGTGGTGGGTCATTAATGAAGATGAGTGTCAATGAGATATGGGAATTCTTTAAAACTCTTTCCGAAAATTCTCAGCAATGGGATTATTCGAGAAAGGAGTCTGATAGGCGTAAGGGTGTATATATGAAGTTATAGATACATCTGTTCAACCCCCTTCTGCCTCAAAGTTAGAGACGGCTGTTATGACCATGACTTAAAAGATAGATGCACTCTTGAATTTGACTGAATCTGCACTTCCCGCAAACGCTTCATCTGAAGTCTGTGTTGCATGTTAGAGTTTTGGTCATTCAATAGCTAATTGTGACTTTCAAAACGATTATCCTGCATACTATGCTAAGCAAGTCAACGCTTTTAATGCGATGCAGCGACCTAACAATAATCTGCAACCTAACTATTACAATTCAGGGTTCGCCAAACATCCAAGTCTCTCCTGGGCCCATGGCCCACACCAAGGGGGACCTATTGCTATCTCCCAGGCTCTTCAAGCCCCTAGCCTTGTTAGGTCCCACCATAACCAAGCTCTTCCATCCAACACATCAAGTTTAGAAGAAACGGTTAATCGATTTTTGCAGCGCTTAGAAAGTATAATTGAGCAGAATTCTAAGGACATATCTGAGTTGAAAGCCATGACTCAACACCAATCTCAAGCTCTCAATATACTTGAGATAGCTGTGAGTAAGATTACTCGGTCTTCTTCCGAGAGAGAGCAAGGGAGATTTTCTAGTCAACCTGTTCCAAACCCAAAGGGTCAATTCGCAATTGGTAGTACATCTGAGTCCTGTAATGAAGATGTCAAATCTATTACTACCCTTAGGAGTGGAAAACACGTTGACAATCGAGTACAAGTGCCCGATTTGAGTGTCGGTGCATCCACGTCTAAGTCAAAGCAGGTTGCATCTCCATCTGACAAGGATGTGATAAAGCCTCACCTTCTACAGATGCTCCTGTTGACTCTGACCCCACTCAGGCATCTTACTTGCCTAGAGCCCCGTTTCCGTCACGATTAGCTCCGGCAAAGAAAGGAACAAATGTAAACGTCGTAATGGAAATTTTGAAACAAGTCCACATAAATATCCCATTACTTGATGCTATCAAGCAAGTTCCTAGCTACGCCAAGTTTTTGAAGGATCTTTGCACACAGAAGCGGAAGCTACATGTGCAAAAGAGAGCCTTCCTCACTGAGCAAGTAAACTCAACTATTCAACACAGAACCCCGCCTAAGTATAGGGATCTTGGTTGCCCGACTATTTCTTGTATTATCGGTGACCATATGATAGATAAGGCATTATTGGATTTAGGGGCGAGTGTTAATTTATTGCCATATTCTGTTTATGAGCATTTAGGTCTCGGTGGGTTAAAACCGACTAGAGTAACCCTGCAATTGGCAGATAGGCCTGTCAGAGTCCCCTGTGGTGTTATAGAGGATGTGATTATCAAGGTTGAAAAATTCTATTACCCTGTGGACTTTATAGTTCTTGATACACAACCTGTTCACAATCCCTCTAGTCACATTCCAGTCATTTTGGGTTGACCATTTTTGGCCACATCCAATGCCATTATTAACTGCAGGATCGGAATTATGAAATTGTCATTTGGCAACATGACTATCGAACTCAACGTTTTTAATGTTAGTCAAAAACCTCCCAAGTCCGAAGATATCCATGAGGTTGACATGATTAAGAGTTCGGTGGAAAATTCCTTTCCGCAGTTCGCCTTAGATGATCCCTTAAGGCTTGTTTGACTCATTCTGGTTTAGACTTCGATATTAATAATTCCATTAGGAAAATGAATGCTTTGTTTGATGCATCCCCTAGTATGGTTCTTGGTTCCTCATGGAAGTCTAAAGTTGAACCCCTTCTACTTAGTGAGTCAAAACCCGTCCCTTCGGTTGAGAAGCCACCCAAACTTGACCTTAAACCATTACCTGACACCCTCAAGTATAAGTTTTTAGGTTCTGATGATACTTTACCTGTTATTATTTCATCGACATTGACTGTTGAACAGGAAAGTAAGTTGCTAAACGTTTTGAAAGAACATAAGGCATCAATGGGGTGGACTATAGCGGACATTAAAGGAATAAGTCCAACTGTTTGCATGCATCATATTCATATGGAAGATAATGCCAAAACATCACGTGAAATGCAACATAGACTTAATCCTAATCTTACGGAGGTTGTCCTAGCCGAAATGCTCAAATTGTTGGATATTGGTATTATTTACCCCATTTCAGATAGCTCTTGGGTCAGTCTAGTTCAGGTTGTTCCCAAGAAATTGGGGGTAACTATAGTCACAAATGATATGAATTAGTTAGTGCCTACCCGCATGACCACTGGATGGCGAGTTTGTATTGACTACCGTAAGTTGAACTCAGGCACGAGGAAAGATCATTTTCCTTTCCCTTTTATCGATCAAATGCTTGAGAGGTTAGCCGGACATGATTACTATTGTTTTCATGATGGATATTCCGGTTGTAACCAAATCCCCATCGCACCCAAGGATCAAGAGAAAACTACATTCACTTGCCCTTTTGGGACTTTTGCTTTTCGGAGAATGCCTTTTGGGTTGTGTAACGCACCCGCCACCTTTCAGAGGTGTATGCTTAGTATTTTCTTGGATATGGTTGAAAGGTTTCTTGAGGTGTTCATGGATGACTTCTCAGTGTTTGGGGATTCATTTGATGAGTGTTTGCATCATTTAACCCTAGTGTTAAAGAGGTGTGAAGAGAAAAGTCTTGTCTTGAATTGGGAGAAATGTCATTTTATGGTTAGGCAAGGTATAGTTCTTGGGCACATAATTTCTAACAAGGGCATTGAAGTTGACAAAGCAAAAATCGATTTAATCTTGAGTCTTCCACCACCGAAGATGGTGAAAGACATTAGATATTTTCTAGGCCATGCTAGTTTTTATCGTAGATTCATTAAGGATTTTAGCAAGGCTACTTGTCCTCTATGCAATTTATATGCAAAGGACTATGCCTTCGTCTTTGATGAAGACTGTTTGAAAGCCTTTGAAAAGCTTAAACAATTGTTGACTTCAGCTCCAATCATCCAACCTCCTAATTGGAATTTACCTTCTGAGCTTATGTGTGATGCTTCTGATTTTGCGGCTGGAGTTGTCTTAGGACAATGGGTGGAAAAAAAGCCCTATGTTATCTATTATGCCAATAGAACTCTACAAGATGCGCAACTTAATTACTCCACCACGGAGAAGGAGTTACTCGCTATTGTCTTTGCATTGGACAAATTTAGGTCATACCTTATAGGATCCAAAGTTATCATTTTTACTGATCATGCAGCGTTGAAGTACCTTTTTCTAAAAAGGATGCTAAGCCACGCTTCATTCGTTGGGTCCTATTGCTACAGGAGTTTGATATTGAGATTCCAAAAATGTTGTAGCTAACCATTTGTCTAGACTTCTTGTAGAATCATCTACTGCAGATGTGCCCTTGAATGAATCCTTTCCTGATGAGCAATTACTTGCTATCTCCCAATTACCTTGGTATGCAGATATTGTGAATTACCTTGTTACAGGTCAACTCCCTTCTAATTGGTCTAAACAAGATAAGACTAAATTTCTTGCTGAGGTCAGACATTTCTTCTGGGACGATCTATATTTATTTAAGTATTGTCCCGATCAGGTCATTAAGAGATGTGTTCCAGAGAGTGAATTTCATAATATCATTTCCTTTTGTCATGATCAGGCGTGTGGAGGTCACTTTAGTTCTAAAAAGACAGCTGCAAAGGTTTTGCAGTGTGGCTTTTATTGGCCGACTATTTTTCGTGACACCCATGCATTTTGTGCTACATGTGATAGATGCCAACGAATGGGTTCCATTTCTCGTAGGAATATGATGCCTCTTACTAACATTCTCATTGTGGAGATTTTTTTGTTTGGGGTATTGAGTTCATGGGACCTTTCCCTCCATCATTTGGCTATCTTTACATTCTTTTAGTTGTTGATTATGTTTCCAAATGGGTAGAGGCGATACCTTGTAAAACGAATGACCACAAGATTGTTGTCAAATTTCTGAAAGATAATATCTTCTCTCGTTTTGGTACTCCGCGTGCTGTTATAAGTGATGGTGGTTCTCATTTTTGTAATAGACTGTTTGAACTGCTAGTTAAGAAATACTCCATCATTCATAAAGTAGGTACTCCATATCATCCACAAACAAGTGGGCAAGTTGAAATATCCAATCGGGAAATTAAACACATTTTAGAGAAAACTGTTCGACCAGACCATAAGGATTGGTCACAACGTCTGAATGACGCTCTTTGGGCTTATAGGACAGTGTTTAAGACCCCGCTTGGAGTGTCACCATATAGACTTGTTTTTGGTAAGGCATGTCATTTGCCTGTAGAATTGGAACATCGTGCTTACTGGGCTATCAAGACCTTTAATTTTGATTTAGGTGAGGCTGGATCACATCGTAAGCTCCAACTTAATGAGTTAGAAAAAATTAGGAATGATGCTTACCAAAGTGCTAAAATCTACAAAGAACGAACGAAGGTGTTTCATGATAAATCCATTCTTCGCAAGTCCTTTGAACCTTTCCAAAAGGTTTTGTTATTTAACTCTCGGTTGCGTCTATTTCCTGGAAAATTGTGATCTCGATGGTCTGGACCTTACACGGTGAAAACAATGTTTCCACATGGAGCTGTGGAGATTGTTGATCCCAAAGATGGTCGTGCTTTTAAAGTCAATGGTCAGCGTCCTAAACCATTACTACAGATGCCTACATCAGAAGTCGAGGTTGATGTGTTGTTATTAGAGGATCCTGTGTACTTAGATTGAGGAAGAATATATGTCGGGCTGACGACGTTAAACCAAGCGCTCTTAGGAGGCAGCCTAGCTTTAGTTGTGTCATCATGGTTAGTCTGGATTGATTTTCGAGTTCTTTGTAGTTGCATTTCACTCATACTCGTTAGCTCCGTAACAATTTTGACTTACAACTGATACATGTAATTTTTTTTTCATTATTTCATTTGTATATCTTTTTGTGTCCTGTATTGTTTTTATCAATTTATTATGATAAGTCCACAGTTCTTATGTTGTTGAGCGTTCATTGGTGGACGATTTCTTCGAAATTGGTAAAAACTTTTCCATGGTAATAAAATCTCTAACTCTCATCTTTTCTTTCTCCTGCATTTGTCATGATCATCATTTTATACATTGAGGACAATGTTTGGTTTAGGTTTGGGAGTGAGGTTTATGAGTTTTTCTGCAATCTTCAAAAATTTTGAGCTGAAATGTATTTCAGAATTGATTATTGTATTATACTCAATCTCCATTGAATACATAGTTAATTATGATTGTGTGAAAATTTTTCGATTTGAAAATGCATTCAAAATCTAAGTTTCTTTCCGATGAAGAGGATGTGTTTTCAAGTATGCCTTAAAATTTGAGGAATTCATACTTTCACTTGTCACTTTTATATATCAATAGGAAAACATATGGTTTGATATTATCTTTAAGTTAAATATATTTCATGATATTTTTCGACTCGACCACTCTTGCACTATAAGCCGAGTTAGCATAATTTGAAGTTAATCAGTAAGATATTAATTAGAAAACCTTAGAATAATAGTGGAGACTTAACCCTTGTGAGTTTCGAGACATTCTATTTTTCTTGAGGGTTATTAAATAAACTTTGACTTTTCTTGAATCCGCATTTTCTCGTTGATGATCTCATTATTCTTGTTTCTTTTATTGATTGCTTTGAAAATGACGTTAAAATTGAATTATTACACTAGAACTTCTTGATTTATTTAGTTGAGATGTCATAATACTGACTAGAGCTTAAGAAGTGATATAGGCATTTTTTTCTTTGAACCGTTCTTTAGCCTTTTAGCCTACCTAATGATAAATATTTGTTTGTAGCCCTTTGAGCCTTTAAATAGACTTTTTCTTTGCTAACCCCATCTCCAGTATCTACTCTAGTTAGGGAGTAATATCCCATACTATTTTTATCCTTACCCAATGTCTCTGAGAATGTGTACGGTTGATATATTTTTGCAGCCCTTTGATTGTGTGTGTCGTAAGAAGACATGCAATGCTAGGGGTTTATACCTTTGTTGAAATCAATTGCAAACTTAGATTAATCTTTAGGTTAGTCATGTTAATTCTTGAAAACAATAATTTGGATTACACAAATCTTGAAGAACCTGTGGTGGATTCGATGTCTCGGTCCCCTCTCTATCATCTTATCAGTTTAATTTTAGTTGTCAAATTCATTTTCTTAATTTAGTAATTTTCATCTACTGTAACCCCCAACTCTAAATTAGTTCAAATAAGTCTTAAAATTCGACTGTCTCGTCAATTCTCGTGGGATCGACCCGTATTTTCCACTGTCTACCAGTTAGACAACCGTGCATTTGCGGTATTACAAGTAGGGTTTATTAGCTTATTAATTTAGGTTAATACAAACTCCATCAAAAGGCTGACAACAAGCTAAGGAAGACGAAACAATTCATACTTCGAACCAACATAAACGCCTTAACGGCCAAGGCTGATAAAAAATCAAGGAAACGTCAATAAAGATTACGAATTTAGAAACTCCAAATTTTGGCGCGGACAACAATAGATATGTCTAAATTAGACATACAAAGCAATCGAATGATTAAAGTCGGACACACACAACTTCTAGTATGATCAACCAAAAAGTAAAGGTTGGACACCCGAGTCGACTAAACACAAAAACTTTGAATCGATCGAGATGTCGAATTAACGAAGTAAAGGGTGGACACTTGAGTCAACTAAACACAAAAACTTCTAATCGATCGAGATGTCGAGTTAACGAAGTAAAGGTTGGACACCCGAGTCGACTAGACACAAAAAACTTCGAATCAACCAAGATGTCGAACTAACGAAGTAAAGGTTGGACACCCGAGTGGACTAAACACAAAAACTTCAAATCGACCGAGATGTCGAGTTAACGAAGTAAAGGGTGGACACCCAAGTCCACTAAACAAAAAAACTTTGAGTCAACCAAGATGATGAGTTGACGAAGTAAATGCTCAACAGATAGATTAACAAAATGACTTCTAACTGACAGACACAAAGTTAGAGTTAAGAGAACAATTCAATGAGATACGAAAAAGTACTGGCAAAAGCAACCCTTTATAGCAAATTCGGAAGGATGACAATGACCCACCATTTGACAAGCAATGAGCCTAATCACGAAAGCAATTATAAAAGAATTCGAGCAAAAGTCACGATAGCTACAACAAAACCAAAAAGAAGAAGAAAAACAACAAATGTCAATTTTTATTGATAACACTACTTTGTTACATCCGAAGAAGGTGATAAAGAAGTGGGAGAAGAAACAAAATCAATGGTAGGATCATTAATCGTTGGAACATGAAGATCTCTTTTCAGGAGAGGAGAGTGTTAATGGCTTTGGAGTGCTCAATGGTAGAATAAGCAATGGCTCCTCTGATGCTGAAGCAGATTCCTCGACAGTGTCATCCTCAAAAGCTTCACCAACGAGGTGACGATACTTAGACAAATCCTCGTCGAGCCCTTCGATATAATCAAGAAACTCAACCCACTCGTCAACAACTCGTTTCCAATCTTCAGCTTTAACCACACGAAGCCTATCCTTAGCAGCATCGAGTTCATTTTTGGTCGCGACAAGCTGCCCTTCAGCAGTGGAAAGCATACCGAAAGCATCTACCTTGACATCATTAAGCACAACAATTATCTGTTCCACCCGCCTCTCATCAGCATTACACATAACAGATTGCTCCAATTCAGAACGACAAGCTTCATCGAAAGTTGTTTTCTCAGCGGATAACTCTTTTTCCACATCACGTAGACGGGCGCTAACCTCATATAACTTGGTTTTCAAAGAGTCAAGCTCAGCAGTGGACTTATCACGCATATTATTTGCCTCCGTCAAAGACTTCCGAGCAGCCACTCCAGCTTTCTCCGAGCTTGCCCATTGCATTTTCAGCACATCAAATTGAGAAAAGAACATGAAAAAACCAGCAATAACACTGCCAACCTCCTCCCCAAAAGAGCCACTTGATCATGACCAGCTTGATAAACCGAGCCCATTACCCCTGCATAAGCGAGATGATTCATCCCGTCCATTATCTGCTCAAGACCATGGTTGATATGATCAAATGGGTTAAGCATGGGCATCAAAGACCTTTCCACCAACCACCTATACCATTCATTTACCAATCTACGTGCACCGACTTGCACGTGGAATTGAGTAAACCAACAGAACTTGCCGTCAGACTTGATACGGATATCCTTTGGCCTAGACTCAATCCAACTAATCTGTGGATGAAGGACGCGAGAATCTGGAAGGACTGGAAAACCACCTCTGACAGCAGGAAGAACAGGAAAAATAACAGTAACAACGTAAAAACTACGTTTACCCTCACATCGAGAAACGTTCGCGACAAGGGAAGGACTCATGGTAGCAGCAAAAGCAGGAGAAACCTGACGAACAGGAGATGAAACTAGGAACCTGACTGCTTCGCTGACATCAATAGAAGGATAGGGAGAATGATCCCTGAAACTCTGACCGCCAACAATGTATTTAGACTGTTCCACCGCCAACTGGAGCATTTTCTCGTTAATGATTCGAGGATCGTCATTACACAACTCAGCAGTGTCTGAAACACCATAAGCAGAAAGAAACTTCATCTCATTGTCATCTAGTGGACAAATAGTCTCCTTCTCGCTCCTTTTCAATGTGAGCCTTAGCTCCTCAGCCTCCTTAAGAGATTCACGACCTCCTTTTGTAGCATTGTTGTGGCAAGGACTTGAGCGAGAAGCAATATCCCGAATAGAACTCTGATGAGTCACAAACCGAACAGAATTACGATTCGAAAGTCATTTCTTCCTCAGAACTCGACCAGGATCTACCAGCAATCGCCTTGATGGACTCATAGACCTCGCAAGTTTTCTTTTTCGTGAAGCAAGAGCGAAAGCAATAACAGAAGCATCGAGATTCGTAACATCTTGGACCGAGCTCAATTCCCAATCAATGCTAGCATCACTAACGCCAGCACGAGCAGTAGGAACAACATAAACCTTAGCATGAGACTAAGTAAATAACGCTTGTTCCGCTTCACTCATAGTGTATAAACCACTACGCTTTAGGATACCCTCGAAAAGAAACGCCTCCACAGGAAAACGGTGAAGCTTAGAGAATCGTTCACTAATCTTCTGTTCCTCAGCGGATAAGAGAAGATTCTTCCGCCTATTGGGGAATTGAAGTGATCGAAAAATCAAACGACCTCGCAATCAGAAGTAGCTGGAATTCACGAAAGCATAAAATCATGACCGCAAGTAATTGCGAATGTCATCACTGAGTTTCTTGAAACAATCAGGAGAACGAAGGAAGCATATCTCCCTGTACACCAACAGACTGACCACCATATGCAAAATCCTAACAGTTAAAGGAATACCAAAAAGAGTAGTCCTCGCGTAAGAAGAGACCATCACCTTTCAACCATTAAGACCCATTTGGGTAGGAGGAATGCCTAGGAAATTCAGATACTCCCATAACAGCTCCGGAACTGGGAATCGAAAGCCAAAAAATATCATGCACGAATACAGTGCGATGTATCCAGCCTTTGGGTTACAAGGGCTGTCATCATGTCCAGGCAGAACGATCTCGAGGTCAGGGAGATTATAATCGGAATGAAGAGTCTCCAGAGTCGACTGAGAAGCTCTATTGGGACAGTAATGAACCTCGCTAGAGTTAGCGACTTACCACTTAACTTGTCACCAACAGACATCGTTGAAGAGCAAAAAAGATATGAAAATGAAGAAGATGAAAAAAATAAACAAACCCTAAATTCAAAGATAGCGTGAAGAAGGAAAACGTAGTCTTCACATTTCCTTTTATAGAGTCGAGCAATGAAGAGACGGCTCATGGGACAGCGTGCGAGATTTGATGGCTATGCGAAATCCCAAAAATATGCGCAAAAACGAAAAAGCAAGAAAAGGATCGAGACACCAACTCGTGAAAAGCAACTGACAACATTAAATACAATGTAATGATGAAATCGAAAGACAAACCGTCACCAAAGTTAGCGGCCACGTCAACATGCCCACTAACTAAGAGGGGGAGTAGCTGATGATACATCAAAATAGACTGATCATCATAGTCGTACACGTGGCATAGAGACCCATCATGAGTATACAATGAACAACCTATTGGGCCCGCTCATGAAGCCCAATAGGAATAAAGCCAATTACAGAAGCCCAGGTAAGGTCTGCCAATGAGGAAACTTAAACAAAGCATAAATCCAGGCCCAAACAAATCAAAGCCCGGATCCAGGCCCGACATGAGTTCTCTCATAAAGAAGAGGATCGTTGCATCAAAAATAGCAGTGGAGGGAGTTACGCATCTCCATAACAAAGGAGATTGTTACAAGAAACATCTTCTTCCATTGCGCCTCACATGCGTAAGTCACGTAGAGAGTTAACCACGACCATTATAAAAGATAAAGAGAACATTCGATAAAGGTATGCAATTTTAACTGAGTTTTGTCCAGATTTATATCCTTCTTCCAACAGAGTTACTGACTTAAGCATCCCCTTGTGTCCCTTGGTGTTTGATAATGGAAAGTCGAGCTTGATGACCGCTATTTTGTTAGTTAGACAGAGTCTTCATCTGGCAAACTCTTTTTTCAAGCCTAAGCGAGTTAGTGAGAATAAGAATCCTCCTGTGGCCCTTGGTTTTCTATTACCCCCATTATTAAAAAGAAAAATAGAGTTGTTTATTGGATTTTTCCGCAGAAGAAATTTGTGGCACTTAATGTAGATGGTTCTTCCAGGAAAAATAAGGCTACAGCTGGCATTATTATCAGAAACTGCTTAGGTATTTGTCTGGTGACTAAGTAAGTTGTTCTTGGAGACAGATCAAATAATTTTGAGGAGGTTCGAGCAGTTATTGAGGGTCTTCGGTTATGTCGCAGGCTGAATATTACAAAGGTTACTTTGCAAACAGACTCTAAAATAGTGTGGGGTTGGTTCTATGAAAATTTTTAAATACCTTTGTTCGTGGAAAACAATTAGCGAGAGATCAAGAATTTGACATCCCAGATGGAATTTAGTTGTGTTCATATCTTCAGGGAAGCTAATGCAGTGGCAGATGCACTTGTGGATAGCGCTCAAAACAAGGGAGTTAGTAGATAATACGAAGGAAATGATCTCCCCAACATGATTGGTGGGTTGGTTCACTTAGACAGGTCTCATACACCTTATAATCGCCGTGCTAGATGAAAGAGTTTGGAGGGGTGTGGGGATTTTCTATCAGGTGCGAAGATGCTGATCAGTTTTTAGGAATGTATCCTTATAAATGAGGAAAAGGCCGCTGTGAGATGTTGGAAGTTGGTACAGCTGGACGGTTCAGATGTCCGTGACTTGGTGCTAGTAGCATGGACTATGCTTGGTCCTCGTTGGTGCGGTTTGATGTTGCAGAAGTTGTTGGGCCATGGAAACAGCTGTTTTGCTGTTGCTTATACTTTTAAGATGTTGTTTGCTGTTGCAGGTAATGGTGAATGATTCTGTGCGGTACATGCTAATGGATTTATGCTTGCAAGTCTTATGCTTGCAAGTTGCAAATTGAGATGGCAAGTTGTACGCTTAGTTGCAAGTTGCTAGTTGCTAGTTGCAAGTTGTGCAAATGGTTATTGGGAAGAAATTGATAATGGTTTTTGGGTTGATGCTAGGTATTACTTTCCTCTTCCTAGTTTCAAGTGGTTAAGGGCTCTATTTGCCTAGTTATTTGTTTGTTTATGAGGCCTAGTCTCTTGGTAAATTTGGCCTAGATCTTATTCCTTGGTTTAGGCCTAATCCTTGGTAAAATAGGCCTGGTTTTTCAATTTTCCTTTTTTGTTATGTAGTGGTTTTCCTGGTGGAACGGCTTTTGCAAGGTCTAACCCTTGGTAAACTAGCCTTTGATCTAGGACCTTATTCTCAAGGTCCCTTGATCAAGGTCACATAGTGTTTTAGGACAGTTTCCTTTATGGATCTAGAATTATATTTTTATTTAAGCTATGATGTATGTCCACTAGTTTTATTATTTCTCTAAGTAAAGTCGTCACGTACCCCCGACAGGTGTATAAGATTTTTATCAAGTAATAAAGGTCTGACATCCCATAGTTGGCCCTCCCCACTGGAGGTTTAATTTAAAAAATAAAAATAAAAAATAAAAAAATATTGAGTTAAGCATAATAGTGCCTTCGGCCACCAAAAAGGTGGTCCTTGGCAGTCTAACAGTTATTTTGCAGGTCAAACTCATAGGAGGACGATTTTTGGACGAATCAAACATTATTGCAATGTTCTTCCCTGATAACATAACCCAAGCCATTTCTCATGTTCCTCTCAGACCTCTTGGTGACCCTAATCAACTCATCTGGAAACACAACATAAAGGTCTCTTCACCACCAAATTAGCTTACATTTCTTTCTTTTTATCTTCATAATTTTAATCATCCCACCACCTTTCATCCTCCCTTCTCTCTTTTTCTCTCTCTCTCTCCCCCATCTTCTCAATCTGATTTGAAAAGCTCATATACCACATAGAACTCAAGTACTTATGTTGCGAGCTTATAAAAGGATACTCTCAATTGGAGTAATCTTGAAAAGACATCATGCTGCAGTCAGGGGCGGACCCAGGATTTTAGTCGAGGGGGGGGGGGGGGGGGGGAGAAATGAAAAATACTTATTAGTTGATAATAGTAGTTATCAATGGTAAAGCTAATTTTTTTCTACCTGAGCTAGTAACTAATAAAAAAATATAACTATCAAAAATACATTGCATATACCAAATTGGATTCAATGTAGTCCAATTTTATGCCAAAATAAGGTCACTATCGATAACCTTAGCAAGGAGCAAACGAGCATAATAACTAGAATATATAACTAATATCGCAAAATAATTGTATCCGTATCTAGGTGAAGCTAAATTTTTTTTTTTAAATTTGCGAACCTAATATGATCATAATACAATTTCATAGAAAAAATAGTTTAAATGAGGCTCAAATTTTGTACGAATTAGGTAATGGTATATATTTTCATTGAATTCTATAGTTATTATTTTAGATATTAATTTTAAATATTTTTTTGTTGGAAGTTTTATACAATTATACCACTTGTGAAAAACAATTCATTTCTTTAATGTTAATAAGTTTTTTTTAAACTAAACATTTTTTAATGTTTGTAATTACTAATAAAATTGCATTGAAAATAAAATAAAAATGTATTCGAAGAGTATTGAACTCAAGTCTTTTACCAAAAATAACAAACCTACAACCACTACACCAGCAAAGACATATTGAAAAAATTTTATAAACAAATCTGATATTGTATTCTACATTATATAATCGATTTTTTAAGACTAAAATATATATACTAAAAATATTTTAAAAATTGGCTGCCCCCCTCGCCCCTTAGTAGGTCCGCCCATGGCTGCAGTGGACACTACCTGCCCACTCTGTTGCTCAAGAAGAGAATTTTTCAACTCTTATTTAAGTGTAATCTCTCCCTTCAACTTTGGGCTCAATCTCCTATTCCCATTAGATGGCAAGCTACCAACTTCATTGATGAGAAACATGTTTTTGAATACATCACAGTCTTGAGTCTAATAGGTGCAACTTCTCCCATAATATCTTCACTAATGTTGCAACTGTACTTTCTACCATATGGAGAGCCAGGAATGATAATATTTTTAACAAAAGGTCTTTGATCCTCAAAATATTGCTTGAGGTTGCCACTTCTTATCTATCTACTGGAACGACCCTAACACTAGCAGAAACAAAGCTTTGATCGACCCTAAAGTTGATAATTGGAATAAGAAAATCAATGAAAGCGTCCACATGTCATGTTTGATGCTGCTTAAAGCATCTTTTGGTTTTCTAGTTTTTTATGCAACTGGGAAGATTGTAGGTGTTAGTAAAAGTAATTGTGACAGCAGACTCTATTCTAGCTTTGAAGCAGAACTTATAGCAATATAAGGAGTTGTGTGCAACACAAGAGATCTAGGATGTGGTTATTGTTGTTGATTTATTGCTAGCAGTCAAAGCAGTAGCAGTACAACATTAGTACAGATCTAGAATGTGGTTATTGTTGTTCTTTTGGAGAAAGCTAAGCCAACGAATTCCAGAGCTAAACTCTGCAAGGTGCATCTACATCAGCAGGACCAAAATTGAGTTGCTCACTTATTAACTAACTGTACTCATAGCACTTCGTCCGCTTTGCCCTTATTGTTTAAGAATGTTAATCTGAATGTTCTTAGAAAATTTTTCTCTGTTGTTCAGTACACTGTAAACAATTATGGCGATTGTTGCAGTGGTTTAGTTGTTGTAGGTGATTTAGTGAACCTCTTCCAGTTGTTTTTTATAAATAAAAGTATGTTTATTATAAAAAAATAAGTCTTGATTTCTTTAGATTTTCTGCTCATCATTGCTTGCTCGTTTTAGCTCTTATTATAGGTATTCACCACTGAAAAAGTCATTGATGCTCCCTACATATTTGAAGTATGAATACCATTATCACTGTGTTAATTTTATTATCCCTGTCATTTGTTACAATAATGTGCATTACATTACAGAAGAAGCAACAATTGCGATTATCATCAATGCATTGATGATGAAGGCAGTACGACCCGTTCACATATATGTATCTCCATTGATTATGAGGACTACTTCCTAATTTGCTCATAGTTGCTATGCTCCGCATGATCTTATCCATTATGATTAAAAAAAGACTTGTGTTCCACAAAGTGCAAAAGAATCTAATTTGGTTGCTAAAAAGGGTATTGTTTGGTTTTAGATTTGTATAGTTTCCCGTGACACACACTACGCCTTTAGATCTCTGAACTAGACATATCTTTTCCCTTGGTGTTTCTCGGATCTCCAACCCTACTAAGAACTCACAAACATGGGTTCTCCTCGTGTTACGATCCACAGACGATCAAGTCAATGAACAATCGTGAAACAAAATGAAACTAATTTAAAAGAAATGGAAATTGAGGGTTTATTTAGAGCTCCCTTAGAATCCAACCCCTCCTCATTAGGCAAGGAGCTCTATTCATACTACATTTCTCCTCTACCTGTCCTTATTCACGAATTTAATGATTTCGCAAAGAATCTTATAAAGTATGATCCTTTGCTGAGATCTGCGCTTTTAACTACAATCTTTCTCATCTGACATTGTCAGACGCCGCAGTCCGCCTCTATTCACTATCTTGTCTAGTTGACTAGGTTTCTCTGTCACCTCAGATCCATGTGGCACCTCACAATTAGATGTTATCCCTCATGTCCTCTCTGGAAGTGGTTTCTAGTTACTATTTGGCAAAGTTGACCGAATCTCTTTGTTCGAGCCTCCATCGTGCCTCCCCTTGATTGGACAACCCATCCTTTGAACCTTTCACTTTCTTGCACCTCATTGGTCCTTCCTCTCTGCAGATTATTCCTTACCTCATCCTCTATACAAATCAATCATTTTTCTTCTTAGTTGTCCTCAACCTTGAACCCTTTTAACTTGATGAAGAAGAAAACATCATGTGTCGAGCACATGACACATATTTCCCCCCAAAACTTCCCTTTGAAAGTTAAACATCACGCTGCAATGGCCTCCACGTGCTGGACATGTGCTATGAAAAATATGGTACAAACATTGCTGCCTAACCATATCTACTTGCCTCCTCTACGAGGAGGAATCAAGGTTGTACCTTTGGTTTCCTCTGGGGATAGTTACACCACGTGTCCCTTCCCGAGTCGCCTTATTAAATGTCTTGTCTGACTTAGCATGATGTGCCACGTGGGTGGCTCTAGGCAATATTCTCCATCATTATCTGGCTAACTGTTTCCTCCAATGCCATATTCATATTCACTGCAAGTGTGTCAGTTATCCAACGTTTATGCAAAGAGACGCAACCCAATGTCGATGATCCTCTCATATCCGTCCACAATCTTCGTCTATCAATTCTATCATTAGAGAAATTATCTTTTCCCTCTACAGCCTATTTTTCATTTCTTCTAAAACTAGAGTTTCAAACTTTCTCCTCATCCATTCTATTTTTCTCTTTTCCATTGTCAATGGCGAGGAGCAAGATTGCCACTGAGGCGAGGTTCAAACCTCAAACTAGATAGCCATGAAATATGTTCAAGACGATCATGATATCCCTTGAACTATCAACTTGAGTTACGTGGATGATGAACTATAGTAGGCTCACCATGATCTGACGCCATTTGTGCGTGCTTAGGTCAACTCAATGCCAAACTCACCCTAGCTCCCTCTCACCAGGCATCCTAGAGAAGATTTGAACTTCTACAACATTTGCCCTAGTCAAGGTATTCGAAAATTTTGGAGGTTGATATGTGCTATGGAACACACCAATCTCCATTGGAAGGGGAACATAAGCCCAAAGAGATTCACTCTTAATACTTTCTGAAGTCTACTTTGAACAAGGAAGAGTATTATTATCTGACTTGCTGGGATGGTTGCAGGGCTCGAGTGAAAAGGTTAGCCAGCTATAACAAGTTTTGGGAAAAGTGGCTTATCATGGTTTACGACGAAAATGATCAAGAATCTAGTGGAGATGACCCCAATCTTATCAATCTTCGATTCATCAACTTGAAGTTGAGCAACTTTCATTTCTCCATGGTTAGTTCCCTAATTTCCCTAATGCAACGACTACTCCAAACCACCAAAAGTGTTTTCTCACACCATTTAACTCTCCCACACCACCTATATAAACAAAGAAACGACATTTTTCCCCTCTCCATTCAAATCGAAAGGCAACCCCCTCCCCTCCCCCATTCAAATATCTTCCCTCTCCCCACATTAAAATCGAAACCAATCTCTTTCCTCTCCCTAAAAAATCTCTCAAAATCGAAACCCTTAAAAATTGAACGCAAAATGCAAAACGCAAAATCGAGTCCAAGCAATATAAACAAGTAAATCAACATTTTTCCCCCATTCAAAATGCGAAGGCCACACATTTTCCCTATCGCATTCAAAATGCAAAACGCAATTCGTAAGCTTGATTCTTCTTCCCCCTTCATTTGATTTGTTCGATTGCTTCACGAAATTAATGTTTTGTTAACATAACATTGAAATTTCAGTTTCTTGGAGGATTCCTTATTTATTTAGTCATTACTAACTAGTACACCAAAAAATGAATCAATGCGAGAATTTTGGAGGGAAAATGTATTGTTTGCTCGAAACAATGCGACAATTTGCAAAAACCTCGCTGATGCAGTCGTTTTCTGCTCCCTACTTTGACCTATTTTCGCTGACTTGCTGACTTGCACAAGTAACACACGTGAGCCACGGACCATCGTTGTGGTGGCCGATGACACTGCGATGCTAAAGTCGAACAGGGATCCGAGGAAGGTGTAATGCTGTAAATAAGGAATTTATAGCGTACCTTAACTTACCAACCTCATCTTTTATTTATAGTGCAGGAGATCTTCGTGAAGATATTTCTCTAATTAGGAGTCGTGCTGTAGGAGGGAAGTTCCATGTTAGCCCTGTGCTCCTAGATACGCGGGAGATAGTTCCCAATTCAAGAGCAATCCGTAGAAGGAAGTTTCCTTGCGGGAATGTACTCTTGTATTTGCTTCCTAGTTGGAAACAGAGAGTTGCTGTATATGCCTATCCGAAGCTGATCCTCGAGATACTTGCCTTAGTAGGACTTATGGGTATTGAAGATAGATGTGAAATGTGTGGGCCTAGCATGCTGTAAGAGTTCGGGTCCGTCTGGCGGGCTGAGTTAGGTGGGCTTAGACCGCTTGGCTCGGATCAATGTTTGGCTGACGCTGGGGCCCATAATTTCTTGAGATCATCATGACACGTGTATGGCTTAGGGATGTGACCATTTTTGTGTATCATCAACTATTCTCCCCGAGTTAGTGGGTCGTCACATCGGTTCGCTAAGTCATCTCTTGAAAAGATATGCTACTCATGATGATTGAGTCTGAATCGTTGCTTGAGCCACGCGATGCATTAATTGAACGTGCGTCGATTCAAGGGAAAAGACGAGGGAACCTAATCCTTATTTAGGTCATCCGTAGTGCGGAGTCTGACTCTTTTATTTTCTTTGATTTTGAAGATACTCCTATGTTCATCTTTTGATTAGAAAAGATTGTTCATCTTCTTCATGGCTCAACAAAACCTTCTTGATGACGCAACCTTGGCTAAGGGCCTAGAGTTTTTTGAATACAGGTTGCTTTCTGAGCCCGATGAAATCCGTACAAAGTTTGGGGTCCCCAAGGACCTATCGTTGTTTGTCCTGAAGGTTGACCAGACACCAATGTCGCCACCGACATGGTTCATCTGCTTGCATTGTGGGATGCTTTAAACTAGAGTGTGTTTTCCTGTTCTTGACATGATTTGGGAAATCTTGGACCTCCTTGGGATTCTTCCAGCCCAATTGGGGCCTAATGGATATGAATTATCCTCATCATTCTTATAAGGGCAAAGGAGGCTGATGTTCGTGTGACTCCGCGGGTAATCAGTTAATGACTTCTCCTCAGTTGAAGGGTAATGTCGTCTGTAAGATGACGTCGTCGACCTGCTTAATGAATTTGCCAGACGACTTCGATTCTTGGCAAAAGTATTGCTTCTTGGCCCCTGTGAATTCAAAATACTTCTGGTTCAAGGGTCGTTCACTCGAATGAGAGTTCAGGCCGCTTTGTAAGTGTAACTTTTTCTTTTGACTCTGTTATGCTTGGTTGCAGGTTAGCTAATCATTTCTTGTGTTTCTTCGCGAGAAGGTTTCTCATTACTCCCCTTACCCTAGAGGAGAAAAATACTATGGAGATGTTATGTGGCTTGTCAACGAGGAACATGGTGGATGTCATAAGCGTCCCCAACTTCATTCGTAGTGGTTTGTGAGACAACTGGCATGTAGCCCCCATTCTGTACCGAACATCACGGGTTAAGCCTGAAGATGGGGCCCCTTCTAGGAAGAGGAAGGCTGCTGGGGCCAAAGCTCATGTTCTGTCTGACGTGGAGGAATCGTCTGAGACGCTTGCCTATTTCGTGAGTTCGAAGAGATCCCGTGTCAGAACTAGGTTGCATTCAGCACAACCCGCTCTAGTGAGAGAAAAACGTGAGTCTGATCGGCCCGTCAGGGCAGAGATTGATGTATCGGTTGGGAGAAAGATTACCTGCGATTTGTAGGGGTTGAAGACAAGTCGAATCTTAGTAATGCGTAGGTCGAAGCTTTGAATGAGCGGCTGGTGCGGGTTGCAATGGCGGCTTCTGCCAGTGCAGATTCGCGCGAAACTGTTCCAATAGAAGGTTCCTATGAAAATCCGCCTGAGGTTGTGGAATCTGATCATCCCATTGGTGTGCTATCTGATAGTGGTCGTGGTGGCATAGGCCAAGTTTCATATAGTTTGCATTGTTCACCGTCCCGTTCCAGGCCACAGCTCTAAGTGTTGGAGGGTCCTTTGGATAATTTGCTTCATCCTCTCCCTCTGGTTCATGTCGAGTCGTCTCACACTAAAGGGTCGGTTGTTCGTGAGAAGGGAAAAGTCGCAGAGGAGAGCCTAGGAACAGTGGAAACTGCGAAGGGTGGTGCAGGCGTGATTCCTGATCTAGGAAAGTTTCATCCAAATGCGCAGATAAGCTTGTTTACACCAGACTTGGTAAGGATGAAAGTCTGGCACCAAGAGGTTGATGTGGAGTATACTTCGAGGAAACATATAAGCAGGCATAACAGTTGGCTGATGGGTTGCGCTCCAAAACCCTAAAGATGATACGCTAGAAGGGTGTATGGATAAGGGTTTAAAGTACCTTATTCTTGGTATGTCTCACTTGATCCAGGTGGCTGTTGCTGGGATGGAATTCGAGGCGACTCGTGAGAGGATATACACCATGGAGCGTGTCTTCTTGCACATGGAGAGACTGTATTCTGATGTGCTTTATGAAATTGAGCGGCTACAAAAACAGGCTGAGGAGAAGGGGCTGGAGTAGTCAGCCGTGGTCGCCGAGACTCAAATGGCTCGTCTGGAGGCCCTTGAGCATGATCTGGCAGAGGCGGTGTCCAAGAAAGACAAACTCAAGTAGGAGTTGAGCCGGATTTTCCAAAACGCAGAGGATGCGCAGGAAGCTGCAGATGAGGCACGTTCTGAATTGCAATCTCTTGCTTAAGAGAATGCTTGGAAAGAGGCTGATTGGGCTGTTCAAAAGCAACAATTGGAATCTGATGTGGAGTTCAATGCCTGGGAGGCAATGAAGGCCGAGGACCAGCTCGAATTGGAATGGCATGAGCTCATCGCTGTGAAAAGTAGTCTGGCCACAGAGCTGTCTCAGGTTGGCATGCTGACATGCAAGTTGAAGTTGTTGGAACTTGAACTTGCTGACGCGAAGGCACGAGAGGAAGAGCTTCTGTAGGAACAAGGCAAATACGAGTTTCGTTGGGTCATACACAGAAGACTGGAGCTGTTGACGCTGATGAAGGAGAAGCATCCAGAGTGGGATCTCAGGCGCTATAAGAAAATGTCGTATGTAGACTTGTCTATTTCCTTTGCGTCATCGGACGAGGAGGACAGTTTGGACCTTGATGCCAAGGTCGTAATGCGTGTGGATGCGACTCCTGCTCCTTCCCCCACTAAGCTTAGCTCTTTTGCTTCTGTATCTTCTTCTGATAAGGAGTGAACTTTTTAATCTTGTACCCATTTTGTTCAACCGTTAACGAAAACAGTTTTATCCATTTTGTGCTCGTTGCCTTTATTGTACGTTTTTCATTTCGCCTTTTTGTATTGCTTTGGCATAGGCTGGTTGAACCATTAGGATGTCGAGTGGTCTGTCTGCTTCTAGGAGCTTGACCGTTTACATTGTGAATGACTCAGAGTCACTATTGCATAGTCATGTCCAATAGCGAGCATGTTGCGAACAGTTTAGCCTGGGGTTGGTTTGCCCGAGCTGTGTCTTGTCCTCTGATGGAGTTTTTATTAACCTAAATTAATAAGCTAATAAACCCTACTTGTAATACTGCAAGTGCACGACTGTCTAACTGGTAGACAGTGGAAAATACCGGTCGATCCCACGAGGATTGATGAGACAATCGAATTTTTAGACTTATTTGAACTAATTTAGAGTTTGGGGTTACAGCAGATGAAAATTACTAAATTAAGAAAATTAAATTGACAACTAAAATTAAACTGATAAGATGATAGAGAGGGGACCGAGACATCGAATCCACCACAGGTTCTTCGAGATTTGTGTAATCCAAATTATTGTTTTGAAGAATTAACATGACTAACCTAAACATTAATCTAAGTTTGCAATTGATTTCAGCAAAGGTATAAATCCCTAGCATTGCGTGTCTACTTACGGAACACACAATCACAAGTTTATTTTAACTAATTTTAAACCCCTAGCATTGCATGTCTTCTTACGGCACACACAATCACAGATTCAGATTAATTGATTAAAGCAGGCTTTGGATATCAATAAAGGGTACTTCTAACTACCGACTAGTCCAGATAATTAATCCGGATATAATCGGTAAAAACAAATTATTGAAACTCAGAAATCAACTGTGTTTAACCTTCAAGTATATAGAAAACAATAAATTCAAATACAACAAACTCTAGGAAACCCTGTGGTTTCATCTTCGCCTTGGCGCGGGGTCTAGAAGATCATGGTGGCGGTGGTCACAGCACTGGTGTAGGTAGAATCCATCGGAGCACAACCGCGAATCCAGAGAAAAAGGCTGCAAATGCACTGTGGTGGTATAGAGCAGAACTGTAGGGTGCAAATAACCAAATGATTTGAAAACTAGTTTGTTCCCGCCAGAATTCGCGCTCTGTCTTTCCAATGAGACGCGCCGCTACTTCTTCTTCCGTTGAAGCTTCGAAACCTGCAAGAGAGAGGGAGACAAAGTGAGGGAGATATGAAAGAGAGGAAAGAAAGGACAAACGGGAGAGGAGCAGGGGCGGTGAAACAGGGAGATGCTCCCTATTTTTGCTGTTGCTTGTGAGCTCTGTTCCTCCAGCGAGCTCCGATCGTTGCAAAAGAGTGAGAGGGCCGAGAGATGGATGAACAGAGAGAGAGACCGAAGGAGGAAAAGGGAGAGAATGGAGGAGGGAGACAGGGCGGTAGAGCTTTGTCGCGATGTGGTGGTGTGCATAGTTTTCTCTGTCGCTAGGTGATGGTGGCTTGGACGGTGATGTTGTGGATGGCGAGGTGAGGTACACTGCCAGAGAGAGGTCAGGAAAGTGCTGATGGTGGTGTTGGCGAGGTGACGGTAGTTGCGACAGCCACATGGAGTGAGATGGCGGCGATGGCGGTTGGTTAGTAGCGAGAGACAAAGGTCTCTATGTCTCTGCCAAGGAGGAGACTGGAGGAATGGTGGCTGAAAATAGAGATGAGGAAGAAAAGAACGTACCAGCCGAGAAGTTTTCTCCAAAAAGGGGAGAACCTAAATTGGGTTCTACTATTTTCTTGGGCTTGGGTTTTTAGGTTAGCTTTTTGGGCTTGGGCTTAGGTTAAATTAGGTGGACCTAGGTTTGTTTGGGTTAGGTTTAAGTATGTGACCCTTTACTTTGTACCACAGCTAGAATCGACCAATTAATATATCATTCCCTCAAAGTGTCGCCTTTATGCGATTTCATCGTTCACGCTCAAATTCCTACAAAAACATGAAAATGAAATAATTAGAATAAAATATACTAATTGAAACACTAACATATATAAATTAAAGTGTATATTATGTAATAATTACGTGAATATCAAATACCCCCAAACCTATATTTTGCTAGTCCTCGAGTAAAACAATAAAAATAAAATTCTAACTCATTTTCGCAGGAATCATCGGTTGCACTTACCATAAACGTGCAACAAGGCTTTAAAACACTAGATTACCTCTAGTGGACGAGTTATAGTCTCGTGAGGGTTTCCAGAAATGTTACCCACAAACATTATGACTCAATAAATTTCCAAAACATGGTAACTTGGTTACTCGATCTATTATCCTCGGAGTAATAATCTAATTGCCAAAAATTTCAGAAAATAATTAACATTGTGAGAATAAAATATCAACGAGTCCAACAACAATTTAATAGTACCCAAAGGTTAAATAAATTTCATCAATTATTCTCAACTCGAAGTGTGTGTGTGCATAGACATATCACTACACCAAAAGGCTTGATTAGTTATACGGAGATGGCCATGGCTCAAAACTGTTAGTTTATTTGCCACGGCCCAAAACCGTGGCTAGAGCCTAAAACCGTCACTACACCAAAAGGCTTGATTAGCTACACGGAGATGGCCACGGCTCAAAACCGTTAGTTTATTTGCCACGGCCCAAGACCGTGGCTAGATCCTAAAACCGTGGCTATAAAAAGGAAATCTCTCCTGTGTTTGCTTTGGCGCCATTGCGAAAATAATTTCGCGGTATTGTGAAAAAAATTGGCGCTTCAAATCAGAGTGTTGGAGTTGATGAGAGTAAAACCATCAAAGAAGTGAGACTCAAATCATCCCAAAACCCTCCAACCCTCAGCACCAGTCGATCGACAGAGTCAATCGAACCCATCTTCCGCCTTTACTAGTTGATTGATAGCCCTCTACACTCCAATTGATTGATCAACATACCTCTCACACTCCCCAGACCTTCTATCGACATACCACTTCAGTCGATCAAAAGGTTTGCAAAAAAGAAATCAAAGTGTTTGTGAAGAAGAAGAAATCGAAGGGAATAAGAACTATTGGAAGGGTTTACGAAGAAGAATACCTAAGAGAGAATTGAAACTATGGGTTCGGCAAGAAACCCAGATGCCAGATCCAAGCAATCAATCAGGTATGATCAAAACACCGTTCAGTTTCTTCTTTTAATTTTTTTTTTTTTTTACTTCTTCTTCCTCTTCTCTGCGATTCAATTTTTTTCTTCTGTTCGATCAACTAAGTGAAGAAGAAGACCTAATTGCATCCTAGTGAGATTATTAGTGGGTACACAAAAGGAATCAACTTCGTAAGTTACTTCACACTTACTTAATTTAAGTATGAATTTTGCGAGAATGGTGTGTTACTTGATAAATTCAAACTTTTAAATTGATTGAAGAGATCCCCTTTGCTTATTTACTTAACATTTGTCACCATTTAATAGATTGAAGGGTGTTTGTTTTAACTTAGAATTCTAATTTTTGCGATGACTTTTTTTAAAGTAAATTGACAGATTTTAATAGATTAGGTGGCACAAAGAAAACCCTTTACTGCATGGGGCATTGTTAGTGAATGAAATCTGATAATGTTACTGTTTTACATGGGTTGTATGACAGACCATTGAAATATTAGAGGAGTTGGTAGAGGCAGGTTCAGAGACAATGGATGTGCGTAATAAGGAGCAAGTTTAACCCGAATGAAAGTTGCAGTTGCTAGTAAGCAATTCGGTCAAGAAGACATTTTGTGCCCCCTTATTGCAGATGTAAGTAATGTCAATCTATTTAATGGTTTCTATTTTCATAGTTGTTAGAATTTTGGAGCTGAATGTGGGTTGAATACTTTTCGTGTTTAGGCATGCATACAGGTTTGCCCAAAGAATCCGGCTAACTTTAATGTGGATAATGTTCATATTGCAAAGCTTGTTGGTGGTGGTCTGCACAACAGTACAATTGTTGATGGTATGGTCTTGAAAAGTGATGTTGGGAGCATAAAGAGAATGGAAAAGGCTAAGGCCTTTACTTTTAGCATTTCTTACTTATAAATTTATAATCAACTGGTTTTGAATATTGTTGTACTTTTCAATCATTTTATTGTCCACTTACCAGCTGGGAAAAAAAATCGACTATGTTACTTCTGTTATACCTTTCCAAAACATCTGATTTTTATTTTGCCACTCTTTTGAAATTGGTAGACATGGAAATATCTTCTTTAAATTTGGTTTTTGTTATACATTATGATATGCAATCTTGTTCGTGTTGCACTACAGCAAAAGGCCTGTTTAGCTACAGGGAGATGGCCACGGCTCTAAACCGTTGGTTTATTTGCCACGGCCAAAAACCGTGGCTATAATGGCCAACGGTTTAAAACCGTGGCTAAAAAAATAAAAACCGTGGCTATACACCACACCAAAAGGGTTGCCACGGCCAAAAATCGTGGCTAACTGCCAACGGTTTAAAACCGTGGCTACAAGCTTTTCACGTGCTTGTGTGGAGGCACTACAACGCTATGAAAGTCGCGGGAAAAACTAAAATTCACGCGGCTCGATTCCCTCCCATTTCTACATTTGCTTCCCTCTCAGTCTCGCTCTCTTTCCCCCCTCATTCACAGCAGATCGAAGTGCCCCTGACCTCTCCTCCTCTTTGCCTTTCTGCCCCTCTCTTTCTCTCTTCTTCCTTGGCTCATTCTCTCCCTCTTCACAAATCTCTCTCAAAAGCTCATCTTTTCTTCATCTTTCATGGCACCCCAAGCATGATTTCTTCAAGCAGAATAGTCTATTGTTCTCATCTCTTCCTCTCCCCATTTGCAAAGTTGAAAAGTTAGGGTTTCCTCTCCCCATTTGCAAAGTTGAAAAGTTAGGGTTTCCTCTCCCAATCTCTTCCTCTCACCATTTGCCTGATTTGTTGTTGTTGTTGCAGACATCGATGATGAGATCCAATCCAGCATTCGTTCGTTGCAGCTCGACTCAACAGGTAAGAATTAGCTGAATCTCATCCTTTACCGTTCGTTCGTTCGTTCTCTATCACTACTGTATTCGATGATGTACTAAACGTAATGTTTCGATTGAGTTTTGTAGAAGAGAACAACGGTGTGGTTTTGATGGATGAAGTGAAATCTGAACAAGTTAAGTCAAAAGAAGTCGTAAAATCTGAACAAGTTAAGTCGAAAGAAGTCGTAAAATCTGAACAACGGTTAAGAGTCTTCCACCATCAGAGTCATTTCCAAGGAGTGAACCAATTGGTGGGTATATCTTTGTTTGCAATAATGATACCATGCAAGATAACTTGAAGAGGCAACTCTTTGGTAAGCTTTCCCCCAATTTCCTTTGCTTTTTGTTGTTCAAGTTCAATTTTTTTTTTTTTTAATTTATTGATCTTTGTTAATTGATTTGAGTGATCATTTGAATTTAATTTGATGTTTTGATCCATAGGTATTGATGGGTTTTATTGAATTTTGGAAATTGGGTTTTATTGATTAATGGGTAGGCATGATTTGTGGATACATCTGATCTGATATTGTGTTGTTTGTGATTTTGATTTTTCAGGGCTCCCTCCAAGGTATAGGGATTCAGTGAGGCAAATAACAGCAGGATTGCCTCTTTTCCTTTACAACTACTCCACTCACCAACTCCATGGAATTTTTGAGGTTTGTGGTCTCTTTCCTTGTTTGTATGTTTTCTACTTTGTGAATTGATGTAGATACTAGATACTGAAGTTTAGTGTTAAAGTGAAGTACATATCTGTGGTTTAGTGGAAAATTTTCACTTCAAGGGATAATCTGATTGATTTATCATTGTTGCCCTTGTTTAATGATGCTACAAATGAAGAAATTTAAGATATGTGAGGTATATTGCCTAATATACATATTTGAAACATGCTTAGATCAATAAAGGATGTTGGATGTCAAGGGTAGTAGAATGATACTACAAACCTTTTTCTCATTCATTCATAGTTGTTTCCCCTGCAAAAGGAATCATTCAGATCTATTTTTTAACCTGCAAATTTTTTTGGGGGCACAAAACATCTAGGTTTAGATAAACACTTCTGATCTGAAGGGTATTTTCACAATTGAAAGCTTGTATGTGATCTGAAGGGTATTTTCACAAAACATCTCGCCTTTTTTTTTTTATGAAACAATACGTCAACCTCTATTAAAATTTCCAGTGAATGATTGTGTTATCGTGATTCGGTTACTATTCAAGTTTTTATCAAACTCTTGTTGCACTTAACATTTTTTGTCTATTTTTGTTTTCAATATCTAAACTAATTACTAATTTTGGAGTATTTGTTAATAAAGGTTGGTACAGCCGTTGTTACGCGATCTGATGGGCGGTTAGCATTAGGCAGACTTGGAGCTCTTTGTGAGCAGGTATTGATGTTTCAAATGTTATCTTGGTTCATTTGTGTCATTTGAAGCTCATACTTGTAATAAGTTTCTAAATTGAATCTTCCGCAGATTAAAGATCTTAACTCTAGAGGATTTGAGGTTATTTTGGTAGCTTCAGGAGCTGTTGGTGTTGGTCGCCAAAGGCTTAGATACAGGAGATTAGTCAATAGCAGGTTATTCCGTTATTATGATTTTCCTCTCTCTGTATTTTATTTTCTCCACAGAGTACAACTTTCAATTTGTATTGTTCCACTTTAAGGGTCAAGCTATAAATTCTATTGTAATGCATAGAAAATTTTCTGAAAACCCAAGTAGCTCTCATGCTTGGAGTCCCTGCTTGTAAGTTCCCACTGCTTAAGAGAATGGTCGTTTCCTAATGCAACCTATTCACCTTCAAGCACCGTTTGCTGTTGTGTTCAATTATAAGAGGATAACATCGATTTATTTTTGTATACCAAAGAGTCTAATCGTGTGGTTATCTTGATTTCTGTGATCATGGAACTGATGATTAATATGTAAGCCTGGAGTTTCCATTGGAGTATCCAATCAAGTATGAGAGCGTCCAAACAAATGGAATGGGATTATTTTTTTTGAAGTGAAGTATCAAAATAGATGATAATTTATACTAAAAGTATATGTTATATGCTCTTTTACTAATTTCTTATTTCCCCATGTTATTCATTATTTTCAGATTTTTTTGTTTGTTATGTATGTGTTTATTTAAAAAACGGAGTCCATAGCAGGGCTTTCTTTTCTCTCTCATCTACAAATCTGAACAGTTATGTTTCCCCACAAGAATGCATTTAGATTTTTGATGCATCTTTTAGTTTTAAAATAGTGGTGTTTATTTATTCATAGTCAGTTGTGGAAGTATGAAAAATCGTTTGCATTAGTCATTTGGTGTACATAGAGGGAGAACAACTCATTGTAATTTATATTTTACAGCTTTAATGATCTTCAGAAGCCACAAAATGAGCTTGATGGAAAAGCGTGTGCAGCTGTTGGACAGAGTGGTCTTATGGTTCTCTATGATGCTCTGTTAGTCAGGTGAGAAGACAACATTCTCTTGAATTTTGCACCATCATTCATTTGAACAATTAGTTGCCATTCACATTGTCTACATTTCTTTCATTCATAAGTAGAAACATATATTGTTTCATCAAATCTGCTTTAGGTTCTTTCTGTTACTAACATGTAGCACGTATTCTGCAGTTGGACGTGACATCCTCTCAACTTCTTGCGACTGATAATGATTTTAGAGATCCAAATTTCAGACAGCAGCTTTCTGAAACATTGAATGCGTTGTTACGTTTAAGGGTTATTCCTATATTTAATGAAAATGATGCAATTAGTACCAGGAAAGCTCCATATGAGGTATATATTGCTTCAATACACACCATGACTTGAGTTTGATTGATATGAAAGTATTGCCATGAAAGAACTCATCGTTTCCCTATTATATTGTTTCCATATATATTTGCTCTTGTATGTAGTGATGAATTATGTCATTTGCAGTTTAGGAGTATGACCATTAACTAAGTTAGCTTGACAGATAAAAACCATGACTTAAGAAGCTATCCATGTTCGTAGATCTTACTGAACTTCAACGGCTATGACACTTGCTTATTATAGTTGAGTTCAACTACAGTTGCTTATTACTGAAAGACAAGCAGTTGTTTTTCTATGAAGAAATCTGAAATTCTCAATTTGGGTTTGATTTTAAACAGTATTGTTGAGTTCCTTCCATAATGCAACTCTGCATGATGAGTACTTACATATCCTGTTATCGGGATTTACAACTTCCATACTTGTTTTTCTCAGTTTTAATGAAAAGTTTTGTTCCACCGAAAAAAAAATCCTTCCCATACATTGATTGAGACATACCCTGGAAATTCTTATTTACACTTGGACAAAGTTGTTGAACACGCTAATATGCACAACTGCATGGTCATGGTGTCAAAAAACACATTTTTTTGGAAAATGGAGTACCATTATGCTTAGCTACTCTGAAAATAAAAGATAATGTAACTGAGTTCCAAAGGAATTTGTAGTTTTAATTAGCAAAAAATTTATTTTGGTGTCATATAGTTGGAAAAAGTTGTCGGTGAATCTTATGCGGAGGAAGCTCTGCTTAAAGATACATCTGCTTACTATTCTCGGAAGGCTTCTAATTGGATTCTAGAGGACTCTTGTCCAGATTACATGCTAAAGGTGAAATACCTATTAGTTTTTTTGTGCTTTGAATTTGTCTTTTGTTCCTGATAATCTGGTTGGTGATATTGGTGCCGTGGTAATTTTCAGGCCGAGGAGTGCTTAAAACGAGAAAAAGACAGGGTAGCTCATTACTTGCATTCTAGCAGCGAGCAGAAGTTATTGGAGGTTTGTTTTAGTTTCTAGAATTTTATGGTATATGTCATTTCTCAGCCTGTGGTTAGGCTAGATAGATGATGCTAAAGAAGTAAAACAAAGTAATAATTTGAGTCAATTAATAAATTTTGAGTTTTCCTTTTTTCAAAATCTTTTATTTTTATTTTTTTGATAAGAGTTGTATGCCTTAGGAAGTTGTATAGAATTCTTTTTCAGTTGTTTATTCATTGAATATATGTTCCTTTGGCAGAAAGTGCAACATGAGCTATTATATATATATGCGAGCCAACTACTTGAAAAGGAACACTCTGGATGCCATGCATTGCTTAGGGACGACAAGGTAAATACCTGGTCCATGTTCTCCTCCATAGACACAGAATCACACACATACTTGGAATTGGGATTTTGCAAGATGGTAAGCATAAATGTAATTTTATGTAATCTGTAGGTGGAGGACCTGTCAAGGATGTTTAGGTTATTTTCTAAGGTACCTTGTGGTCTGGACCCTGTTTCAAACATATTCAAACAGGTAAGACTAATTTCTCTTTCTGGTCTTTTCATGTAGGTGGGTTACTTTTGT
The DNA here is from genome assembly GCA_963556465.1 of Berberis vulgaris. NCBI lineage: Eukaryota > Viridiplantae > Streptophyta > Magnoliopsida > Ranunculales > Berberidaceae > Berberis > Berberis vulgaris. Next base: position 40,994,241 of record OY747127.1, read on the forward strand.
GTGTTCTATTTTGATCTTTCTTATTTTCTATGTATGTCATCATTAAGCTGGAATGCTCAAAACATAAATTGAGAGTCAAGCTGATGGTTGTACAACAGTACGAGTGTTAATACTGCTACATTATTCTTCTCATTTGAATTTCTGTTCCATAGGTCATGAGGGAGCCCAAGAATGCTCTGGGTACCGTAAACAATACCAGAAGATGTTCAGTATGAATGACGTAAGTTTTTGTTCCTTTGCATCTTCCTGATAAGCATGTATATTGTCAGAGGTGAGTTTTTGTTGAAATGTTAGTACCCAATTTTAAGTGAAAGGTTTGTTTTTTTTAGCTTGGATAAAATGATGGGTATTGGTTATGTGGATTGAAGCTTGAGCATTTGTGTGTGACAATTGCTGTTTTGGAGGGTTTTGTTGGACTCAACTTGGAAATTGGGCAGGTTTGGTGTTGAACTTCTCATTTTGATTAATGGGTGTTAAAGTCACGGGCTTTTTTGTTTTTTTGTAACATGCGATGTGTTATGATTACTGGCTTTTATTGCATATGTATGCAAACAGTCCCATAATCCCTCAGATTGGAGAAAGTAAATAAGAGGAATACAGTATTTTACACAAAGGCCATTGTAGCTTCTTAAACATTTCAGATTCCAGTATGATTTTCTAGCTGTCATTTCACTATCAAATTGTTTATACTGATTCTTTGCTTTTCGTAATCTCAATCTCAGGTTGGAAACTTCAGCGTAGAACCAGTGGGCGTGGAGAGCGTCCCAAGGTTCTTTACTACCTTCTTGTCTTTCAAAAAGTGTTTGAATAAGTTTGCTGAATTGAAATGCTTTAAAAATCTAGTGGCTAACATCTTTTATATGATTCAGATTTTATGTATTTTAAATTATGTGTTTGTTTTGGTTCTTATTGTTAATATTGTTACTATGTTTTGCTGATAAAAGGAAAATCCTCATTTCTTAGTTCTAAGGTTAAAGGTGTTCTAGTAAACATGAGCAAGTCTCTAGAACATCTGATAATTTGTTAACTCTTATTTCTGGCATTCATTTACGAGATATGGTGGCCACATACTTGAGTTTTGGCACAGTTCAAAATAGAAAATTTTCTATTTGATTAATCAAAGTAAAGCTCAAAGTTGCACTACACTTCTTGCCATGAAACTCACTCGACTTCTTGCCATGAAGCTCACTCATTAATATTTACCTTGGAAGTTGGAACTCACTTAATAATTGGGGTTATTGGATTTGTAGAACTTGTTATTGATCTTGGTACATAACAAGAAAAAAAGAAAAAGAGGAAAAAGTACATGAAAATTGACATTTTTTAGAAACTTAACAAAGGAAAGTTCACAAAATGTTGGAATACTGTAGTTTTGAACCACCAATATGTGAAAACTTGTTAATCAATCCACAACAACAACAAAAAAGAAACTTATTTTTTTTAGCCCTCCCCACCACATGCTACTGGCCGGGTTCGAACCTGTGATGTGTGATCAGCTACACCTCTACCAACTCAGCTGGTACACATTTTGAAAAAAAAAATGCCTTGTTAATCAGTATGATTTCCTCATCCATACTAAGTGGTTATCGCCACATTTTGTTATTCAGTTGTTCTTTTGTTTTCTGTGTTATGTCGTCTATCATTTGGTCTTTGTAGTAGTAAACTTGATCCTAGTCCTCCCAGTATGTATACAGGCTGTTTTTGTAACCAATAAAACTGCGCCACCTGTGTGTGACTGTAACCTTAGACATGAGCTTTAGGTTCTCCTCTCTTCCATATTTTAGAAGTTGTATTTCATCTAGTTTTATGTACATGTTAACTTGTGAGCCACTATGGTTTTTAATAGATATTTATTTGGTTCTTTTAAATATAGCTCTTTCTTTTTTGTTGTTTGGGTTCAGTATATAATACTTGATTCATCACTCTTTGGAAATTTAGGAAACTGAGCAGCTTAGGCATGCTCTGGAAAAGGAAGTTGGGAAGATTGAGGTAATTATTTATTTATTTTACTTTTCGTCCATGTTTACAGGTAAAAATGTGCATAAGATTCCTTTCCCATTCCTCTAGAATTTAGTAGTTCTGATTCTGTTTGGTTGATCCGTAACATGTACTTGTAATTAATGTTGAAGGTCTAAACTTATTTATTCTCCCTGTTTTTTTTTTAGTTGTGAGAATACAGCAATTTGTATATCATATTTTGAAGATTCACTGCAGATGCAATCTTGGTCGAGACCACATTCATCCCTTCCATTCAGCAAAGATGGGCGTGCTGGAACTAAAATCATCCCTGATCTTGTAAAAATACCTACTGATGGCACTGATGTCTGGGAAATTGACCCTAGGCTGTTGAAATTTGAAAACAAAGTTGCATCTGGATCATTTGGAGATCTGTAAGTTTTCCATGCTTTTACTTAACCCTTTTGGCCGTAGAACCACTTGCAATTTTTTTTTCCTTTTCTGGACCCAGGTACGAAGGCTCTTATTGTAGCCAGGAAGTGGCTATTAAAGTCCTCAAGCCTGAGCGCGTAAGTGCAGATATGCAGCAAGAGTTTGCTCAGGAAATCTATATAATGAGGTTCGTAAATTGATAGCCCTTTGACATGCATGGCTTAACATTTTTGGTTTTTTTCCTCAGGATTTTTGGTTCTAATAACATTTATAGTTTTCTAAATTCAATTACTGTTATCCAAAGACGGCAAATCTTTCTTAAAGAAGTCTTCCTTACTATGTTATCTTTTAGAATCTTCATATGGATCTTGACTGCTATTCTCTAGACATTGTCTCAGATAGATCTGGTTTTGTTAAACTAGAATTGTCAAATTTTAGTTTTTTCTTCGAATTTGGATAGTGTACATTTATGATGTTCAAGATATTTATGCTTCTGATCATTAGATGTTGACTAAAAGAGTCCAATTTCTAGTTTGACTGTCCATTTAGGATCCCCCTTAACACTCTGGGCATTGAGGCGTACACAAACCATAAACTCCTCAATGCACACACATTGATATGTTTTTAATCATTATATTTTCTTAATGGAGCAAAACTCAGTTTTTTAATTTTTATTTTTATTGATGTTTCCCAGAAATTTTTGCATTCCAGAATTAAATTTTGATGACACAAATGGAGCCTCAAAGGGCAATAGTTTCTGTTTTTCTCATTTTACACTTGCTGGTTTGATTGGAGGCCTTTTCATGCTTCAAATGTTTTCCACTTACTGCTCTTTGCCATTGCAGGAAGGTTCGACATAAGAATGTGGTACAGTTCATTGGAGCATGTACAAGACCTCCAAGTTTATGCATTGTGACAGGTAAGCAATCGATTGGCTTCCAGATCTGTTTGCTGCTGTATGCTGATGAGGAGGCCTTTTCAGTTTCGAGTCTATGTACCAAATTCTTCTCTGATCCTGTTTTAATCGTCATCAGTTTCATTTGGGGTTTTATGCTTCAGAATTTATGTCTGGTGGAAGTGTGTATGATTTTTTGCATAAGCAAAAGGGAATTTTCAGACTTCCAACTACACTCAAAGTAGCTATTGATGCTTCAAAGGGAATGAACTACTTGCACCAAAACAATATAATCCACAGAGATTTGAAAAAGCTAATGATAAATCAAAGATTTGGAAACTTACTGAAATCAGTGAACCAGCTCAGTGTCGAACATTGCGGCTCCTAGATAGCTACAAAACAACCAAGGTTCGCGTCTTATTTTCGACCAGTGTTTATTTAAAAGATACTTTTATTCAATGTTTCACCTCATCTTTATCATTGGCTTATTCTGCGTGCTGTCCCCTGTCCTGTCTACTTATATTTGATATTCATAATGAATTTTTCTTATAATCATAGTTTAATCTACTTATTGTTGATACACATTAGACATGATAAATACTTCACAATTATTGTTTGGATGGAGAAGTGCATAATTTATTGTTTGCAATTTTCTTCATGAAAAGGGCACCAGGCTAGGCTTGTGAGTAACGATCTAGACTGATTCATTATGCGTAAATAGCTGAAGTCTGATACAGAGTCACTTTGAATATTGATTATACTGATTCTGATTCTGATTCTTTATGCGTAAATAGCACAATTTTGTCAATTGCTTGCAGGTTATTTTGTCCAAGACGTTGTAGTAGCAGCAGTAGTTGGGGTTGTAACTGGATTTTGTGTTGGTCCATTGCTTCCTGTTCTGGGTCATTGGCTCGGCAGATCATCCATCATACAACTCTAAGTAAAATGGAGTTGGTATGTAACCACATCATACAAATTTCATTTCCTTTTAATTTTCAGCCTTAGTTCTAAGTTGATCATCTGCTATTGTTTTCAGTGGCAAGGCTTGGTGTGAATGATCAGAATAAGAACAATGGAGTTGGTATGTAACCACATCGAATGATGATTAGACTTTATGTTTTTTCTGAAAATTTATTAGTATTATGTGCGGAGCACTATGTTAAAATTAAAATTAACATAGTACATGAAGTGTGAGATGGGTCTAATGATATGACAGATGGATCATTGTATTTATTTTCTGAGAAAATGTTATGAACTTATTATCGATTGTACACTAAATGGTTGTCAACATTTTGTGGGTGCGGTTGAGACGTCAAGCATTGCTGCCATTTCTCATTGTTTTCAATATGGAAATCCTAACTTCAGGCTGCCAGGGTGCTATGGTGCACTCTGTTTATGGAGATGCAGGGCACTCTGTTTAGTGCGGTCTGGCCGGGTGATGGGGGCAAGCTTGGAGCAGTTGATTGCTCAGAACTGAATGGCCCTAGTCGAGGCTGGAACTTGGCGGGGATTGCAAGCAATGGACGTGATATGCGCTGGCTGGAAAGTGGCTGGATGTAGTGCGGTTTGGAACAAAACATGGCATTTCTTTTGCGCAGGCAGGTGTGCTGCTGCTGGGTGCAAGGCGAGGGTGCAGTGTTAGGCAGTGTTGCTTCTCTTTCCTGATATACAAACTGTTGTGAGTACTCTGTTAGGAAGAGTTACTGTTAGATGTTCTGTTAGAATAGCTGTCAATATTGTTAGTGCTATAAATAAGTAGTCTATCTGACTTCTAACATTCACTGTCTTATTTGTAATTCTACTTCATACTTATTTTGTCCATTTTTGTTTGGTTTTTATACGGGTAAAGTCGTAATGTACCCCCATTTTGATTGTAAATCAATTTTTTTGATAAGTAATAAAGGTCTGGCATCCCATAAGCTGCCCCTCCCCACTGGAGGTTTAACTAAAAAAAAAAAAAAAAAGGTGTGGGGCTGTGATTTTGCTGCAGCAGCAACAAAAATTTAATTTTTTTTTCGATTATATTATTTTGCAACGGTTTCAAACCCTCGCAACAAATCAGATTTCTTTTTTTTTTGAATTTTGTTTTTACTGACCACGGCTTAAAACCGTGGTAATTCATGCTTGCCACGGCTTAAAACCGTGGCTAAACTTTTTGCAAAGGCTTAGAACCGTGGCCAGTGCTTGCCACGGCTTAAAATCGTGGCTAAAATTTTTGCAACGGCTTCAAACCGTGGCCAATACTTGTCATGACTTAAAACCGTGGCCAGTGCTTGCCACGGCTTAAAACCGTGGCTAAAATTTTTGCAACGGCTTTAAACCGTGGCTAGTACTTGCCACGGCTTAAAACCGTGGCTAAAATTTTTGCAACGACTTATAACCGTGGCTAAATCAACAACCGTCCTCGAGCATAAAACCGTTGCTAATATGTTTTGCCACGGTTTGTAGCCGTTAATGGTGATTTGGCGACACCTCTACTACCCACGGCTCTAAGCCATGACAATTGGTTACCCCCACGGTTCCAAACCGTTGCTGATGGGTATTTTTGGTGTAGTGTTGGTTGTTGTATTCGCTGGTGGCGTCGATACATCTGCAACTGAAACAAAGGGAACCGTACCCATCCATAGTGCAGAGCAGGTTCTAATCCCCCACTTTTAGTTACTAAATGAAAAAATTGTTGAATCTGAACTACCGTTGTTGAAACATTTAAGAAACATCCTAAAGGAAGCTACAAGATTTTTTTATGAGGGCTTGAGTCCATTGTTTACATGTTTGATGTATTATGATGTAACAATACTACCCTGGTTCAAGTACAGTCCAATTGCTAAAGAATCTCTTTGCATGAACATCTTGTTGGCTGCCTAGATTAATTAAAAGTTATTATGACTTAATGAGTTTGGTTTTCTACTGTTAGTCCTTGAAATCACTTCGCAATTAGTTTGCTTATGGCATGGTTAACTCAAAATTGCTTTTTTATGGGGCTTTTATTTTTTCTATGTATGTTGACATTCTCTCAAGTCCTGAATGACCTTTTCCATGACAAGAATCCAATTTTGTGCTCTCTTGTTAAATGATACATTGGATGAGTACCTTGCAGCTTGAAAACTACGCAAAAACAGAAGAGGCAAAAGTTGAGGAGCTCATCAAAGCAGTTGCTGATTCCGGTGCCAAGATTATTGTTAGCGGAGCAGCAGTAGGAGAGATGGCTTTACATTTTTGTGAGCGTTACAAGTAAACTAATTGCCCCTGACTCTGATAATTACTGTTATTATTTTGAAAATGTTGAATGATCAAGGATGCATACTAAAGGTATTGGCAAGCCAACATTTTCCATTATTCATAGGCGCGCGCGGGGGGGGGGGGGGGGGGGGGGGGGGGGTTACACCTATCATACTGTTTGATTAGAGGAATCACTTTTGAACCTCTAGGAACCTATGCATGAGTCCAAGGATGTGTTTGTTTGCACAACTTGAACCCACAGCTGTGTCGACAACCCTAAATAAACAATTTACAACTAATATGATTGCTTATATCTGCCACTTAAATGCGGGAGTTAGAGGTTACAGAATTGAATTACCATGCATCAAATTTTATGAGATTGTTTCTTTTTCATATTTTTATTAAATGGCTCAATGGTATTTGACTTAGATAGGACATGTATGCTAAATACTGAAAATCTTGTCAACAAGCTTATGGTCTTAAAGATCAGTTCAAAGTTTGAACTACGGAGGTTTTGTCGTACCACTGGTGTTGTTGCTATGGTGAGCCTATCATTGGCAATTTCCGTGTGGATGTCCTCTTTACCTATTAATACTTACCTTTTAAATTTCATTGGTAGTTGAAACTTTGCCAGCCAAATCCCGATGACTTGGGTTATGCAGATTTTGTTTCAATAGAGGAAGTTGGTGGTTTTCGGGTATACTTTCCTAGATAAAGCTTGATGATCAGAATCTTACTTCTCTTTCGTCTATGAATTTCTAATCAAGTAAAGCCTGTTATGCTTTCATCTTTAGGTTACTATCGTCAAAACTGAACAGGGTGGAAACTCTGTCTCAACTTTGGTTTTACGAGGAAGCACTAATAGTATATTGGATGACCTGGAAAGAGTTGTTGATGATGGTGTTGAAGAAAATGGTATATGTGCATCAGAAAATTAGACTAGCTCGGTTTCAAGCCGCTACTTTGCACAGGTTTGTTTAATTGTACTTCTTACAGGCATAGAGTGTTGAATTATAGTTTGTTTTGAAGATTAATGTATTTCAAAATCTAGGCCTGAGTGCATGCATGGGTGCCATGAATTATCTTCAATTCAAAAGAATTCTGAATGTAAAGAATGCTCTTTAGTGATCTTACACAGTGTCTTAATTCTTGGTTGCACCAACTTCTTTTGTTGATTGACAGATGAATATGCTAAATTTTGTCCATTTCGAATTTTTTCAAGGCTTTGGATTCTCTTGAGTGGTAAAATATTTAGAAACAGCATCTAATTCTTGGTGATGAGTTTTTTTTTTTCTTTTAAAACACTATTAAATTTAAAAAAATTCAGCGCTAATTGATTGAACGGATATCCTGAATTCTGTTCAAATCAACATTTTCCAGATGTAAATCTTTGTTTAAAGAATAATATATTGAAGAACTAGGCGTAATTGAATAAAAACTAACTGAAAGTCTGATAATTCGACTCTTTTTAAAAAAAAAAAAAAATTGTATGTGAATGTTCTATTAGTGTTTTGAACACGGAAGAAACTGTTCATCTGAATTTGCCATGGAAGAGTTTAAGATTCATGAATACATTTTACTGAATTTCTTTTAATTCAATTTTTGTTGCTAATGACTGATCTACTTCATCGTTTTCTCTGGGTTGATCTAGTTATTTGTGTGGCAGTGAATTTTGTTTGAATGGGGTCTGAATTCTTGTAAGATCAACTTTTTCTGAAATGTGATGTAGCCCATGATTGATCTGTTTTCTGCACTGAAAAGGCTTCTCCTGTTCTTAAGTATTGTCAGTTATTATTACATCTGAATTAGCCCACATTAAAACAACGTGTCATTAAAACAACAGAAATTAGATGTTCATCATAGAACTTTGTCCAGTTTTTCCATGTAATCTAAGATCAAATTGCAAATTTGATGTAAATTCATCTTACCAGATGGAGTCACAAACTAAGAATGATGAACTATTATATCTTATATTTGGTTCTGGTCACTGATCTGATCAAATGGTCATTGACATATTAGATTTATGAACCAACCATTGGATACTTGATGTAACATTAGACCAGATATCATGTGTGTTGTCTGGAGTAATAACAAACAAAATAATTTCGTTTTGTCGGCATAGCAGTGAGATGTATCGGTACTTTATATAATTTTAACCATGCTAATAGGTTATATTATATTTTCATGGTGACATCCAAGCTTCAAAAGTTCCTTGTTTTTCCATTTTATCATTAAATCTCAAAGTTGCAACTGTATGATTTATTTTTGACACAATCCCAATATATAACTTGGGGGCTTCTTTTTGAAGCTGATTACAGGTTCTATACTGTAAGGCAATTGTCAACTGTACCACCTTGTCTTGATTAACGATAATAAAAGCTCAATGCATATCCATTCATGCATATTTATGGTCATATTTGTGTTTTGTAGGTCTTCAGCTGGGTTACACCGTAATCTTTGGCTCCTATGCATATTTTCTTTTCATCCGAACAGGTTTTCCATAATTTCAGTTAGCCAAGTAGTATTCCTCACCAACATTAAATATGGGAGGCATATTTAGCTTTAGTTTAGACAAAATTGAATGGACTAAGGGGATCAATTTGATTGATCTGAGAATCCAAACTGAGGGATTACATCTATCAATGTTGCCAATGGTTCATTTGCTTAGCTGATACATTCCATGATTGTCTTGATGCCTCTATCAATTTTTTGTTACGAACACTGGAAAATTGTTTCAATAAGCTATGTTTTTAATTGGCAGTCTGACAAGCAATAACTTTATCTTTGGTTCTTGAAGCAGGAGTAATGTAGAGAATAACTTTCTATTTCTGTTGTTTATTTGTTTATTTGCAGGGCACCTTACTGCTCCACTTGTTGCTCATATATTTTGCAACATAATGGGATTGCCTGTACTGCATTCAGGGAGGAGTGGTATGCATATCATTTATAATTTGCAAGTATGCACATTCCTTTGGTTGATCTCTGTTCTTTTGGCTACAATGAAACAGTGAGTGAACAGGGGATAAAAAGAGATGAAGTGAGTTGCATACAATAGTAAACAAAGGTACATACCATTTTCACAACAAGATACTCCAAAATTTCACTCTTCCCCGTGTGCTTCCACTGCACTCTAAATGTCTATTCTTGTGCTTCCATTGCACACTCTAAATATCTATTGTTTGTTTCATTTGAATTCAGGAAGAACGAGAGGCTGCTATCAAGCAGCTTAGGAAGAGCTTGAAGTTCAAAGCTAACCTTCGGGTGGCTGAGCCATGAATCATCTTGACCAATCTTTATTATGTTGTTAGGGGTTTAGGGCTATTCTTGAAATCCTTGACGATGGCAATTGCTTATTTCCTTTTATAAGTCTTACAATGATGCACACATCTGCAAAATAAACACAAATAATAAGCATTTAAATCTTGTTTTGTCTGATTGAGCTATGTATGACTCAATGGAAAACAAAGCACAGTACATTGCTGCTGTATATAATTTGTACAATTTTGGTAGGTGCTGTGGTGGATTAAACTAGCTAAAGAAATTGAAAATATTGATGGTTTTAAGGACATTTTGTGTTTCCATGCAGCGACTGATATTACTTTACGAGTGTTTGAGAAGGAAGATAGATACGTTTGTTTAGAAGGTTTTACCATATGGTTTTGGACAGTACAGAATATCAATGCTATACCTCCCCCCTGCATTTTTTTTGTTTCTTCTTGACACAAGTATCATTGTGTTACTTGCCTCTTTAACATGATTCTAGATTTTTTTCTTAACCTATGTTTTTCGTTTCATGCAATATTGGGAAGGCATCATTTATCCTTAGTATCAGAACCGCTAGGTTATCTGAGGCCCTGCTGTTATCACTACACCAAAAGGCCTGTTTAGCTACGGGGAGGTTGCCACGGCTCTAAGCCGTTGGTTTATTTGCCACGGCTAAAAACCGTGGCTATAACGGCCAACGGTTTAAAATCGTGGCTAAAAAATAAAACCGTGGCCAAAAAACACTACACCAAAAGGGTTGCTACGGTTTTAAACAGTGGCTATAACTGCCAACGGTTTATAACCGTGGCTAAAACTGCCAACGGTTTAAAACCGTAGCTACAAGACCAATCACTTTCGCGCTTTGGCAAAAATTCTTCGCGGTTTGGAGGGAGCAGTTTCCCGCTTTGGCGAAAAAAAAGGGGAAAAACAGATTCTCACTCTCTCCACACCTCCTCTTCACAAGCAATTCTCGAAGCAGAGAAGAAGAAGGACGAAAGAAGGAGAGGACGAACTGAAGAAGAACATGAAGAACCGAAGTAGATTCTCAAACTTTTCTTCTCCTTCTTCTTCTTTAGATCTTGAGAGAACCGAACTGAAGAAGAACATGAAATTGGTTCAGATCTCCTTCTAGGTAAGATCCTTCTTCTTCTTTAGATCTCTTCTTCTTCAGATCTGTTTCAATTTTTTTTTTCTTCTTTCAGCAAAGCAAAACAGTTTGATTTTTTTTTGTTGATCTCTTCTTCCTATTTTTTTTCTTCTTTCAGCAAAGCAAACCCTAGAACTCACTTTCTTCTTTTCTCCAGCTCGATTTCTGAAGAGGAGAAGAAGAAGACTAAGATAACCACTCAAAACAACAGGTAAGCTATTCAACATTCTCTCATTTCCTGTCTTTGTTCATTGCCTCATTGGATTGTGAACAACATATGGGTGAGATTCTAATTGGGGTGTTGGGGTGTTTGGCAGCTGTTGGAGGTCAGGTACATTTCCTCTATTTGATGGAACTCATGTGAAGCACAACAAAGACACTGGAGATAATGTTGGTCCTTTGCTATTGAAGAAGCGATAGAAGAACTACTTGGTGAGTATTGGGTCTTCTTTAATTTTTTGAGACTTTTGTTAAGCACTAGTGTTTATTATGTACAAGGGAGCATTTCAATTGGAGGGATTTGAGTCTGCTACTGTGTATAGACCATCAACATGATTTACTCAATAGTCTTCTTTAGCCATGTCTGTGTGTTTGTATTGTTATGAGCATGATCATTTGGGTATTCTAGCTTAATTGGTTTAAATGTTTTTTAGCTTAATTGCAAAAGAGGTAATGAAACAAAGAAACATATACTCAATTGGCCTCAATAGCAATATGTTGTATCCATGGGTTGGGAAAATTTAAGCTTTAGACTTCGATTTTAATATGAAAAGTGGACTACTCTTAAGATTTAAAATTCATTTTAACTATGAAAATTTGGACAGTGCATATAATTTTATAGCAAGTAAAAGTCCTCTCTTTTAGTAGATGTCAATAATTGATTATACAAGTCTCTATAATGTGTGTGTAGTTTCTCTCATGATTGCTCTTATGTTTCTGTAGTCTAGATTTGTTCCTCCTGTGAAAACTGTAGAATCTGCCTTTCTACTCACCTTGCAACTCTTTAGGCAACATTTGGTTTTAAGACATTCACTTAGAAGCAGTATTAGTTTTTCAGGAATGAACAATTTACATAGCTGACAATCTGGTTTGGGTTTCAGGTTTCAAAGAAGCAATTTCACTGTGATGGATGTGGAGTTTGTAGGTTGAATCCTCTATCCTTGTTCCATACAATGTTTTTTGTAGTAATTATTCAAAATTTGAATAATCTGAAGTTTTTTATCTTATGTTTTTGCTGTTACAGAATCGGAGGCGAAGAGAACTTCATCCACTGCAATAAATGTGGTAAGTAAGCTGCTTGAGTGGTCATTCTTCCTAGGTTTCATGTTTTCAATTCTTGTAAACTAATTGGTGTTGTCTGGCGTGATGATCTCTTCTTCAGAATGTTGTTACGCAAGGTATTCCTTCACTTGAATAATTTATATTTTTGTTTCTTTCGAACTGCTAGATCGACTGATTAGTGCAAAGAATCATCAACACTGAGACAAGTTTGGAAGATAATGAATTTTTAAAAGGTTTTGTCTGCGAATAGAAGATAATGAATTTTTTTTTCTTCTAGATTTTGTAGTTCAGCTGTCCAAGTGTAAAATTTTATATATTTTCTTATTTCGTTTTAGAGAATTAAGTTGCTTCTTGGAGGTTTAAGGTAAGATCTAGTGTCATGTCCTTAGTGTGTGCTAAATGTAAAATTCTTATACATATTTTATGTTTGTGTCTCAGTTGCTTCCTGTTGAAGGATTTTTATATGATTTGTGATTTGTGATTTGTGATTTGAGCTTCGCGGTTATTAATGTGTTATGCACTTCTTTACCAAACAAGGACTAGACTTTACCGCTTCCTTTCTTTTTCTCTTTGTTTTCACCATGTTTACACCCACCTGATTGAGGAACTTGATTGTTGTTTATTTCTTATGGTTATTCTGGGTTCAAAAATCAGGGTTGGTGCTGTTGTTAGAGATGCTTTTATGTAAAAGATAACTTGCTTTTATGTAGTGTTGGGTGGACACTTTAAGAGGTTGTTTCTCAACATATCAATGTCTTTTGGTCAACTGTTGTTGTTGTTGTTTTCATTTATAACTCTCGTAGAGCTTTATAAGGTATTATTTGGAAAAGAAAGTTAAACCTGGATGATGTGAAACATGATCACTCCAAGATAAAAGATCAATTTTCATCATATAACTTGAATCACCATTTTGATTTATTGTTTGGATTCCTTCATAATTTCTAGTATTCTAATTGCAGATGGTGCGCAGAGCTGCTTTCCTCATGGTACCGGAAAGGTAGCAATAACTCTTTTCAGTCTCTGCTGCAATGGTTTACTTGCAATAATTGATGAGGTTTCTGATCTGTTTCTCTTTTCATAATCAGGTAGTCAGGGTAGTTGTCTTTGCTGAAGGGGAAGTTGTGGAAGAAGCTAGAGCTGCAGGAGCTTGTTGGTGGGGACGAGCTTATTGAAGAGATTGGGAAGGGTAAATTTTTAAGTTGTTTTTCACTTTCATAACAGTTCATCATGCCTTAGAAATGCTAAACATAGAGAGAGTAAAGTTCATATGCCAATAATTTTTCAGCCTCATATGCGAAATATAAGAAAGCTGAAGATTCCACCATCTTGTTCGAGTGTGTTTGGTTTTATTGTTGATTTAAGTTTGTGGATCACTATTTATCTGGCCATCCCTTGCTATTTTTGTTTGTTCATTGTTCTCAATTTTTTTTTTTGCTTGTGCCAAATATATAACTGAAAACAATGCTATAAATTTATTGTTGGTTCTCATTATTGTTATGCATTTTCTCTTCATTGTCCTTTAGATAAATCTCTTCATCAGTAAGCATTTGTATAAAGCCATAATCTGTACTAGGGGGGCACTTGACAATGTGCAGGTGGTGGAAATCTCAATTTTGAAAAATGTATATCAACCCCGATGTTCATGCCTCGTCTTGGAAAGGTCTGGAATAATGAATTTACTTACGTTGATGGATTTGTTATTGCGAATAAGACTTTTACCTTACAAAAGTGAAGATCCTCCTTAGTCAGATAGCAAGAATTCTTGGACCTTGTGGTTTGATGCCGAACCCAAAGGTAATTAAGTCCTCCGTGTGTTCTTATTGATTCCTTTGAAGTATGTGGACTTAGCATTTTATTTGGGGCTTGATTGTTTTATGATATCATATAGCTAGGTTCTGTGACTAGTGATGTTGCTGGAGCAGTGCGTGAGGCAAAACGGGGTCGTATTGATTTCAAAATTGACAAAACTTCCATTGTCCATGTAGGCCTTGGAAAGGTATACTAGTTTTTGTTTCAAGTGTGTATGAATTGTTTGAAGTTATTGCTAGTATTTGTTGATCTGCATCTGCAAGATGTTAGTTCAACTGAGTATTTGGAGCAGAGCAGAGCATTGGTTCTACTTGCCTTCCACTGACGATGAGAAATATTTGGCGAATTGCGCTTTTTTATTTATTTATTTTAATCTTGTGGCGCTTTCCTTTTTACAAATATCCAGAAACAATGACTACTTCGCCTTCTCCTGTTAGGTCCAAACTAACATTTGTATTAAAAAAATTTCATTTGCAAATCGTTAAATGTGATTTTGTTTCAGTTTTTTCAAAGTTTCAACAAAAGGTCACTTTAAATTTTATCAGATAGTAACATGGAGATTAAAACTTTTTTTCTGCAGATAGATGGAGTTTTGAGGCTCCTCAATTTGCTACTCCCTCCTTTATCAGTAAACACTGGAGATAATTCGGCGGTAACTGAAAGGGAAAAGCTTGTCCTGGATCAGCCTGAACTTTTGCAATAGTTTGGCATGGACATTCTTCCTGTCTTAGTCCAGGTTTGCTCTTTTATATTTGGATTTTGTACGTCAATGTTATTTATTATTATTTTGTTTATTATAACACCCTTACCCATTTCAATGACAGGTAGTTAGTTCTGGTGTAAACTTGAATGTTTGTTATGGCGCCCTTTCTGTTATCAATAAAATATTGTACTTCAGCAGATTTGATATGCTTCCTGACTTACTCGAGGAAACAAACATTTCAAGGTAAAGAAGAAAATTTCCCTCAGCTTTTTAAACATCAACAAGCTTGAACCAAGCTAATTTCATTTGCCATGTCACAGTTTTCTTGCTGGTATGTTTACAAGGAAAGACAACCATGTTTTGGTGTTGGCACTATGTGATCCGCAAGATTTTCTTCCTGAAACCGACTTTTCTACTGTGAGTGATTATCAGCGATCATTATGGCAGAATCTTTTTTGTTCATTGACTGTGGGACTTCCTCAAAATTTGAATTCAAGCACTATATATGAGACACTGTTTCTTCTGAAGATCTTAGAAGTCTTGAACAAGTATCCGTTGCATCTCATGCCTCACAGTCTGAACAGTGTTTCTGAAGAGAGAAATGGTGGTGTGGTTAATGTGGAGAGATGATCATGGTTAATCTATTGGAATGAAGTTCTTCAGTATTTGTGAGTATTCATCCATCACTTCTAGTAGCTCTTAAACTATGTTTTCTATTTAACTGAAATATTACTGTTAAGTTTGATCTTTAGTAGTCTTTTTATGCTAAAATGGGTTTCTCTTTTGATGTAGTCTTATAGGGAAGTTGAAATAGATTTCTCTTTTGATGCAAGTCTTGTATATCAATAGAAGTTGAAATGGGTTTCTCTTGTTATAAATGTATACATGAAAGAAGTTTTAATGGAGTACCAATGCTATTGAGTACTGAAACTATTGAAGAAAGGCTTACCATTGTTAACGCAGTACCAATGTTGTTGATGTGTAGTTTAACTACTATTTGTTTTCAAGACATTTCTATTAATACAATTGTATGACTAAATTTAGTTTCTGAGAAGCAATTTGGTTGATTATCTTTATAATCTAAAAACTTTTTATGTTGCCTCCCAGTAAAAAAACTTTAAGTACACAGATGGTAAGCTTGTGTTATGTTATATGTTTGGATGAAAATGAGTTGTTTTCTTGCATTGGGTTTCATTGATTTGCTCTGTTTTTGTGTGTGGGTGTTGCAGTAAGAGATTGATCAAGCTTGTGTTATGTTCTCTTGTGTGTCGTTTTGATGTTAATATGCAGGGTTTTGACATTAACTTGAAGTGTTGTTGACTCGGAGCAGCGAAGTTTGCTTGCAGGGTTGGTCTGCCAAGAATTGGAGCTGCTCTGTCTAGTTTTTTTCGGTGTTGCAATACACTGGACATCACGCTATGTTTTGACAGAGTGGTCTGTCCTGATGCACTCTATTGCTTTTTTTTTTTTTCTTCTGCTGTTAGTTTTTTTTTTTCTTCTGCTGTTTGTGATTTGTCATATTCTGATCCATGTTCTTCCACATGACCTGCCTTGCAAAACAAAAAGTGAAAACTTTTATAAACTTCTTAGGAGGTAATGTTGTTAAAGAATATATTTTAATTTGATGCAATATGCAATATAATTATGTAGAACTAAGAGCAAAAACCATGAATGGAACAATCATCCCGTTACTTGTTTAGTTCTAACTTCTAACAACAGTCTTATATGTTTTGACTCAGTGGGTTACCACACAAAAATATGCATCGATTCTATTTTTGGGACAAATGCTCGCACAATTGAAGAAGAAGTCTCCAAGAAAGTTGATATGTTTGCAAACATGCTTATACGAAGTGCTCAACAGTGCAATGAGGAAAAGGTAATAATACCAGCTGGCACTTTGCATATCACTTCCTGCTTACGTTTCTACTTACCAAAGGCATGCACATCACACAATTTTGCTCTTCAAGTTACGACTATTTAACATGCCTTCTCAGTCTTTGTACTAGTGTTGCATATCCATTGCACTTTTCAATTATTTGGTTTGGAAAAAAAATTGTTTGTCATGTTCAAGGATATCTTGTGATCCTCATACCACTTAAAACATCTACAAAGAGAGGTGTACTCGTACACTCCATGTCCAGCGACACTTTTATAGCTGGGTGCCAATTGACTTCCTAGCTAATCCCATGGAGAATGAGTCCCTTTGTCTAAGATATTTTAGTTTTTCAAGGTGTAAACCTTAATCAAGTCTAAGAGCACACTTCTTCTTCTTCTAAATACTCATGAAAAGAAAAGTACATTATGTAGTGGAACTCTTCCTCCATGAGGAGCAAATGTCAATAAAGGAATCTGGCACCACTCAAAAAATTCAAAAGCGAGTCAAGAAGAAACTCTATAAAACCAACAGGGTTGAATGTTACAACAGCCTCTCAATAACCTGCAAATTGCAAGATAAAATAAATAACTAAATTGTTTGGAAAACATATAAGAAGATAACTAAAGGAAAAAGAATTTAGAGATATGCTCTTCAATAACAATTTAATGGTAAAAAGATCTCCTATGATCTTGGTTTTCATCTTTTGCATATTATTAGTAGTAGCTAGTAGTATACTTATCCTTTCTTGTATGTTTACTAATTTTTGTTTGGCTTTCATTTTCTTCTATGATTTAGGTAAGCATCGACGTGAAAGTTACTGCAGGCATGCCAATGAAGAAGGTCATTTTACAAGAGGCCTTAGCTTGTGAAGCAACCTGCGTTGTTCTTGATAGGTACCATTTCCCATTAATGCAATGTCTTGACCTCAAATTTCACTACTGTAATATGGTGAAAATGTTCATGCCGGCAACTTAATGAAGGGTGATACCTTTTATTTTCCTGAAGAAGGTTATTTTACAAATTACAAGAGGCCATTGCATATGATTTTCATATGTCTAAGATCCATATTGAAGATTGTGTCAGGTGTGTATACTATAAATTTGAGCAAAAAAGGCCACTAATAATTTAAGCTTCTCCCAAATGATGTTTTTGTAGTTTTTGTTGGGAGTAAGCATCGTATGCACTTAGAGCACTGAACTTGGAGAGCTTTTTGGTGTACTGGGCTATTTGTCAATTTCATGGTGGAAATTTTGTGATGTAAATCTGTTCAGTTCTTTCCATCTATTATCAGCACACAGTTTTTATCATCTCACTGTTGTAGCTATATTCATATTATACGGTTTCATCTACTAAAATCTCTTTCTTTCACTTGTATTTAAATAAATTTCCAATTGTATTATTATGGTGAATGCAAGTTAAGCAGTGAATTTATCAGCATTAAACTCCTTTCAAGAATATCAACTTCATGTTTTTCTTAGATATGTAGATACTAGTGCCACCACCTTTATCTGCCAGTTGGCTTCTTTTATAAATTTATTCATCATTGATTGATTATTAACTAGCATATATTTACAGGCAGCTAAGAAAAGATCTGAAGTTTTACGCCAAACAGATACCCTGCAAGGTTGCACTAATTCTAGATAGCTTGTCCGTAGAAGTGTTGAGGTCCTTTACCACGACCAGCACAGATGTCTCAGAAGAGAAATTGTTTTACTCTCTTGGCAAACCTGTTCCGCTTTCTGCAGATAATCCAAATACTATAAATAGTGGAAAATTGTCTCAGAAGGAACTTGAAGAGTTAGTGAAGTTGTTACAGGTATTGCCCCGGGCACTTTTCTTTTCTCTTTTAAGTAAGCTTTTCTGACATTGCACCTTGATGATCTTTTCTTCAAGATTTGTTTGTATAAACATGAATTTGTTAGGAAACTAACAAGGACTCATAGTTATTACAAGGTAGCCTGAGATGATTTAAAAGCAAAAACAACACCAGATATTACATAGTTCTGAAAAGGGAGACAAAACTAGCTCTGAACTGCTAGAACCTGGTTTATAAGTATTAATCTTGGATTGGAAGGGAAGGCCTAAGCCTAAGATACCATTAATTATACTTGGAAGCTACATGATACCTAATTGACTACAAGTCTACGAGGCTTGTGATTTTGTCTAAATTGTTCTTCTGGAAATGGTGTTTGTGTGAGCTTAAAGGCATTGCTCACAACGCATTCTTATTTTATCTCATGCTTTAAATGGCACTAGGTATTTCGATCAGTATTGCATGCTTCTCTAATGTTTGCTGAAGTAGTTGTAATCTCTGCATGCCCTTGCTGAATGTGTCAATCTCTATAAATTCAAAATTCATTCTTTTGCATTTGCTACAAGACTCGTAAAACAACCTAAATGGGGACACTTAAAAGATCTGCACAAAGCCATTAAGCTTTGTGAGGAAGCATTGGTAGCCACTTACCCAACCAACATTCCTGTTGGTTCAAATATTGCAAATATTGCAGTTCATTTATACTGAGTGTTGAATAAGTAATAACAATAGTTTAATTTGGAAATTCTCTCCATCTCAGGCACATGTTTACAAAACAGATTCAGGAGTATGTGCTGCTTTTCTTGCCAACCTCGACGATAAATCTGATGCAGTTGTGAAATTCAATGGGAACACATATCATTTACTTGCGTGGTCTGTGAGCATCCTACCGGACTGTAAAAATGTGGTATTCAATACTGCACAGGTTTGTCTTGGAACTTCTCTTGAACATTTTTAGTTGATCACCTGTATATGGTTGAATGAGAAATGATGAATACAAGAAAAGTGGTAAGACAAGTGTTGTTACTAAAGGCTTAGTTTTTTGTCCCCTCAGTCTTTTAGCTTTCTTTTAATGTTGTTGTTGCTGAATGGAATGCAGGCTGCTAACACAAGTGCTGTTACTAAAGGGAGCAGGTTGTTATATGTTGCAGAGTGCTATGTTGTTACATGTAATGTTGTTTAGGAAGGATTTCTGTTAGATTAGTTGTCAATTAGCTGTCAATAAATGTAGTACTATAAATAAGAGAGCATAAGAGAGAAAAAGGGATTCATTTGATTTGTAAGAAAATTGTACACTTGAGCATTTGCTCTTCATGAGATTAGCTATCTCGAATTAGCTTTCTTATTGAATACAATCCATTCCATTTACTGTCATCAATCCAGAATTACAATTACAAGTTCTTCAGTCTGTAATTTATCTTCATTGCCTGTATTGCATCACTGTCAGTAGAACTGCATTGGCTTAACACCATGACCAAAAAAAAAAAAAAATTTCCACGGCTAATAACCGTGGCTAGTACTGGTCACGGCTTAAAACCGTGGCTAAAAATATTGCAACGGCTTAGAACCGTGGCTAAAATTTTTACAACGGTTTAGAACCGTGGCTAAATCATCAACCGTCCTCGAGTATAAAACCGTTACTAATATTTTTGCCACGATTTTTAGCCGTTACTAGGGATTTAACGACGCCTCTACTGCCCACGGCTCTAAGCCGTGACAATGGGTTACCCCCACGGTTCAAAACCGTTGCTAATGGGTATTTTTGGTGTAGTGTATATTGTGGTGCTTCGATAATATTTAGACTTTATGCAAGTGGCAATAATGATTTTGCAATGGACATGCAACAGAATGAACAACTTCATGACAGTGTTGTATCTATGATGCAATCCCAACACTTCCCTGTGAATCCTGGGTTTGCAATTTCTTGGTTTTATTCCATAATAATGTCTTTGGTTTTCAGTTCTCACCTATGTGTCTCTCTTAAATTATATAGATGGGGAGATCTGCTGGATTCAGTTTAGGAGGGTTATATTCATCACATCGTCGGCAGCAACAACATGTACCATCAGTAAGTAGCACTGGCGCATCCTTTGCTCACGCTAGCAATCAAGATCTTCATTTCCATGGTTCTGATCTATTTCCCTCTTCACATGCAAGCTATCAGTCACAGGTACTGACCCCACTCGTCATTCTACTTCATAGCACTAGTATGGCATTTGGTGACTGTATTCGAAAGTGAACATATTGCTTAATCGCATAGGAATTGAATTTTTTTTCTTCTTATATTTTAGGTTCAGAATGGTGGGCCTCCTAGCATTGGATTGAGATCTGTAAACAATCCAAATTCGGTGTCTGGTATAGGTTCATATGACCATCTTATTCAACAGTATCAACAACTCCAAAACCAGTCCCAGTTTCGCTTGCAGCAAATGTCAGCTGCCAATCGGACGTATAGAGATCAAAACCTAAAGTCATTGCAAGCGACACAGGCTCCTCCTGATCCATTTGGGTTGCTTGGGTTGCTAAGTGTCATAAGAATGAATGATATTGATCTGACTTCGCTTGCTCTAGGAATTGACCTGACAACTCTTGGACTAAATTTGAACTCGGGGGATGATCTTCACAAAAAAATTTGGGTCCCCATTTAGTGATGAGGCAGTCAAAGGAGAGCCCGAGTTCCGTGTGCCTAAATGTTATTATGCTAAACAACCACCTGTACTACATGTAAGTTGCTATTACTTTGACAAATGAGTTTGGTTTTATATCCGCTCATCTTTTAAACTCTCATTTATCATGACATGGTGGATGCAGCAAGGCTATTTTTCAAAATTCAAGGTGCAGACATTGTTTTATATTTTCTACAGGTGGAGTTCTATCCACACTTCTTTCTATAGTAATACTACTACTTGGCTTATTAGTTTATGAAAAATTTGTGAGTTTTCTTATCTTTTGTACTTGCAGCATGCCAAAAGATGAAGCACAGTTGTACGCAGCAAATGAGTTGTATGCCTACTCTAAATTTTCTGTGCTATATATATATTCATCCTCTTTTTCTCCACGTACCAATAGAAGTTTTGCATATGCTTTATATTGAGTGTACTAGTTCATGACTTAAGATGTTTACAATCTAGGAATAAAGTATTCATTTGCAAAGATTGTTGTGGTTGCTGCCTTGTAGTAGTCTGAGTTGACTGTTTTAAGGATTTGATTTTATATGGATGTGTCCTTGAAATGTGTCCTTGCTCTAAATTCTAATAGTTTTATTTGAATAAGCTTTTCATATGAGCTATCAGTATGAGACTTGAGGACTTCACAAACTGCAAGTCACATGGCGTCAGTTTTGCAGAGAAACATAATAGGCTGGTAGCAGGTCCGTCACGAGCCTTTCTCAATTTTAATTTATTTTTTCCCAAGTACTTATAAAGCTCTCATCTTGTAAATGCAATTTTCCTATGTCAAGAGGTTAAAAAAAACAACAGAATGAAAATTGTGTTTTATTTAACTGTTTGTAGATTGTAGTTTGTAGTTTTTGTCCTGATACAATTATACCTTGATTGAATCAGTGCAAGAATGATAACCACGTCTAAATTCTCGTGCGCTTGTAACAATACTGAAAAAAATCAAAGAAATGTTAAATTAGAACTTTTAAACCGTTATCAAAGCATACCTTCACATTTATTCCCTGGTATACATAATGAACACCATCCTAAACATGTCAATCTTTGCCTTCCCAACTTCATATCATAGACATGCAACTTATTGCGTGTTATCGACGACTTAGATTCTTTGTTCATGCAATTTAAAACTAATTATTGTCATAGGCACATCCCTTATTGTCTTGGTATTCCCCAATGTTGCTGCATGAGCTAGAAGACAATTGTACATTAGTGCTATTTGTTTACATGCTTTTGTTTGGCGTCAAAACTTGACAAGGTTCCATTTTACGGTTGATTTTGTATTTATCTAGCATATAGTTTGTGGAATCCTATTCGTGCCGGAGGCAGTAGGCACGGGTACACGCCACATGGCAAGTGTCTGGTTGATCTTAGTAAGGACTGATTTTGCAGGTGTGGGGCTGTGATTTTGCTGCAGGAGCAAGAAAATATATAATTTTTTTTTCGATTATATTAATTTGCAACGGTTTCAAACCAAATTTCTTTTTTTTTTTAATTTTGTTTTGACTGGCAACGGCTTACAACCGTGGCCATTTATGCGTGCAACGACTTAATACCGTGGTCATTCATGCTTGCCACGGCTTAAAACCGTGGCAGTCAAGAAATTCAAAATAATTGATATATGTTGCCACGGTTATGGAACGTGGAGCATATAGCTATGCCGGGTAGTCGTGGCTAAACTGTGGCTAAATGCAGAAAATAATCAAGCGTCCTCGAACATAAAACCGTTGCTAATAAGTGTTGCCACCGTTTATAGCCGTCAAAGGTGATTTGGGACGCCTCAAATGGCCAGGCCTATAAGCCGTGGCAATAGCTTACCCCCATGGTCCCAAACTGTTGCAGATGGGTGTTTTTGGTGTAGTGTATCAACATAACTTTCTTTTTTAACAGTAAATATACTACTAGATAACCTTTGGATAATATGCTTCGACTACAAATCTCTCTTGTCAATCAGAAATGAATCACTCAGAGATTGGTTAGCTATCACTCGATTTATATGTGAGAAAGAGAATAAATTATGGAAACACAAATATCTCACATATAATAATCATGAAAAACAGACTTTTAAAAGAATGAAATGAATATGATCTCATGGACAGGAATATCAATTACTTTGAGAATGTTGAATCATACGCCATAGTTCTTGTCTATTTAATCTCCACATCTATGAACCAGACCTTTACTTAAGATCAATTAGGTCTTTATTAGGTTGTAACAAGGCTAAGATTTTGGCTAACAAGAATTGAAAAGGATACGAGAAAATTCTCTGAGAATGGATACACCATTTAATAAACACGTTGGGCTATGAAGAATAAACCAATGTTGTACACCATTAATTTTTCTTCCTTCGAAGTTCTTCATTTTTTTTTTTCGAAGCATCAATCTTTTTTATTTTTTTTCATTTATCTCTTTTATTTTTTATTTTTTTACATGCTTTCCCCTTCTGCACAATAAAACATTTTAGTCTCGAGGATTCATGGTTAATTTCAGCTATTTTTATTTGCTCATTCCAAAAATATATCAACCATACACAATCTCAGAGACATTGGGTAAGGATAAAAATAGTATGAGATATTACTCCCTAATTGGAGTAGGTAATGGAGATGGGGTTAGCAAAGAAAAAGTTTATTTAAAGGCTCAAATGGCTGCAAACAGATATTTATTATTAGGTAGGCTAAAAGGCTAAAGAACGGTTCAAAGAAACAAATTGCCTATATCACTTCTTAAGCTCTAGTCGATATTATGACATCTCAACTAAATAAATCAAGAAGTTCTAGTGTAATAATTCAATTTTAACGTCATTCTCAAAGCAATCAATAAAAGAAACAAGAACAATGAGATCATCAACGAGATAATGCTGATTCAAGAAAAGTCAGAGTTTATTTAAAAACCCTCAAGAAAAATAGAATGTCTCAAAACTCACAAGGGTTAAGTCTCCACTATTATTCTAAGGGTTTCTAGTTAATATCTTACTGATTAACTTCAAATTATGCTAACTTGGCTTATAGTGTAAGAGTGGTCGAGTCGAAAAATATCATGAAGTAGATTTAACTTAAAGATAATATCAAACCATATTTTTTCCTATTGATATATAAAAGTGACAAGTGTAAGCATGCATTCCTAAAATTTTCAGGCATACTTGAAAGCACATCCTCTTCATTGGAAAGGAACTTAGATTTTAAATGCATTTTCAAACATCCAAAAAATTTCACACAATCATAATTAACTATGTATTCAATGGAGATTGAGTACAATAATCAATTGTAAAATACATTTTAGTTCAAAAATTTTGAAAAATGCAGAAAAACTCATAAACCTCACCCCCAAACCTAAACACAACATTCTCCTCAATATATAAAATGATGATTATGACAAATGCAGGAAAAAGAAAAGATGAGAGTTAGAGTGATATTACCATGGGAAGTTTTTACCAATTTCGACAAAACTGTCCACCAATGAACGCTCAACAACATAAGAACTGTGGACTCATCATAATAAATTGATAAAAACAATACAGGACACAAAAAGATTTACAAATGAAAATAATAATAATAATAATAATAAATAAATAAAATAAAATAAAAAATTACATGTATCAGTTGTAAGTCAAAATTGTTACGGAGCTAACGAGTATGAGTGAAATGCAACTAGAAAGAACTGGAAAATCAATCCAGACTAACCATAATGACACAACTGAAGCTACGTTGCCTCCTAGGAGCGCTTGGTTTGACGTCGTTAGCCCGACATATATTCTTCCTCATAAATGATGTACCATGAAATGATGAGGAAGAACATAACGAACACTCTCCCAAACCTAAACACTTAGTCCACGATGTTGACTAGATCATATAGCAACAACCGAAAAAGTTGAGGATCCGTCCAACATATAGTAGCAACTACATGCAGCACAACAAAAACTAACACATCCCTAAAATGACGAAGACGCCATGCAAAATCATAGAGAAAATGCATACAAACCCACGGTCGTAAAGAAGTCATAGGGATCTGAAGCAGAAAGTCGTCACCAACATGGATATCCAGCAAATGACTCTTTCCTACTCCTAAAAAAATACATCCTATGTCTGGTGTCAAATCCGAAGATTGAATGTGTTGCACAATAGGATGGTCAAAATTAAAATCATCCCTTAAAAACAAGGGATCCATAGCGTTAATCACTATTAAAGGGATGGAAAACGATATGTCTATAGATATATCTGGTGGTACAGGCTCATCATAACAAAATGAATTGCACAAAGATGATGAGCTAGACAGTTCAACAACAGCCCCAAACTTAAAATCAACACTACCTATGGGATGTATTCTCTCCAAAGAATACTGATGATCAAACTTCATGTAAAAGTCACTAGGAGGACATATGTCAAATGGGTTATCATGAACAGGCGGAAAAGGAAATGGGTCAGAAAGCCCAATAGTATCAACATAGGGGTTCAATTTTGACTCATCGAGTGGAAGGAGTTCCACTTTAGGCTTCCATGTGTAACCCGGATCCATAATAGGGGCTGACTCAAGCAAAGCATTCACTACCCTAATGGAATCATCAATATCGAAGTCTAAACCGAAGTGAATCAAACATGCTGCTAAGGGATCATCTGTTACAGAATGCAATAAGGAATTTTCCACCAAACTCTCAATCATGTCAACTTCACAAACACCCTCGGGTTCGGGAGGTTGTTGACTAACATTAAAAACGTTGAGTTCGATGGTCATGTTGCCAAATGACAATTTCATAATTTCATTCATGCAGTTAATAATGGCATTGGATGTGGCCAAAAATGGTCGACCAAAAACTTGATGTAGTTTTTATTAACCTAAATTAATAAGCTAATAAACCCTACTTGTAATACAGCAAGTACACGACTGTCTAACTGGTAGACAGTGGCAAATACAGGTTGATCCCAAAATGACTGGAATGTGACTAGAGGGATTGTGAACAGGTTGTGTATCAAGAACTATAAAGTCCACTGGGTAATAGAATTTTTCAGCCTTGATAATCACATCCTCTATAACACCATGGTGGACTCTGACAGACCGATCTGCCAATTGCAGTGTTACTCTAGTCGGCTTTAACCCACCAAGACCTAATTGCTCATAAACAAAATATGGCAATAAATTAACACTCGCTCATAAATCCAATAATGCCTTATCTATCACATGATCACCGATAATATAAGAAATAGTCGGTCAACTAGGATCCCTATACTTAGGCGGGGTTCTGTGTTGAATAATTGAGCTCACTTGCTCGGTGAGGAAGGCTCTATTTTGCACATGGAGCTTTCGCTTTTGTATGCAAAGATCCTTAAAAAACTTTGCATAGTTAGGAACTTGCTTGATAACATCGATTAATGGGATATTTATGTGAACTTGTTTAAAAATTTCCATTACGTCATTTACACTTGTTCCTTTCTTTGCTGGAGCTAATTGTAATGGAAACGGTGCCCTAGGTAAATAAGATGCTTGAGTGGGGTTAGAGTCAAGAGGCACATCTTTAGAAGATGAGGCTTTATCAGCCTCCTTGTCAGATGGAGATGCAAACTGCGTTGACTTAGACAGAGATGCAACGACACTCGAATCAAGCACTTGTACCAGATTGTCAACCTGTTTTCCACTCCGAAGGGTAGTAATAGATTGGACATCTTCATGGTGTGACTCAGATGTACTACCAACTGCGAATTGACCCTTTGGGTTTGGAACATGTTGACTATGAAATCTCCCTGGCTTTTTCTCCAAAAAGGACTGAGTAATCTTACTCATAGCTATCTCAAGTCTATTGAGGGCTTGAGATTGGTGTTGAGTCGTGGCTTTCAACTCAGATATGTCCTTAGAATGCTGTTTAATTATACTTTCTGAGCGCTCTAAAAACCGATTAACCGTTTCCTCTAAACTTGATGTGTTGGATGGAGGAACTTGGTTAAGGTGGGGACTAACAGGGCTAGAGGCTTGAGGAACCTGGGAAACAACAACAGGTCCCCGTTGGTGTGGGCCAGGGGTCCAGAAGAGACTTGGATGTTTGGCGAACCCTGAATTGTAATAGTTAGGTTGCAGATTATTGCCAGGTCGCTGCATCGCATTAAAAGAGTTGACTTGCTCAGCATAGTATGCAGGATAATCGTTTTGCAAGTCACAATTAGCTATTGAATGACCAGGACTCGAACATGCAGCACAGACTTCAGATGAAGCGTTTGCGGGAAGTACATGTTGACTCAAATTCAAAAGTGCATCTATCTTTTGAGTCATGGTCATAACAGTCGTCTCTAACTTTGAGGCAGAAAGGGGTTGAACAGATGTATCTCTAACTTCATATAGACCGCCTTTACGCCTATCAGACTCCTTTCTCGAATAATCCCATTGCTGAGAATTTTTGGAAAGCGTCTCAAAGACTTCCCAAATTTCACTAACACTCATTTTCATAAATTAGCCACCACTAATAGCATCAATCATACGACGGTTTTGAGGGGTTAAACCGTCTTGGAAGTAATGAACTAGCCGCTACTTCTCGAATCCGTGATGGGGACACCTGACAATGAGCTCATTGAACCTTTCCCAACATTCATAGAAATGTTAGCCCTCTTTTTGTTGAAAATTACATAAATCTCGTCAGAGGGCATTCGTTTTATGAATGGGGAAGTACTTTGTCAAGAACTTTTTTGACAACGCATCCCATGATGTGATGGATCCCGTCTCTAATGAGTTTAACTACGATTTCACCTTATCTTTCAGAGAAAAGGGAAATAACCTTAAGACAGACCGAATCATCAGAAACGTTTTGGTACTTCAGGGTAGCGCAGATGTCAAGAAATTATTTGACATGAAGAAAAGGGTTATCTTTCTCAAAATCATAAAAAGAAGGCAGCAGATGAATAATAGATGTTTTGAGTTAAAAACTGTTTGCATTTGTCTCAGGTAAGACAATGCAAGATGGAGCACTACTAGGAAGAGGGGCGAAGTGATCCTTAAAGGCCTTCCCGTCAGCCATCTCAGTGGATAAGGATGATGAACCTAAATAGGTAATGGGGACTTCAAAGAACTCCTCGAATTCTTGACGGACAAGTCTACTCTTAGAATCACGTACCCAGGTATGCATAAACTACTGGATAACGAAGGTTCAAAGTCAACACTCTTAGACAGGCTTCAATTTTATTTTTATATTTTTTTTTTATTTTTTTTATTTTAAATGCAAGCCTAACCGCTATATGAGTTTGACCTAACTCTAAAAAAAAATTAAAAACAACGAGACCCTAAATGATGCACAAACAAAATGAATGGAAGACGGCCTTAGAGCTTTTCTTTACTAATGCAGGGCTGAAATTCAATTAAATTAACCTAACCGTGGGAGAGGCACGGTAATTTCTTATCAATCCGCCACTACAGAGTTGTTCCTATCTCTTTTTCCACTCTCTAGCTCAAAGTGAAATGCCACTTCAAGAACTATTCTCAGATGGGATATGTTCCTTTACTCGACCACTTTAAGCTATTAAACATCCAAAGAGGGTTCCTATGAGCGTCACACCAGTCCTAGATAATTATCTTGCTACAAATTTTAAATAGTGAAGGCCTAGGTTCCTAACCCTAAAATAGATGGTGATTAACCTATCTGCGGGAGAGGGCACGAAAGTTTCAACTCAATCCTGTAACTATTCAAATTTGCATGCAATACTACCTAGAACAAGCTAAACACAAGTGATCACACAGAAACCGCATGCAGATGCGGTGGGTAGAAGTTAACTCCGGCATGAACCTCTTTCGGGTTACTTGCGATGCCGAGTAGAACTCAATTTCTGAGAGTTTCCTCGCAAATCGCAATATTTCACTTCGTTCCCACTTGAGCTCCTTTGTGTGTGACCGCCTGCAAAAATAATTCAAACTCAAACAAATAAAACAAATAAGAAAAGCAAATAAAACAAATAAAAAACTGACTCGTAACATTGTTCCTAAAAAAAAATTAAACCAAATTTATAAACTAGCAAAAACAACCATAGATTTCGATTGTATCGTTACAATCCCCGACAACGATGCCAAAAACTTGATGGAGTTTTTATTAACCTAAATTAATAAGCTAATAAACCCTACTTGTAATACCGCAAGTGCACGGCTGTCTAACTGGTAGACAGTGGCAAATACGGGTCAATCCCACGAGGATTGACGAGACAGTCGAATTCTAAGACTTATTTGAACTAATTTAGAGTTAGGGGTTACAGCCGATGAAAATTACTAAATTAAGAAAATGAAATTGACAACTAAAGCTAAACTGATAAGATGATAGAGAGGGGACAGAGACATCGAATCCATCCCAGGTTCTTCGAGATTTGTGTAATCCAAATTATTGTTTTGAAGAATTAACATGACCAACCTAAAGATTAATCTAAGTTCGCAATTGATTTCAGCAAATGTATAAACCCCTAGCATTGCGTGTCTTCTTACGACACACACAATCACAGATTTATTTTAACTAATTCTAAACCCCTAGCATTGCATGTCTTCTTACGGCACACACAATCACAAATTCAGATTAATTGATTAAAGCAGACTTTGAATATCAATAAAGGGCACTGCTAACTACCGACTAGTCTAGATAATTGATCTTGATATAATCGGTGAAAGCAAATTATTGAAACTCAAAAATCAACTATGTTTAACGATGAAGTATATAGAAAACAATAAATTCAAATACAACA
This sequence comes from Berberis vulgaris, assembly GCA_963556465.1. Lineage (NCBI taxonomy): Eukaryota > Viridiplantae > Streptophyta > Magnoliopsida > Ranunculales > Berberidaceae > Berberis > Berberis vulgaris. The sequence goes on from OY747127.1 coordinate 41,024,004, forward strand.
AACTCTAGGAAACCCTGTGGTTTCATCTTCGCCTCGGCGCGGGGTCTAAAGGATCATGGTGGCAATGGTCACAACACTGGTGTAGGTGGAATCCATCTCAGCACAACCGCAAATCCCAAGAAAAAGGCTGCAAATGCATTGTGGTGGTACAGAGCAGAACCGCAGGGTGCAAATAACCAAATGATTTGAAAACTAGCTGGTTCTCGCGAGAATTCGCGCTCTGTCTTCTCCAGCGAGACGCGCTGCTGCTTCTTCTTCCTCCGTGCTCCTCGCGAGTGTATTCTTCCTCCGTTGAAGCTCCGGAACCTGCAAGAGACGGGGAGACAAAGTGAGGGAGATACGAGAGAGGAAAGAAAGGACGAACGGGAGAGGAGCAGGGGCGGTGAAATAGGGAGGCGCTCCCTGTTTCTGCTGTTGCTTGCGAGTTCTGTTCCTCCGGCGAGCTCCTGTCCTTGCAAGAGAGAGAGGGGGCTGGGAGATGGATGAACAGAGAGAGAGACCGAAGGAAGAAGATGGAGAGAATGGAAGAGGGAGACAGGGTGGTGGAGCTCTGTCACGAAGTGGTGGTGTGCTCTGTCACTAGGTGATGGTGGCTTGGACGGTGATGTTGTGGATGGAGAAGTGAGGTACGCTGCCAGAGAGAGGTCAGGAAAGTTGAGGAGGTTGCGGCTGATGGTGGTGTTGGTAAGGTGACGGTAGTTGCAACAGCGACGTGGAGTGAGATGGTGGCGATGGCAGTTGGTTAGTGGCGAGAGACGAAGGTCTCTATGTCTCTGCCAAGGACGAGAGGGGAGGAGTGGTGGCTGGAAAAAGAGAGGAGGAAGAAAAGAACGTACCAGCCGAGAGGTTTTCTCCAGAAAGGGGATAACCTAAATAGGGTTCTCCTATTTTCTTTTGCTTGGGTTTTTAGGTTAGCGTTTTGGGCTTGGGCTTAGGTTAAATTAGGTGGACCTAGGTTTTTTTGGGTTAGGTTTAAGTATGTGACACTCTACTTTGTACCACCGCTAGAATCGACCAATTAATATATCATTTCCTCAAATTGTCGCCTTTATGCGATTTCATCGTTCACGCTCAAATTCCTACAAAAACATGAAAATGAAATAATTTGAATAAAATATACTAATTGAAACACTAACATATATAAATTAAGGGATATATTATGTAATAATTACGTGAATATCATCCTCGAGGTAAGCTGCTGGAGGCTTGCATAGCTTGTCTGATTGGTCGGCTGCAGTTGCTGCTATGGGCGAGTTGCAATAGCCGAGCGCACGCATTGAAGTGTTTGTACCGAGTTAGGTGTCGTAAGCTCGAGCTGACACTCTATGTATCATTTTTTGGGCACTAGCCAGATGATCTATGTGTTGAAGCGAGTTGTTTTTGATGGTAATAGGATGTCTGTCCGTTTGAGCGTGAAGACACTGACTTAGCCAGATTTGACTTTGTTGTCGTTGTTTCGTAGAAGAGCGGTGGTCTCATGGCGAGCTGCTTGGGGCTCCCACTTTCTAAACCATCTATGTCCAAACAATATGGGCTACATGTTCGGAGAGTAAGGATTTGGCGACTACGTTGACATCAGTCGGGGACTAACTAGTCTCCCACCTTTCGAACCATCTATACCTGCCTGGTGGGAGCTACAAGTTCGAGTCAAAGGGGTTCGGCGACCAGGCTGAAAAAGCAATGGTCCTGTAGCAAGCTGTCGGAATCAGTTCGAGACTGACTAGGCTCCTACCTTCCAAATCATCTATACCTGTGCGCATCAAGCTACAAATTTGGGAGTTTTCAACGACCATGCTGAAGAGCAGTGGTCCATGGCGAGCCGTCGGAATCAGTTCGCGATTGACTAGGCTCCTACCTTCTAAACTATCTAGACCCACTCAATGGGGCTACAAATCCAGGGTTGGCAATTTGGCGGCCACGATAAAAAGCATTGGTCTCGTGGCAAGCCGTCAGAATCAGTTCGTGACTGACTAGGCTCCCACCTTCTAAACTATCTACACTCGCTCAGTGGGGCTACAAGTTCAGGGTTGGCAATTCAGCGGCCACGCTGAAAAATATTGATCTCACGGTGAGCCGTTGGAATCAGTTCGTGACTGACTAAGCTCCCACCTTCTAAACTATCTACACCCACTCAGTGGGGATACAAATCCAGGGTTGGCAATTCGGCGGCCACCCTGAAAAGCAGTGGTCCAGTGGTGAGCCGACGGAATTAGTTCGAGACTGACTAGGCTTCCACCTTCCAAACCATCTACGCTCGCGTAGTAGGGGCTATAGGTCTGGGCTTTGATCGGAAGCTTTCGTTGCTAAACGTCACCAGCTAGGCTTACCTGATCGGGTTCGGAGATCATTGACCACGAAGGGGGCAACGATCCATGGCGAGTCGTCGTCACCAGGGGTGATAGCGTTGATTAGACTCTCATTTCCTACATCATCGTGATTTGTGCTAGACGGACTAGGTATCGGGATGAACTAGAAGCCATCGTCATCAGCCTCGGCTAACTAAGCTTGCCCGGTTGGAGAAAAGTTTCGCCTGCTAAAGGGTGTGCGATGTCCGCTAGCGTCGTGCATTGTGTGGACAAAATTACCTTAGATCGGCTTGCGATCCATAGGTACATTTTGTATGTCAGAGTTGACAAGGATTTCTAGTGCTCGTGCCAGGCAAGTGGTAGAATACTGCTTGAATAGTAGGTCAAGCCAATGGGCAGCAGAAGAATAGCTAGGGTTTCCTGCACGATTGCGCTATGTGTATGGCGTAGATCGCGCGGTAATACATGTACGGCGTAGGCCGCGGGACAGTTGAGTATCGATTATTCCCCCTCAATTGATGGGGTTGCGTGCAACACCATTAATTGGATGAACATAGTATGCACAGTTTCCTCAGGAACCGTCATCTTCTCATTTCTCATACGGTATTCAATGCTTGAAAGTTAATGTTGGAAGTCCGTTTGGTGAACCATCATGTCTTTATAATGGTGTTCTCCGATCGTTGTAGGCACTATATTTTGCAGAGCGTATCTTTTGTAATGTTCTTGTTTGAAGCAATTTTTTTGGGTTTTCCAAAGGCTAAAGGGAGATCTCCAACAATGGAGTTTGCAAATGTTCTTACATTTGCACCGATCAGGCACGATCATAATCACCGTTATGCATGGTCACCTATCCTAGGTGGGCACTTAGTTGATTTGCTTAGATCTCGTAATTTCTTCTCATATTGCGGAGAGTAGTACGGATTTCCTACCAAGGGAGATGCCCTAGTGTTACTTTGTATTGCTTGTACTCGTATGTATGTATGTGTTTCCCGCTGCTACCTTATGGCTGATCGAAGTGTTAGCCGATGCGCAATGCTTATGGGTATGGTATCTTTCAGTCATTCTTGGTATCGCGCATGGGAAAAGTGGCATCTCTTCATAGAATTGTGATACCATGACTACGTCATTGCTTGCGGCCATCCTCATCTGCCTTCTTCAATCCTCTTCAGGAGGCCAAAAACCGTTTGAGGAAGTCTGCAAGGGGTGGGATGTCTTTTGAGGAAGTCAGTTGTCCGCTGCAAGGTCTACATCGTTGTTGTAGGGGTGTTTTTCTGGGGTGTTTTGTCGGAGCAATTGACCGCTCAGTCCTTTTAGTCCCCTATGACACCTTGTCCTTTATCTTGGGAACGGGTCGAATGAAGTCCATTGAATATCTTTGATGTCACTTGTAAATGGCCTTCTTCGAGTACCTTGCATAGTTGGATCGTCTAAGCAATTTTTACTTCATGTTGCACTGAATTCAGATGTTTATATTATGTAGTCTTTTGTATCTGCTTCAAGGCGCTTGTTGTTACATCTTTCTAGGAATCAACAGAGTTTGTTTTCGCAATTCTTTCTCTATTTCTTAAATGATTGCAAATCACATAAGTCTTTAAGAACCAAAACTTTACACTGATTATGGAAAGGGAAATAAACCATTGAAAAGGACTAACTGTTGATGGAGAGAGATTGATCCTGGCCCTGATGTGAATTCAGATGGCCCTTGTGGATCGTTAGTGTTCTTAGCAAACTGTTGGGCTTCGCTGGCATTACAGAGGTTACTGAAGAGTTAACCTTGTAGGGGGTTTATCTCCGCACCGACGGAAGGTCGGGGGATTGTGTTCCAGTTTGCCTCGACTTCTCCGTTATGTTTTGCTGAAGAGCAGATTGCTCCTATACAGCTTGACTGTGGTGCTTTCCCCGTCATTCGACCTGGCACTGTTTGAGGCAGCTCACTCAATTGGATCTGGGAGCACTCTATTTGTTTCAATGTGTGCGAAATGGCAATTGGCAACCTCGTGCTATAGGTTGGTCTCCGTGTATTATTCATTTGGAGTGGTTAGTGGTGTACTTAACACATTGGTGAAGGGTGGAGACTACTGCTTCCATCTGGTGGAGCCATGGTCTTCCCAAGATAAGGTTGTAGGTAGACGGTGTGTCTACCACCATGAAGTCTAGAAAAAAAGACATTTCTTAGCTGCGGCTCTCCTGCCGCTATTGCTAACCTTATCTTTCTGATGGGAAAGTATTTCTTCCGCTGAATTCAATCAGCGGGTAATCTAAAAACGTCAGGTTTTCCTCCTTGAGGTCCATACTGCGGAGCGCGTTGTAGAACAAGACATTGAGTGAGCTTCCTGTGTCCACCAGAGCTCTCTTTACCTCCCACATTGCAATGGAGATCGAGATGACTAGGGCATCATTGTGTGGCGCTCGGACTCCTACGAGGTCTTTGTCCATAAAGGTCAAGGTGAGAATGGGGCTCTGAACCCTCGAGTGGCAAATGCGTTTGTCCTACGATTTGTCTTCACTCGGTCCAACTTCATGAAGGACATAGATTATCCTGGAGTCTCCTTCTCTATTTCTTTAACTGACTCCCCCCCAATCCTTGGTTCGTTCTGGTCGCTTCTCAGAGTTCAGGAATTTTTTTAGTTTGCCCTTGCGGATCTAGTACTAAACGTCATACATCAGACTCTTGCAGTCATTGGTATCGTGGCCACCCTACTTGTGGCACGTGCAATACTTGTCGTTGTCATGCTTGGAGGGGTCTCCGCGGTGCTTTGGGGGGCACTTCAGATCTTCCGAGTTTTTCATGGAGTTTAGTACGTCCGACAAGCTAGAATTGAGGGGTGTCATGGCTCTGATCCAACGTAATTGGAGACTTTTCTAGCCTGGACCGACTAGGGTCAGACCTGTTGTTGCTGCGCTTTCTCTTGCTCATTTCCTCATCCTCGCGTCTCTTTCCCTCCTTCTTGTCCTTAGGAGTGAAGGGCTTCTTCTCGCCTTCTGTTTCTCTCTTCACGGCCCTCAACTCCTCCAAGGTAATGTATTTCTAAGCGCTCTTGAGGAGCTCCGTCATGTCTAGAGAGGGCCCCAAGGTGAGGTCTTCGTAGAGCTTTCCCTCATTGAGGCCCGCAGTGAAGGCTAACACGGTTGTGTTGTCGTTGCATCGGTCAATGAGAGTCAACTTGTTGTTGAAGCGTGTGACATACTCTTTGAGTGTCTCATTAGACTTCTGCTTTCGAGAAAGTATGTAGTGTTGACCTTTTCAAAAACGCTGGCTTCCAACAAAACGTGTCAGGAACTCCTTTGCTAGCATCTTGAAGGAGTCGATAGACCTCGGCGGAAAACTGTGGAACCACGTTAGTGTTGACTTCTTCAGGCTATTGGGAAAAGTTATGCACATCACCAACTCAAATCCTTCTTTGAGAGCCATTACGTGCTGGTAATGGCATATGTGATCGAATGGTTGGTGGTTTCGTTGTAGAAGTCAAGCTTCGGGGGTGTGAACTTCATCGGAAGGGCCTCATTCATAATTCGGTCCACAAATGGTGTGACAAAGAGACGGTACAACACGTCGGGTTGTGTGCCCCTCTGCAGAGGGGGTTTTGACGACCGAGCCTCTCTGCCCTGGCGGCGGGCTCAGTGTTAGCCGCGCAACCTCCTCTAAGGCAATGAGAACTAGGAGGGGCTTGGCTCTCTTGTGCTTGCTCTCTGCCATTCTCTAGAGATAGAGGCACGTGCTACTCTTAGTATCCATTAGCAGGTGGTGGATTTTGTCGCGTGAAAGCCTCCACCGCTTTAGTGATTTGCTGTATTTGAGATGACAACATATCTATTCTGGGTCTGTCGTCGCTGTTGTCGGTGCATGACCGGAACTACTATAAGCGGTTGTAAAGCACCAGCTTGAGTGATTGACGTGTCCCCTTGTTCTCCGTTGTTGCATGATCTAGTGGTCACCATCTCTCTGAGCTTTGAAGGGAGACGGTGCTAGTGAAAAGTTAGGAACTTTATCGTCCCCACGGACGGCGCCAAACTGATGCAGTCGTTTTTCACTCCTTGGTTTGACCTAGTCCCGCTGACTTGTTGACCTACACGAGTAACACATGTGAACCACAAACCACCATTATGGTGGTCGATGACACTCCGATGCTAAAGTCAGACAGGGATTTGAGGAAGGTGTAATGCTATAAACATGGAATTTGTAGCTTACCTTAGCTTACCAATCTCATGTTTTATTTATAGTGCAGGAGTCCTGATTCTACCAGGTCATCAAATGCGTAGTTTAGGAAGGAGATCTTCATGGAGATCCTTCTCTAATTAGGAGTCGTGTTGTAGGAGAGAAGTTCCTTGCTAGCCCTATGCTCCTAGATATGTGGGAGATAGTTTTCAATCCAAGAGCAATCCGTAGAAGGAAGTTTTCCTATGTAGAATGTACTTTGGTATTTGCTTCCTAGTTGGAAACAGAGAGCTGTTGTAATTGCCTGTCTGAAGCTAATCCTCGAGATATTTGCCTTAGTAGGACTTACAAGTATTGAGGATAGTTGTGAGATGTGTGGGCCTAACATGCTGTAAGAGTTCGGATCTGTCTGGCGGATTGAATTAGGCGGGCTTGAAATCGCTTGGACTGGATCAGTGTTGAGCTGACGCTGGGGCCCGTAATTCCTTGAGATCATCATGATACGTGTATGGCTTAGGGATGTGACCGTTTTTGTGTATCATCACTCGCAATGAACAATGCGAATCGCAGAGGTTCAGATAAGGTTATTGCAAAATATTGCAAAGTTCTAGGCGAGTTTTTTTCAAAATCTCAGAGGTCCAGGCGAATGAGTAGAAACAGACTTTGTTTTTTAACAGATTTGCGTGACTTTAGTAAAATGACCATAACTTGCTCATTTCAAAACATTTTCAAGTGATTCAAGTTGTGTTTATTAGGTGACTCATATTACTACAATTTGAGTGTTTTGATGAGCTTGAGAATCGGTCTCGATCGAACATCTACGTTGACCGAAAGTCAACGACATTATCCCGTTTTCATTGCGAGACAGATTTGCGCGACTTTAGTAAAATGACCATAACTTGCTAATTTCAAAACATTTTCAAGTGATTCAAGTTTTGTTTATTAGATAACTCAAAGTACTAAAATTTTCGTGTTTTGATGAGTTTTGAGGGTTTAAATTGGTCGAAAGTTACCCTTTTTTTTTCAAAAACAATTTTTTGGGTGGTGTGGGTTAGTAGAAAAAAAAACCAAAAAAAGTACATGAATGTGTGAGATAGAGCTTTTGGTGGTGCAGATTAGTCGTTGCCTTTCCCTAATGATATTTTCCATGTATGTGTTACTGACACCGTTGAGTATCTCTGTTCACTACCCCTAGTATCTACTATGATATGGAGACCCATTCGATATGTGAAAGATTTAGGGTAATTGTTTTTCTGTTTTCTCATTAACTCAATGGAAAAATATTTATACAAGAAGTCCAGCAGTAGCTTCCTTAATTTCTCATAATACCTAGCAATAGTTTAGGAAATATTAAACTTCTTGAGGAAGTAGTTTCCTGTAACAAAGCAAGTACTCATATATAGCTATCCTAGAATAAAGGAAAGAATAAAGGAATAAACCTCCTAAATAATCTCCTAACACCCCCCTTCAAGTTGGAGCATGCAAGTCTAAAATGCCCAACTTTTCAAGAAAAAATCGAATTGATGCTTCCCCAAAACCTTGGTAAAAATATTCGCCAATTGGTCCGTCGTCGACACATAAGACAGAGCAATAAGACCTTCCTGGATAGCATCTCGCACTAAATGACAATCAACCTCAATGTGCTTCGTGCGTTCATGAAATACCGGATTCTGCGCTATATGCAACGCGGACTGACTATCACAAAAAAGAGGAATCGCCTTAGGATGATGGATTCCCAAACTCAAAAGTAGACCCTTCAACCATTTTAATTCACAAGTAACAGAAGCCATAGAGCGATATTCGACCTCTGTCGAAGAACGAGCTACAGTATGCTGCTTCTTAATTTTCCATGAAATTGGCGAATGCCCCAAAAACACAAACCACCCAGTGAGAGACCATCGAGTAAGGGGACAGGCTGCCCAATCCGAGTCACACCAACCTGTCAAAGATAGCTCACTGTCTGAACGTAATAGAATGCCCTGACCCGGGGATTTCTTTAAATAGCGAACAACCCGTAATGCAGCATCCCAATGTTCTTGTCGCGGCTCCTGCATGAATTGTGACAAGACATGAACCGAGTATGCCAAGTCAGGACGAGTAACCGCCAAATAGATAAGACGCCCAAGCAAACGCCTATAGGGCTCGGGATCCGTAAGAAAAGGCCCCTTGGCACACGCCAGCTGGTGATTCTGTTCAATTGGGAATGAAGTCGGCTTTGAGCCCAATAGTCCTGCCTCTGAAATAATATCAAGGGCATATTTCCTTTGACATAAAAACAACCCTGAGGAGCTTCTAGCCACCTCTATGCCAAGAAAATATTTAAGCACACCAAGATCCTTCATATAAAAACATTGACTCAAATAGGCTTCGAAAGCCGTCACCGCAGCGGAATCATTACCAGAGATTATCAAATCATCAACATATACTAGGACGTTGATCTGTACAGACCCTTTAGAGTAAGTAAAGAGGGAATAATCATAGTAGGATTGAAGAAAACCGTACCCCTGTAAAGCTGTCACAAGCTTTGCAAACCAACATCGAGGTGCCTGTTTCAAACCATACAACGATTTACGCAAACGACAAACCAGATCAGAATCAGTGGAGCTAAAACCTGGTGAAAGTTTCATATACACCTCCTCATCTAAATCGCCGTGAAGGAAGGCATTATGAACATCCATCTGATGCAACTCCCAATGCTTGGATGCTGCAATGGCCAGAAAAGCTCTAACTGTCACCATTTTCGCGACTGGGGCAAATGTCTCATTATAATCAATTCCTTCAACTTGATGATTACTGAAAACAACTAATCTAGCTTTTAACCTCTCAATGCTACCATCTGAGTTGTACTTAATTTTGTACACCCATTTACTTCCGAGAGCTTTCTTTCCAGGAGGTAATTTTTCCATAGTCCAAGTGCCCTTATCTTCCAAAGCACGAATCTCCTTTTGCATAGCAGTACACCATCTTATATCTTTTGCAGCTTCCTTAAAAGACTGTGGCTCAACACCTGCAGTTACAGCTGCAAGAAAATTCCAGTGTTTCACAGTAAATTGATCACAACTAACATAATGTGTTATAGGAAAAGGCGTACCTGAGGGAGTGTCATATGGCAGAGCAGATGGAGCGAGAGATGGACTGTCCTTGATAACCGTATGTGTCACGAAGTCTCTCAACTTTACTGATGGGAACTTCTCCCAGAACCCGCGGCCCAAATTGTCCCTCCCCGTTTCGTCAGGAGCACCATCTACCCCCCCCCCCTCGACAGCCGAGGGTGAAGTGTCCACTTGTGGCACATCCCGAGCATTTTCACTTGGCACGAACGCGGTAGACGGTGGCTCAGCATTACTAGGCGTGACGCTAGTCGTGGGAGAGACCGTTTGAGGACCGACGATGGCATCCTCGTGCATCACCTGATGATCCCCCATACCTTCAATAAGCTCTTCCTGGGATCCCTCATTATAAGTCACATCACTGTCAAGGAGAGGAGTATGATTTGTGACTTCAACATTCAAATAAGGAAAGACATTTTCATAGAACTTCACATCCCTCGACACAAAGAACTCATTTTTCTCAAGATCAAATAAACTCCATCCCTTCTTACCAAACAGATAACCCACAAAAACACATTTACGGCTTCGACTGGCAAACTTGTCACCTTTAGCGCGTTGATTATGGGCATAAGCTAAGCAACCAACAACGCGCAAGTCACTAAAAGAAGGTGTACAACCAAATAGCATTTCATATGGAGTTTTGTTTAGGAGAACAGTAGAGGGAGTCCGATTTATTAGGTGAGCAGCGGCCAAAACGCATTCTCCCCAAAAATAGATTGGCAACCCCCCTTGAAACCTCAATGCACGAGCGACATTGAGAATATGTTTATGTTTCCTTTCCACTTTTCCATTTTGTTGAGGGGTACCCACACAAGAGGTTTGAAATAAAATTCCATTAGCCACAAAGAAATCTTTAATGTAGTTAAACTCTGTTCCATTGTCACTACGTACAATTTTCAACTTTTGAGAGAATTGACGGTCAATCATGGCAATAAAGGACATAAACATCTTGAAAACTTCTCTTTTATCAATCAATAAATAAACCCACACAGCACGTGAATAATCGTCCACCAAGGTTAAAAAATAACGAGCACCACACGAAGAAACTTCATCATACGGACCCCATAAATCACAATGTAGTAACTCAAAAATCCTAGTTGATTTATTGGCACTTAAAGGAAAACGATATCTAGAATGTTTAGCACGATGACAAACTTCACATGCTTTATTCAAATGACTCCTAGAATTATTAAAAAAAGGAAACAACTTCACTACTGTCTCGGAAGGATGACCCAAACGACTATGTCATAGCTCCAAGGACTTCGAATTATCAACCGAAACCGCTTGCACCTGTAATCCATGCCGTAGATAGTAAAGTCCATCCCGTCTCTCACCCGTGCCAATCACCTCCCTCGAATGCAGGTCCTGTATAGCAGACAAGTTAGAATTAAATTGGACAAAGCAATTTAGATCATCATTTAGTTGTGAAACCGAAATTAAATTGCAGTTTAACTTAGGAACAAAAAGAACATGTTGGAGGATTATTTTGTCCGTGAGTTTCACGACACCCTCCTTAGTAGCAACCACCGTTTGACCATCTGGAAGGCCAACGGGACATGGCGAAACTACTGTAGTATCCACTAAACAAGATTCATCACCAGTAACATGATGAGAACATCCAGTATCAATTATCCAAGAATCCATTTTCAACTTACCATGCAACCTGTTAGAAGGAGTGTGAGGAGTACCAAATGCGGTTGTTAACGCCGCCCACTGTTCTGCAGTAAAACCTGGAAGAGGTAGCGCAACATGAGCGGGGTTCGGCTTCCCAAGAGATGCGTCGTCGGCCATGGTTTAGGGAAAAAAATTTTGAAGAAGCAATTTTGGCTCTGATACCATGAAAGATTTAGGGTAATTGTTTTTCTGTTTTCTCATTAACTCAATGAAAAAATATTTATACAAGAAGTCCAACAGTAGTTTCCCTAATTTCTCATAATACCTAGCAATAGTTTAGAAAATATTAAACTTCTTGAGGAAGTAGTTTCCTGTAACAAAGCAAGTACCCATATATAGCTATCCTAGAATAAATGAATAAACCTCCTAAATAATCTCCTAACAATATGTGATAATGACGATATCATCGACCGGTAGGCAAGACCAAGAGAGGGCTCATAAATGATACTCTTAAATTTCCAACCAAAGAACAACTTGATGAAGCACTAATCAGGGCTCAACACCTTCCCCGAAGTCAACTCAACATTGGTGCGGACGACACTCCTAAGGTTTGCGTGAAGTAGCCTAGCTCAGCCACTAAGTCATCTGCTGCTACCAAGAAATCTTCTATTTCTACCGCGAATTCCACAATATCCAAGTCTCTAATGCTGCCACTTCCATCCAAGCTATCCAGTCTGAGAGTGCCTGAACGTCGTGAACATGAAGTTGAGCAGGAGGGAACCTCTGTATGGCTGAGCTTGAGTCTTGTTTAATGATGAAGCGTCTCTGATTGCTACTGATGTTGAACTAGAAATGTTTGCTCAGTAGGTAGCTGACGCGTACGCTCAATCTGAGAACCCTACTGACGGAACCACTAACCCTGGTCCTGTTGCCGACAATGTTATATAGGTTGAGTCTGAGGAGACGCTGCCGAGAGGGGAGTGAGGGAAGAAATGTTGTCGAGGATGTGAACATGGTAGACATGGGGGCCAACCAAGCTACGTTTGGTCTAAAGGGAAACACATTTGCACCCCTGGCTGATGAGGATAAAGAGGAAGAAGTTGATGATTAATTACGTACCCACCGCTTGACCAAGCGCAGAAGGATTTCCTCGCCTGCCATTGCCCCCAAGACAGTTCCTCCAACTAGAGTTGCTCTTCTTTCCGAGTTTATCATCCTAACTGCTAAGGACAATGGTGAACCTCTCTTCCCAAGAGCCGATAGCGGCATTCAAGATGGGGCAAAGTTGGATTTGCCCTTCATAGTGCCTTTTCTATGCCACTGGACATTGAAGCTGATTCCGACACTTATGTCTTCCACAGCATTGGCCGCTCCTGGGCTGAGGTAAAACATTGATATGACCATTTCACGTCAAGCTCCCTTCCCAAAGCATTCCATTTTAATTATGCACCTCAGTGTCTCTCTTCTCGGCTAATCGAACAAGCGAACTATTAGATGAGAAAGTTTAAACAGGAGAAAAGGCACTCGGATGAGACTCTTGCTTTGAAAGGGCTACGGAGCGGCTTATTAAAGAAATAAAGTTTACCTATATAACAGAATAAGAAAATGTTATAAAATAGGATATATTAGGAAAGTCATAATAGAATAGAAATTTTAGGTTTCCTATCTCCACAAGGTTAGGTCAGAGTTAGCTTTATAAGCTTGTATTCAGTCATTGAAACAATACAATAATATTTCAATACAATTATTTACATGGTATCAAACCAAGGCTTCTCTGGTTAACTAAACTCGAGCTGTCGCGATGATAATCCTTCTCGCTTGTTAAAAGTTAACAAACACCGTCAAACACCGCCTCACGGAGCCACGCAATCTCACCATCTCTATTTCTCCACGCAACCACAACACAAACATTGCAGCAGTGATCCATCAACACTGCAATAGTGATCAGAACAAAGTAATTGCTTGCACCATCAACACTGCAACAGTGATCCATCAACATCATCACCATCAACACTGCAATCAGAACAAAGCAATTGCTTGCACCATCAACACTGCAAGCACCACCATCAAAACATCGTCAAAACATCATCACCAATCAAAACGTTGCAATCGAATCATTGCAGTCGATCTGATCATCATCTATCCATCATAAATCGAACATCGTCAACCTATCATCAATTACGAATCATCATCAGAAGAAGAAGGGGCTTCCATCAGTCTCAACATCATAAGAGAGCAGCGATCGCACATCAGATTCGCCATCTCTCGTTTTTGACTTCCATCTTCACTTTCATCTTCCTGATTTGAAAGGAAGAAGATTTTGTTTAAAAAAAAAAGTTATTGGAGCAGACTGCTCTTGTTTGCACTTCATTGCTTTCAACACCATTGCTTTCAACACCAGAGATATGCAAAAATATACAGACTACTCTTGGAGCAGTTGATTTGCAATCCAGTACCGTAAAGAAAAAGGTTTTTAAAGGATCAGCTATTAGCACCCCCACGGTTTAGTCAGACCCACCAATACACTACATACCCGCCGCCACCATAGGTGACAATACAAACAATGGTTCAAACACTACCACCTCACCATATAACAATCATCATCACCCATATTTTCTTCACCACTCCGATCGATCTGGGATGACTCTTGTTTCATAGCCGCTCACTCCTACCAATTACAACATATGGAGTCAAGCGATGATCATAGCTCTCAAAGCCAAAAACAAATTGGATTTTGTTGATGGATCTATCAGAAAACCCGGCGACAACGCCAATAATGATGAACTACTACAATGGGATCGTTGCAACAGCTTGGTGAAATCATGGCTCGTCAACGCCATCTCACCTGACCTCTAGGCAAGTGCCATGTACTGTGAATTGGCCTATAATGTGTGGGCTGATTTGAAAGAAAGGTATGCACAAACTAATTACGTGCAGATCTATCATATTGAATCTGAAATCCATGGATGCACTCAAGGGGCGATGAATGTGAGTGCCTACTTTACCAAATTGAAGGCTCTTTGGGACGAATTATATGTTGTGGTTGTTTTTGCTGAAGACACTAGTGACACCATGAACACCGTTCTCGCATATGTCCACACTCAACGCTCGATCAAGTTCTTAATGGGGCTAACTGACGTCTACAATTCTATTTGGATCCACTTCCTCCAATCAACAAGGTTTATTCACTTGTGTTTCGTCATGAACACCAGCAAGAGATCTCTAAAGGCAAATCCAACATACCTGATGCTGCAACTTTTGTCATGCGGAATATTGATCCCAAAGGTGCACACAACATTGACAAGTCGGGAGTACCTCGAAATCCATTTAATCCCAACGTCAAGTGTGGAACATGTGACAGGGTAGGTCATACAGTTGTTGACCGTCGTTCTCATCTCACTTGTGATTAATGTGGATTGAAAGCCCACACTATCGACAATTGTTTGAAATTTAAGAAATTTGATCCTACTAAACAACAACGACGTTTTCAGAAAGATCGTCCTAAGGGAAATAATGTATCCACTTCTTCTAATGTGTAGCCATCCAATCCTTTTCCATTCGTTTTCGAGCAGTGCAAGCAAAGCATGGCCTTGCTCCACAACAAGTCCAAGGCTCACAATATTGGTAATGACCTTTCTATTACAGAATTGATAGGTAAGGTATTCTCTCTCAAATCTCATGGCTCTCGTTCTTCATGGATCCTTGATAGCAGCACGACTGATCATATAGTTCATAACCATCATTTACTCACCTCTTCCAAACCTGTCCACAATCGAACAGTTGAGCTTCCTAATGGTACACTCGCTGTTGTTACACACATTGGCACCATGACTTTCTCTTCTGCTTTTACCTTGCATGATGTTCTTTGTGTTCCCTTTTCTAATCTTAATTTAATTTTCATTAGCAAAAACTCACAAAACATTCTCTATTTCTCACCATTTTTCTCAACAATTCTTGTCTGATACAGGACCTTCGTTTGGGGAAGATGATTGGGACAGCAACTGAGCTTGATGGTTTGTACTATCTGAATGGAACCACCACCACAACTTCCACCACTTGTCACATCACTCAAGACAACAACCCTGTGTTATGGCACAATCGCCTAGGTCACATTTCAGACAAAACTCTCCATCCTCTTCCTGCCTCTTTTCGCGATGCTAGTACTTGTGTTTCCAATAAATGTGTTATTTGTCCTTTGGCCAAACAAACTAGAAATAAATTTTCTTTATCTCATATTTCGAGTACTGCTCCTTTTTTCCTTATTGCATGTTGACATTTGGGGAAGATATCATGTTGCTTCCTTTTATGGAACGCGTTATTTTCTCATCATTGTTGATGATTATATGTGATGTACTTGGATTTATGAAACACAAGTCTGACACACACACACTCTTAATTTCTTTCATTAATTATGTTGAAAACCAATTTTCTTCCAAAATTCTAACTATTCGCAGTGATAATGGACTTGAATTTTTCCTCACTGATTTTTATGCTTCAAAAGGCATTACATATCAAACTTCTTGTGTCTCTACGCCCCAACAAAATGGGGTGGCGGAACGCAAACATAGACATATTTTGAATGTTGCTCGTGCCCTTTTGTTTCAAGCACATCTCCCTAAAAATTTTTGGGTGAAGCAATTCTCACCGCTGCCAATCTCATTAATCACACACCGTCCTCTGTACTTAAAGCAAAACGCCTTTTGAACTTCTCTTTAACAAACCACCCACCTACTCGCACCTTCGAGTCTTTGGTTGTCTATGTTTCGCCTCCACACATGCCCAACATCCTACCAAATTTGATGCTCGTTCTAGTCAATGTGTCTTTCTTAGATACCTTCACGGGCAAAAAGGATACAAAGTCTATGATCTCACCCACAAAAAGGTCATTGTTTCTCGTGACGTCATCTTTCATGAGAATACTTTTCCTTATTTTTTCTAACAAAATGCACAATCACCTCACTGACCAGTCCAATTCACTTTTCCGACCGGTCACTCATGCTCTATTTTTTTATTCTCCAACAATGCCTTTCTCTGACCAGTCGGACCACTCCCACCGACCGGTCGCCCAATCCGATGTCTCAGTCACCGACCGGGTGGAAACCCCGAAAACCCAACCCCAAGCAGTCGCCCCTGCTCCATTCTTAGACCCACTTCTCACACCTTGCACCTCCACTCGTGCCACCCTTGAACCATCTTATCTTCAACAATATCATCTTGAGGCTCGATTGCCTTCCCGATCGTCTCATTCATCTACTTCGAACGTTGGGCCTTCTACAGGTATTGTTTACCCCCTTTCTGATTTTCTTTCCTATGACCATTTATCCACCTCTCACAAGGCTTACACCACTTCCCTTTCTTTAGTCAAAGAACCCACAACTTTTATGCAGGATCCAAAGTGGCGTCAAGCCATGAGAAGTGAGATAGATGTTCTAGAAACCAATAACACTTGGACTTTACAACTTCTTCCTCCTGGCAAGCATCTGGTTGGTTGTAAATGGGTCTATATGATCAAACTTAATCCAGATGGTAGTGTTGAACGCTACAAAACTCGTCTTATGGCTAAAGGATACATTCAAGTTGAAGGTATTGATTACAAAGAGATTTTTGCTCCTGTTACTAAATTGACTACTGTTCGTATTCTCCTTGCTCTTCAAGCCATACAAGGTTGGCATTTATGTCAACTTGATGTCAACAATGTTTTTCTTTATGGTGATCTTTCTGAGGATCTTTACATGAGTCTTTCTCCTGGATTCGACCGAAAGGGGGAGACTCGAGTATGCAAGTTGAACAAGTCCTTATATGGTCTCAAGCAAGCCTCGAGCAATGGTTCCTTAAGTTATCCTTTGCTCTCATATCAGTAGGCTACAATCAGTCTAAGGCTGATTACTCATTATTCGTTCGATCTAAGGGTAATAGCTTTATTGCAATTCTCGTATATGTTGATGATGTAATATTGGCAGGTAATGATCTCCAATACATTGAAGAAACAAAGAAGTTTCTGGCTGCAAAGTTCAAACTCAAAGATTTAGGAAAATTGAAATATTTCCTTGGCATTGAAGTCGCAAGGTCATCCAAAGGGATTGTTTTATCTCAACGAAAATATTCACTTGAAATATTGGAGGACATAGGGTATCTTGGAGCAAAGCCTTCACGTTATCCTAAGGATCAAAACTTGGTGCTCACATAGGATAATGGAGATTTACTACCAAATCTCACAACATACCACAAACTTGTTGGAAGGTTGATATACTTAATGATCACGAGACCAGATTTGGTTTATTCAGTACATGTCCTAAGTCAATTTTATGGACAAGCCTAGGATAACACATTTGGATGTTGCACACAAGGTCTTGAGGTATATCAAGGTTTCACCAGGGCAGGGTATTTTTTTCTCATCCACCAGCTCATTACAGTTGAAAGCTTATTATGATGCAGATTGGGAAAGATGTAGAGATACTAGGAGGTCCATTACAGGTTATTGTGTCACGCTTGGCGATTCACCAATTTCTTGGAAAGCTAAGAAACAAACTACAGTGGCAAGATCTATAACTGAAGCAGAATATAGTGCCATGGCTTCTACATGTTGTGAGTTAACCTGGTTGAGGTACATTCTTAATGATTTTTACATTAATCATCCTCAGGCAGCTCTCTTGTTTTGTGACAACAATGTTGCACTCCATGTTGCATCTAATCCAGTTTTTCATGAGCGAACGAAACATATAGAGATTGATTGTCATTTGATTAGAGAAAAGATACAAGAGGGTACTATTCAGACTAAGCATGTTGAAACACTACATCAACGGGCATATTCGTTCACTAAAGCTTTGATGACTTATCAATTTGATAACCTTCTTAGCAAGTTGGGTATTATAAACAATCACTCCAACTTGAGGGGGAGTGTTAAAGAAAGAAAATCTACCAATGTTACAGAATAGGAAAGTGTTACAGAATAGGATATGTTAGGAAAGTCAGAATAAAATAGAAGTCTTAGGTTTCCTATCTCCACAAGGTTAGGTCAGAGTTAGCTTTATAAGCTTGTATTCAGTCAATGAATCAATACAATAATATTTCAAAAGAATTCTTTACACAGCTGGTTGCACATGATGGCGCTATGCATGTTTTGCAGATTGAGATGCAGACTCTACACTGAGAGCAAAATTCCTTAAAGGCTGCCAGGCAAGAGGTTGAGACCACCATGGACGATACTCTGAGGCATAGTGATATCCTGCTAGCCGAGGCTGATAGGCGCAATCATTAGTTGAGGGTGAAGGAGACAAAACACAAATATGAAATCCAGCTAGTAATGAACAACGCCAAAGCCCTTTCGGATGAGCGCCTTGTGGATTCAAGACTTAAAACAAGCAACTTGAAGCTCTCATTAGTCTGCTGGTGGATCTACTTTAACTTCCCCCTTCCCCATATCCCTCGTAATCCTTATTCTGTGAGTTGAGGGTGTTTCTATTTCTCGTACTATTGTTGTTGCATATGCCTTTAGACATTTCCATGCTTTCTGTATCATGGCACATTTTTGTGTGTTGATGACACGCTTAAAACTCTTTCACAGATTCTACTCTATGACCTCTTTTGAATGTTGAGAAGCATTACTAACTATCTAGAGAGTTCATTGTCTAGAAGAGTTTCAACACATGTAGAAAATAAACAATTCTAGATGCTTGAAAGAATTCTAAAAAAGAAAAACATGTGGCTTAAATCAATTTTTCTAAAGAGACAGGCCCGCACCAAGCCAGCCCAATGCCATCCAAACTCCTAGAGATTGGGCCATTTCCAACATCTCTAGGATGATGGATGGTATTGGACTGACCTGGCGCGGGCCTGGCTCTCTAGAAAAGTTTGGCTTAAATTGATTTTCTAGAATTCTCTCATGGCTCTCCCACCAACCTAGAATTAGTATAAATAGAGATGAGGGAATAGTTGTGTAGCCAAGGAAGCAAATAGGATTAAGTGACTTGTGGGTGACTCATAAGTGGGTGCGACTTGTGAGTGAGTCATAAGTAGGTGTGTTAGAGCATAAACAAAGTGAGTATTAGCTCCAGTTGTAAAGTATTTCCAAATATAAATTAATATAGAATGATTTTGTATTAAGTGTTCTCCTCGAATTTACAACAATTTGGTATCAGAGCAAAAGGTTAGGGACCGTTGGTGAGACGCTGCTTGTCGAAGATTGATCGTGCACAGTTTGAAACTGTGAAGCAGACTGGTCTAGGACCAAGCTTACTCTGTAGCAAAAAGAAGATTGCACTTTGTCACGATGGGAGTTGTCATTGGCACAACTGGTGGGCTTACAAAGCTCAACCATCACAATTATAAGAGTTGGCAGACAAGGATCAAGTCTTATTTACAAGGACAAGACTTGTGGCAAGTTGTTGGTGGTAGTGAGACTGCACCACCACCGAGGGAGAACGCTGCTGAATTTAGGAAATGGAAAATTAAAGCCGAAAATGCACTATGTGCCCAAGACGACGATCGAGGATGAAATGCTTCAGCACATTGAAGATGCAGACACACCCAAAGGAGCTTGGGATACATTTGCATCCCTATTCTCGATAACAAATGATGCCCGCCTTCAGTTCTTGGAGAACGAATTGATGAACTCTAGACATAGAGGTATGTCTATTAGAGAGTATTTTTAAAAATTAAAAAATCCATGTCATGAAATTTCAGAACTAGACTCTGCCTAAAAAATTAATGAAGATAAGATGAAAATAATAATTATCCATGACCTATAGCCTGAGTATACTAGGATTGTCATGGTGATTTGTGGTTGGCCAACTCAACCCTCTATTGTGGAGTTCGAAAGTCTGCTGGCAAATCAAGAAAGCCCTCCTAAGCAAATGGAATGTGTCTCTTTGAAAAATGCGGAAGAATAGGCACTCTTCAATGAAACAAAGGGTGGATATAAAAAGAAGAAATTTGTAAAACAAAATAAATAAGAAATAACAGGCCCAAGAAGTCCAGAAAGAGGAGTTACAAGAAAGGGGGAGTTTAGCAAGGCAGAAGCAACAACAGTCGACAAAACGATGGTTGCTACAATTTTGGCAAAAGATGTCACTACGCAGTAGATTGTCGGTCAAAGAAGATGGCATCTGAAGGAAACTTGGTGACATCTCACAATTACCAAGACAGTAGTGAAAAAGAATGGCACTTCCAAGCATCCTTTACAACTACTCAGTCTGTTCGTGAAAATTTTGCTGAAGAAGAAGTAAACTTCTCCAAGAATGAAGTAGTCATGGCCTATGAATATCAAGTTTTAGCAGTCAACTACAACAAAGATTGGATTGTTGACTCAAGCTACTCCAATCATATGACAGGAGACAAGGAGAAGTTGTCAAGCCTCTGTGAGTACAAATGAGACCGGGCCGTGATAACTATTGACAACACGAGGTTGCTTATTGCTCACACTGGAGAGGTTGCATTCACCTCTCGCTTCAGCCCCAATCAAGTTCAATTGCAGAATGTCTATCATGTTCCAGGTATGAAGAAAAACCTATTGTCAGTATCACAATTAACAACATCTGGCAATTATGTGGTGTTCGGGCTAGACAATGTTAAGATGTACCGAAGCCTAAAGCCATCAGGTACGCTCGTCATGAAAAGATGAAAATTACAATCTATCTATGTGATGTCTGCGGAATCAACATATGTAGATAAGACTCAATGGAATAAAACTGTTGATTAGTGGCACGCAAGGCTAAGGCATGTTAGCTATCAAATGTTTAAAGCAATGATGAGCAAGCCAACGTTGAAGGGTTTACCCCACCTGGATATGCGAGGAAAAATAGTCTATGCAGGATGTCAGTATGGAAAAGATCATTAACTGCCCTATCACGAGTCGGATTTCAAGGCCAAGGAACCATTGCAACTCATCCACTCAGATGTGTCCGGCTGAGTAAAGCAAGTATAAACGTGATGCGCTACATAGTGACTTTTATTGACGACTTTTCGAGGTACGTCTGGTTTTACTTTCTGAAAGAAAAATCAGAAGTCCTCAATATTTTTAAGGAATTTAAGAAGGAGACTGAAGGTAAAGCAGGAAATAAGATTGAATGCCTGCGTACAAATAATGGCGGAGAGTACACATCGGACGAGTTCTCCAATTACCTGAAGAAGTGTAAAATCGGGAGACAATTAACATGTTCAGGCAGCCCACAACAAAATGGAGTAGCTGAAAGGAAGAACCGACATTTGTCAGATAGATGTCGAAGCATGTTGCATGCCAAGAATGTGCCAGGACGTTTTTGGACATAGTGTATGAAGACTGCAGCCCATGTTATCAACAGGTTGACACAAGAAAAGTTAGGATTTGTTTCACCCTTCCATAAGTTATGGAACACTAAACCCGCAGTGAGTCACTTCGGAGTTTTCTAATGTGTGTGTTACATGTTCATGCCTGGTCACCTGCGAAACAAGTTCGACAAAAGGACGATTCGTTGTAGTGCTGCGACACATCAAGGAAAGTGGTGTTCGATGAAGCTTCATCAGGGTGGTTTGCATAACAACTACTACTGCCAGATTCTAAAATTCTAGAGGAGGAAATGTAGGAAATTGAGTCAACTCCTGCAAAAGGTGAAGAAGAAATAGGGCTAAACTCGTTGAAAACAAGTGTATCTACAAGCCCTTGGCAAATTGTGTACATGAAAGAATACCAGAAAAAGTTGAAGAAAGTCGAGAAGATTCGGGGCAACAACTGAGAAGGTCAACCAGACAACACAAACTCAATCCAAAGTATGCAAATATAGTGATCAAGGAAGACAACATTAGAGAACCCACAACAGTTGAAGAAATATTTCAGATCATGGAATGGCAAAAGGCGATAGAAGAAGAAATCCAAGCTCTAAAGCAGAATAAAACTTGGGACAATACCAAAACCAAAGGATGTGAAGCATATATCATATAGATGGGTCTACAAGATAAAGACCTGTCCTGATGGCTTGATAGAAAGATATAAGGTTCGTTGGTGGCTCGCGAGTTCTCTCAGCAATATGGACTGGACTACGATAAAACATTCAGTCCAGTAGCTAAGATCCCTACAATGAGGGTCCTACTTTCCCTAGCAGCAACCAAATCTTGGAATTTATGGCAAATGGATGTGAAGAACTCCTTCCTGCACTGAGAACTTGACCAAGAAATATACATGGAGCAACCTAGAGGGTTTGAGAGTAAAACCCAACAAAATTATGCATGTAAGCTAAAGAAGGCATTATATGGATTGAAGCAAGCACCAAGAGCTTGGTATGAGAAGATAACAGAGTTCTTATTTCAGAACAGGTACACAGCTGCACATTCGAACTCAAGCCTATTTATCAAATCCCAAGGAGGCAAACTAGCAATAGTACTAGTATGTGTAGATGATCTGATTGTCACTGGAGATGACAAAAAAAAATTCGAGTAGTACAAAGAAACTTGGCATTCCGATTCCAAATGAAGAGGTTAGGAGAACTAAGACACTTCTTGAAGCTCGAGATTGAAAGAGATAACAAAGGCTTATTCCTTTGTCAACATAAGCTTGCTAGAGATCTTCTAAGTGTAAGCCGATCTCAACACCTATGGAGGATAATGCCAGGCTATGCGCTGAAGAAGGCTTAAAACTTGGAAGATACAACAGTGTATTGCCAGCTTGTCGGGAGTCTAATCTACTTGACGCTCACACAACCAGACATAGCCTACGTAGTTGGAGTAGTAAGTCGATTCATGCAGAAGCCAAAAAAGCCTCATCTCGAAGCAGTCCAGAGAATATTAAGGTACATGAAAGGTACCACTGACCTCGTTATCTTATATAAAAAGGGTAACAATTGCAAGGTAGTCGACTGTTGTGATGCTGACTATGCTAGAGATCATGACACGCGAAGATCAACTACCAGGTACGTGTTCAGTCTTGGTTAAAGAGCAATCGCTTGGTGTAGTAAGAGACAACCAACTGTATCTCTCTCGACCACAGAAGCAAAGTATAGAGCAGCAGCTATGGCAGCTCAAGAAAGTACGTGACTGATGTTGGACCCAGCCTCTAGCGATCACAGAAGAGTTTTTCTACCCTCAAGCAGTAACGCCGCCAGCATAGCTAGGCTCCTTACTTTTTGTCTTTGGATGTAATATATATATATACACACATAGTGGGCCAATGTTAATATGACGTTGATTTAAATTTAGGCATGTAGGTGATATTCTTATTGCTACCTTTCATGAGGAAACTTTTTTCCCTAGTATTCTTATAGCGTTTGATTTTCTTTCTGTTAGAATTTCCCAGATGTGGTTTAGCTTCTTTTTTCTAAAATCCAATATCTTGATTACAAGGATCTGTGTGGAAGAAAAATATTATTTATTTATTTACCCTCCTAGCCCATGTCGTCGGCCGGGTTCGAACCCATGACGTGTAATTCCATCCGCCACACCTCTACCAACTAGCTGGTACACCTTAGGTTTTAACCATGTGATCCGGATTTGTGTTCATTTATACAGTCATAGAATTGATTAATCTTTTGATTGTTTTATGAAAAATCATTTGATTTGTTACCCTAGTTCACTTTGTGAAAAAATGAACCATAATTATGTAACTATTATTCTACAACAAAAAATAAGTATGATGCCTTTAATTGCTTAAAAAAGAAGGACCCTGCTACCAGAATTACTCCACCCATTATTTGCTTCATCACTCTGAATTCTCTTTGCAGTAGGGGTGAGCACGGTCCGGAACGGTCCAGGATTGGGCTTATCCCAGTCCCGATTTAATAAAACGGTCTGAGATACTACTTTTTTGGGTAAAATTGGTTGATCCCGGATTGGTTTGAACCGGAATGGTTCAGGTTGGGACCATGCCATCCCGAATTTGGTTATTGGGCTTATGATTTTACAAACTTAATTGTTGGGCTTATGATTTTACAAACTTAACCGAAATTTGGTTGTTGGGCATATGAATTTTGTCATTCTGTGGTTGTGAAACACATTTTTGATCAATGATCAACCGAGAAAACACCTACAAAGAACAAAAATAGAACTTGAACAACAACAAACAAACAAGAAAACACCTACAAAGAACAAAACCAAAACTTGAATGACAACAAACAATAAAGACATAGTAATGACATTAAATGGATTCCAGTCTGATGCACCAATTTGTGATGTCGATGGTTCTTGCCATCCTATCAAATCAGATGGTCGACCCGAATCTACACAACGAAGAAATTTCTACAAACTGAAACGATAAGGTACTAGAGAACAATGAAGGCGGAGCCGATGGAGGAGTTGAAGTTGTCGTTCACTTCACTTAGGATTCGACGATCGTCTACTATCAGAATTCCAATCAACCATAAAAAAGGACAGGGGTCAAGTCAAGTCTACAAAGTTTGCGAGAATTCATTGATCGATTTGCGCAAAGAGAGAAGGAGGAACAACTGAAAAGAATACGAAGAGGTTGGAGCTTAGTGGTGATGGACGGCATGAGAAGAAGAAGAACTGGAGCTTGGTGGTTGTGGACGACTGAAAATAAGGGGAAGAAGAGGCCAAGGCTTGGTGGTGGTGGACGACTGAAAAGAAGGGAAGAAGATGCTAGAGCTTGGTGGGGGTGTACGACTTGAAAAAAAAAACTGGAGCTTGGTTGTGGTGGACGGCTGAGAAGAAACGGAAGAAAAGGTTGAAGCTTGGTGGTGGTGGACGACTGAGAAGAAGAAGAAGCTAAAGCTTGGTGGTGGTAGATGACTGGAGCTTGGGGAAACAACTAAGGAGGGGGTATTCAATTCGGGATTTGAATAGACTCTGAAAGATTTTAAATCTCGTGGATTTTAAAAGATTTCAAAGGATTTTACAAAATTCACAGGATTTTGATGGATTTCAAATGATTAGATTTTGTAGATTTTATAAAGGTTTGTTATGGATTTCTATGGATTCTTATAAATATGTTATTAGTCATAGGAAGCAATAAAATAACATCACCTACATTGTTATCCAAGCCAACACAAATCATAAAACATCTTTCAAAACATCAATTAAACAATTGTTTTTATGCTACGAGAATTTTACTTCAAATTAAAAAAAAATCCAAATACATTGAAGATGGTCCAAAAGTAATGCAAATAAATATTTTTCTTTTTCTTTCTGAAAAGAAAAACAATGCAAATAATTCTCCAATAAAAATACATTGATAAACCAGAAAAAAAAAATTGTCATCTTCATTGCTTATCGTTGACTCCCAACACTCACAACATCTCCCAACATATTTAAAGTTATAGTTGTTCTCCATTCATTAGCTTTCTCTCGTTGTTGATCTTGGGTTTGAAAAACTTCTTCTTCCTTTTTTTGACAGTGATGAAGGCTCGTCGTCTTCTTCAATTGGAAATTCATCATAACGACACTCTTTACGAATAAAGTTGTGTAAGGCTACACACGCTAGCACTAACTCCACTTGTGTTTTATATGGAAATGGGTTCAATTGAGAGTGAGATGGGGGAGTTTGTTGATCTTGGTCATTCATTAGCTTTCTCTAGTTGTTGATCTTGGGTTTGAAAAACATCTTCTTCTTCTTTTGACAGTGATGAAAACCCGTCGTCTTCTTCAATTGGAAATTCATCATAACGACACTCTTTACGAATAAAGTTGTGTAAGGCTACACACGCTTGCACTAACTCCACTTGTGTTTTATATGGAAATGGGTTCAATTGAGAGTGAGATGGGGGAGTTTGTTGATCTTTGACATAAAGAACAAAAACCCTAGAAAAAAAAAGAGGGAGGAAGGAAAGAGAAAAATAGGGGAAAGAGAGAAAAGCCAATATGACTGTTGCTAAAAAACACCACCATTTTTATTGAAGGACACCACCAACTCCCTTACTTTCGAAAGGACACTACCACCTTTCTGAAGGACACCCCACCTGTTGAAGGATACTATCAATATAAACAAAAAAAAAGCCCTAAACTCTATTTTTCTCTCTTCTCATCTCTCCATTTTTTTTCCATCAATCACCACCGCCACCTCTCCTCATCCTCCTCTCCTTCACTACCACTTCACCATCGCCACCTCTCTTCCCCCCTTTTCTTTTTCTTCTTCAATCACCACCACCACCACCACACTACGACCACCTCTCCTCCTCCCCCTCTTCTTCTTCACCTCCACAAGTCAACACTGCCACCTCTCATCCCATCTCCTCCATCTTCATATTTCTATTCTCCTCCTCATCCCCCTCACCTCTCTTTTTTTCTCCTTCTTCTTCTTTTTCTTTGTTTTTTTTCTTTTTCTTTTTCTTCTTCTTTTTCTTTTTTCCCTCGCGAAGGTTCTGGCAAGTGGGGAACCTTCACTCGCAGGAACCTCCACAAGGGCAAAGGAGGAAAAAAACATTGGAGAAGAAGAAGAGAGGAGAAAAAAATTGAAGAAGAAAAAAAACAAAGAAAAAATAAGAAGAAGAAATCCGAAGAAAAAAAGGAGAAGAACAAAAAACAAAGATGAAGGGAAGAGAGGACAAGAAGAAGAGAAAATAAGAGGAAGAAAATGAGAAAAAACAAGAAGAATAACGAAAAAAAAAAAAAAAACAAGAAATTTTTTTTTCTTCTCCTCCTCCACTTTTTTTTCTTTGTTTTTTTTCTTTTTCTTCTCTCTTCCTCTTTTTCTTTTTCTTCTTATTCTTTTTCTTTTTGCCCTCGCGAAGGTTCTGACAAGTGGGGAACCTCCACTCGCAGGAACCTCCACAAGGGCGAAAGAGGAAAAAAAACATGGGAGAAGAAGAAGAGAGGAGAAAAAAATTGAAGAAGAAAAAAACAGAGAGAAAATAAGAAGAAATCCAAAGGAAAAAAAGGAGAAGAACAAAAAACAAAGATGAAGGGAAGAGAGACAAGAAGAAGAGAAAATAAGAAGAAGAAAATGAGAAAAAAAAAATAAGAATAACAAAAAAAACAAGAATAAAGGATTAGAGGAAGTGCAGGTGGTGTGCAGCCAACGGTGGTAGGGCGTGGTGGTGTGGCCAAAAGTTGCGGGGCAAGGTGGTGCTACTCCTGTGAAGAGAGAAGAGAAGATGGAGTAGGAAATGTGGTGGTGTCCTTCAACAAATCTCAAAAAAAGTGAGGTGGTGGTGTCCTTTAGCGAAATTGGTGGTGTTATTTAATAATGACCAATACAAATCCGTTGAAATATGATGGGGGAAGGTTGGATTTGGAATGATTCATGTTATATATACTTTCCACTCACAAATCCTTCAAAATCCACAACTTTAATAAATCAATAAAAATCTACTACTTCTTGAATACCTTCTGATTTTTGTGGACTTTTGAAAACATGAATTGAATACCCCCTGATTTTGATGGATTTTAAAACAATCATTTAAAATCCGAATTTGAATACCCCTAGATTTACATGTATTATTTTAAATCCTTAATTGAATACCCCTGAATTTTAATGGATTTTAAAACCCTTCACAATCCATTAAAATCCGTAATTGAATACCACCCCCTAAGACGAAGAAAAAGAAGAGCCTTATGGTGGAGGCAAGGGAGAGGAGGAAAGGCGATTAGAAATTCTAAGACTAAAAACTAGTCTTAGGGTTAGGGTTGTTGTTCATTGGGCTTGGGCTTGAAGCAAGTCCACTACACTATTCGGAACGGTCCGGGATGAAACAATACTACATTTGTAGAACCGATTCCTTCCAGATTTCAACCAGATTTGTAGTTGAAGATAAATTGTCATATCCACTTACTCTACTTTATCATTCTCTCTATTATTTGTCATACCCTGTTGATTTTTGCCTAGAAAGTGATTCATTCCCTTTGTACTTGCAGTGCCTCCAAAACGTCCTTTCATCTACATCGTACACGTGTCATGATGATCTCAAAGAATAACAAGCCCAAACATCAATCTAGCATTGATCCGGCCCAAACGACATCAAGCCGGCGAAGTGCAATCCGCCAGCTGGACCTAAATTACTACAACTTGCTAAGCCCACACGTCTCACAGCCATCCCCAATACCCGTAAGACCTTTTGAGACAAGTATCTCGAGGATCAGTTTCGAACGGGCAAGCCAGCAGTACTTTGTCTCCAACTAGGAAATAAATACTAGTGTACGTCGTACGTGGAAACTTCCACGTATGGACAACACTTTAATGAGGATCTATCTCCCGCGTATCTAGGAGCACAGGTCTAACATGGAAACTTCCCCTTACAAGACGACTCCTAATTAGGGAAGGATCTCCAATAAGATCTCTTTCCCTAAACTACGCCACCGATGGCCTGGCTAAACCAGGACTCCAGCACTATAAATAAGACAGGAGGTTGGTGAATAAAGGTACGTTACAAATTTCGTGTTTACAACTTTAAGCCTTCCTCAGAACCCTGTCTGACTTTAGCATTGGAGTGTCATCGGCCACCACACCGGTGGTTCATGGCTCGCGTGTATTCCTTGTGTAGGTAAGCAGGTCAAGGTCAAGCGGGGAACGAAAATCAACTACATCACCTAAAATGAAAACACTTATTTTAGCAGTGTTTACAATGAGAAACACTATTAGCACTTGTTTTTAGTAGGTGTTAGCACTTGCTTATTCGTTTCAATGTTTGTGTAGAGCAATTAAAATTTTTGAATGAAATTGCCATAGCAATTTTCTTTTTATAGGGTTCTTGAGGTGTGTGCTCATGCATTTGGGAAGTAGGACATTAGGCCCATATTAGCCCTGTTAACTTTGATTTACAAATATTAGTAAAAATTATCAAGCTTAAAACTTTTGATCTAATATACCCAACACATTTCTCGCACACGATTCGTGCAATAAACACATGCTAATGTTCCTATTAGAGGTTCTAGTACATGAACCTCTTATTGCTGTGTCCCCCCTAAAGTCCTAGCAAGAATGATATTTGGGAGTTTTTTTTTTTTTTTTTGATGAAGCATTATGTATAAATATAAGTAACAATTACATAGTTGAAATTGCAGTATGAGCGAGGTTATGGGCCTCATAATTGAGATCCCTACTTGTATACATGCATACCCAACTATTAAGTGATACAAGTAGACGTTTAATACTACATACAAGAGGTGTCCAAACACAATTAGACACAAAAGAAGGGCAAATGTCATCCATAGCGAGTGCTCGTAAAAAGTTTGTAGAATCACTAAAAACTATGCCAATTTTCCACCTTTGGGCTTGAATAAGCATAAGTGTCGCTTCTCCTGCAAAAAGTTCTGCCATTGTGCTATCCAAGACCTGACTCTAGATTGTACTAGCCACCGTAGCGAGAACGTTTCCTTCAAGATTCATAGCTATGACACCCATCGTGCCCAGCTTAGAATGGTCAAAGAAGCAAGCATCAAAGCTAACAATGACTGTATCCGGGTCAAGTGAGTCCCAAGATTGACTAGAGGAAGAAATGGTGGAATTTGAAGTGTGAGATCTGGCAAACTCAAATTGTTTCCGATAAGATCAGGTCTACTAGCTACATGAGTAGTGGTTGAGCTCAGGGAGTCATTTCTAGGAGAAGGAATAGTTTGATGATTAAGGTCGATATGGGCAGAGCTGATAATCAGGGGGATATTTGTGAGGGTCATATTGGTGTGAGCAGTATCAGGTGTAAACCATTGGGCAGCCCCAGATGACCAAAGGACATGGGGGGCTGAAGTGAAAGCTTGAATGCTAAATTTGGCTTTGTTGAAGATGATGTCATTTTGAAGTCTCCAAATTGACAGAAGTGTAGCTGAAATGATGGAAAAAATGGTCCGTACCGCGCTTTTGACCGAAAACATTCCTTTTGTGTCGCCGTTTCAGATGAGATATTCAGGCCTGGAGGTGGGACAAAGGCAAATAGTATAAATGCCTCGTACCACTGAGCCAAAGACAACTCAAAGGTCGGCGATGCAAGCTCGCAGATGATTAGGTGCTAGAGAGAGGACACAATCTGCCAATAGCAAGTCCGATTTTACCCAAGCATCATATCAGAGGTTTATATTATTTCCTGAAAGAACTTGCCAATGGATAAACCTTTTCATTGTGTGAAGTGTTTTAAGGGTGCCACACCAGGCAAAGAAAGCCTGAGAAAGGGATTTGACTAGTTGGAACATGGTTTTGGTGGGATAATAAATGGTCTTGCAAAGTTGAGATCGCAAGGAGAGGGGAGAGGAAATTGTCGACCAAATGGCTTTTGCCAAAAGAGTAAAGTTTTTGTTCCTAGAAGTAGGAATATTGAAACCACCCATGATTTTGGGGGAAGTAATTCTCTCCCAAGTACACAGATGTTTAGCGCGACCTTGTTCATTACCGTTCCACCAAAAGTTCCGGGCAAGTGTGTCAATTTTGTTTAACAGACTGGAGGGGAAAAGGAAAGTCAGCATAGTGTACAGGGGGATTGAGTTGAAAACTGCCTTTATCATCACAGTTCTTCTTACCTGAGAGTGGACTTTGGATTTCCATGACGCGGGTTTGGTGGAAATTTTATCCATGATGAATTGGAAATTGATGGCTTTATGGTAGGAAAACAAGAGTGGGGAGCCCAGTTATTTGTCTTTTGAGTTAAAATTTTTGGCTCCCAAGATTCTATTGATCATCTTAGCATGTTTGGGATGGACATTGGAGCTGAAGAAGATAGACGACTTATCAAAATTAACCCCTTGTCCCGAGGCTCTGCAGTAGTGAGACATGATGTCTTTGACCGAGTGGGCCTCTGAAAATGAGGTCTGACAGAAAATGAGCAAGTCATCAGTGTAAAGGAGGTGGCTAATGGAAGGGTATCGCCGCCTGATTTTGATACTGTGGATCTCTCCATTAGCCTCGGCCACCAAGATGAACAAATAAGGTGACAAAGGGTCTCCCTATCGAATACCCCGAGAGGGGGTAATGGGTGGTAGAGGAACCCCATTTAAAAGGAAGTGAAGGGATGTGGAGGAGATACATTGATTAATCAGCGCAATCCAGTCGTCAGAGAAACTCAATTGTTTGAAGATTTGTAGAAGAAAATATCATTCGATCATATCATATGTTTTAGCCATATCGATTTTCAAGGCCATCCAATCCTGGGATTTTCGTTTAGAAAATTTCATTTGACTAAAGGTTTCATGGGTAGTGGAGATATTATCCGAGATAGATCGACCTTTGAAGAAGACGCGCTGGTTGGGGGAGATAATGTTATCTAACAAGGGTTTAAGGTGGTTAGCTAAGATTTTTGAAATGATTTTGTAGATAACATTGCAGAGGCCCATAGGGCGAAATTTGTCAGAAGTAGGGGGTTGGTCACTTTAGGTAGGAGCGCTAAGAAAGTGTCGTTGAGTTTAGGGTCCAGCTCCTCAAACGAGAAAAAATGTTGAACTACCTTGATGACATCACTCCCAACGATGTCCCAGTATCATCATCATCAAATCCCATTCCCGATATTTTCGGGGTCGGCTACATGGATTTTGGTTCTCCAAGCAATGCGGTCTTCGCACATATCATCGCCTAATCCAAGCTCAATGATATCTTCATCCAAGTTTTCAACTGTCGTCCCACCCGTCTACACCCTCCATTAACTTGCCAATCTACACCCTCCATTAATGATGTCCCAGTAGTGCTGGAAAAAAAAAACATGGAAGCCATCAGGGCCGAGAGACTTAAGACTGCCAAAGGAGAAAAGAGGCTCTCGGATAAGGTCGCCAGTCGGGATAGCAGTCAAATATTCATTTTCCTCGGGAGAGACGACGGGTTGGAAAAGTTGAAAGATAGTAGGATCCGGTTGACGATTTAAGGTTGTGAAAAAGGTTGAAAAGTAATTGCTCAGGATCATTCCCAATTCCTTGGATTCAGACTGCCAAGAATCATTGTGGTCTTTGAGTCAAAGGATGATGTTACATTTGCGACACATAATTGTAGAGAAGTGAAAAAACTTGGTATATTTAACCCCATCAATCAGCCTGGAGATTCCCGACTTATTGCACCAAAACATTTCTTCTCGGACAAGGAGTTTCTTGAGACGAGATTCTAAGAAGGAGATGGAAGAGGCATTAGTTCTAGAAAGAGAAGCATTCTGAAGAGCATCAAACGCGGATCTGGATTCGATGATGCAAGCGTGAATATTACGAAAAATCAGATTTATTCCATCTCGATAGGGCATGGCTAAGGTTTTTGATCTTGGAAAGAAATATGGGCGGGGGAAGGCCATGTCTACGTGGCGTCCATGAGCAAGAAACGATGGGGCGGCATCCTGGGTCTCTAGTCCACATTTTAAAGAATTTAAAAGGTTTTGCGAATGAGGTATTGTGGTTAAGAAGCCTGGGGAGATCGCCCGGTGATCCGAGGATGAGGCGTGGATTGAATGACAAGAAGCTGAGGGAAAAAGTGTTGATCACTCAGTTGTAGCAAGAACCCTACCAAGTTTAGCTTTGATGACATGTGTGTCTTGACACTTGTTCGACCAAGTAAACTGAGATTCTTTAAGAGGGAGATCTATAAGTTGGTTGGTGTCCACAAAATCACGAAAATGGTGTATTGAAGCGAAAGACGGAGCCAACCCACCAAGTTTTTCTGAGGGGGTATAAATAGCATTCATGTCTCCTATAATGACTCCCAGAAGAGTCTGACATTGATACACCTGTAGCATAGTAGTCCAAAAATGAACCCGACGCGCCGGATTTGGTTCGCCATAGATAAAAAGAGCTGACCATGGATTAATAGCATAATAATCTGAAATGGTGCAATTAAAGTAGTATTTACAAAAGGAAAGAACTGTGAAATGGATACCTTCCTTCCAAAAGAGAGCTATACCTTCAGACTGTGCTAGCGCGGGTACTGAGATTCCATGTCGAAAGCCGAGTCTTTGGCAGATACAGTCCATTTTAGCAGAACTGGCATTTGTTTCAAACAAAAAGAGGATATCTACATTGGACTGTTTGGAGAGTGTCTTTATAATCCGAAACGTCTTGGGAGACCCTGCGCCTCTAACGTTCCAATAAAGTATCATGAGGACTGGGGCGACCTAACCGAGGCGGTCGTCGGGGCCTTAGTAGACTGGTTCGAATCAGAAATATGAAGTTTGGCAAGCACTCTGGATCCAAGATAGTGGTTGTGGAGACTCTTGTGTGGGCGGACCTGAGGGGGAGGGTGAGAGTTGGAGCTCAATAGGCCCAGGCCCAAGAGGGTTGGCAAGCTACAAAGGGGAGAGATAGTCTCACATCGCCTAGGTGCAGAAGGGGGATGTGCTATATATGTGCGAGGTTGGATCCTCATAGTAAGAGGCATTTTAAAGCCTTGCGGCCCGGTTGGACCCAAAGCGTACAATATCTTATTGTGAGGATCAGGTCGTTACAGAATTGTATCAGAGCCTGACCTAGCCAAAAGTGTGCCGACTTGGACGTTGGGCCAGTGTGCCAATGTGGACGTTGAGCCCCAAGGGGGTGGACTGTGGAGACCCTTGTGTGGGTGGACCTGAGGGGGAGGGTGAGGGTTGGAGCCTAATAGGCCCAGGCACAAGAGGGTTGACAAGCTATAAAGGGGAGAGATAGTCCCACATCGCTTAGGTGCGAAAAGGGAATGTGTTATATATGTGCAAGGTTGGATCCCCATAGTAAGATACATTTTAAAGCCGTGCGGACCGATTGGACCCAAAGCGGACAATATCTTACTGTGCAGATCGGATCGTTACAGTTGGCCCATAGATGTTATCTAATCCAGAAAACCATTGGTAATTGGTGTTGCGCACGCAGAGATGGCATGCTGAGCTTCATTGGCTGAGAGTTGTTGCTGTGACATCTGTTTTTTAGCCTTACTGTTGCCGGAGGAAGAGTCTTGGTCAGGAGTCCATTTCCGCTTCCCCAAATGTAAGGCCACCTCTCTGCGAGCTTGGGCAGCAGCACTGGCTGATACTAAGTCATTTTGAATGCGATTCATGGCTAAAGGAGTAGCCTGAGAACATTCATGTCCGGCTGAATGAGCAGTATCTAAGGTAGCAGTGAGCATACTTTTGAAAGTAGAGGATGGATGCTTAGCCCTGTGAGAGGAAACTGAGGTGCTCCGAAATGCTCTACCAGAAGAAGAGCTTTGATTCTGCCTAGATTTTGTTGTACCAGGAACATGAGAGGGAACTGTGGCTGAAGAGAGAGTAGCCTGAGTAGTGCATAGCGTTGCCGTTGTATAGATAGGATCTACCCCTGGAACTCGCGAGTGAGTAGTTGTAGCAGTATTAATCAGCTTAGAGGTAGGAGTTGTAGTTGTTGTATGAGCTGAAGCCAAAGTAGGAGACTTTGGAAGTGTCGTTGAAAGAGGCAGATGCTGCACGAAGAGAGCCTGGACGAATTGGGCTGACTCGAGCTGGGTCCTGAAGTGCATGAGCGGCTGGATCTCTGCTGGGTCTAATTCAGTTAGGTCCACAGAGTGATGAACAGAACTTATTGGGCCTGAAGTTAGAGCCCGTGAATAGGAATTGATGTCTTGCATAGATAAGCCCATTAGTTGAAACCATCTGTTGGACAGAAGGTCCACCAACTGAGAAGTGGACGCCCAAGATGGCCAGAAGCCTAATATTGTTGTAATTGACCCAAAGACATACCAGTCAAAGAGGGGACGTGCGTCACGTGCGCAACGGAAGACGTACTGGAAGTCTGGTCCTGACTCGTCACGTGGCCACTCATGTTACTGTTTGGGTATGATCCTGTGCTGCAGCCTTTTGTTGAGCTAAAAGGAAGTCCACTTCAATTGAAGAGACAACTGACTGGGCCCCACTGGTTGAATTGTTTTTCTGATTTTCGGGGTCAACCATGTTTTTTTGAGAAGCAGGAGTAATTACTGTTGGTTGTTGGTTAACAGCAGAAGAAATTGAGAGACGTGAAGGTCCTGTTGAGTGACACGTGGCAACCGACACAGTGGTTGGAACAAGATCGTTCCTGTTTGAACTGGTTCCAAAAACTCGTTGTTCTCCTTCATGTCTGGGTCGAGCAACTGAGTGAGCACAAGAGGTGTGGAGGTTGCCTCTCCTAGCAATAGGAGCCTGAGAGTGACGGACGTGTTGTGATTTCACTGGAGTTGGTGACTCTGTGAAGGGTTCCTTCCGTGTTTTGATGCGTGACTTGTGTGAGAAATGAAGCTGAATTGAATCTGGAGATTGTCCTTGCTAAGGAAGTTGAAGTGTTTCAAAGTAGAGGGGACAGTAACGGCCAAAAACATGGCCAGTAAAGCCACAACAGAAGCAGAAAGTAGGAGGGTTTTCATAGCAAAATCGAACTAAACATTGTCTCCCATATTGAATCCCAAAATCGGTCTCCATGGAACAAGAGAGAGCTTTGGTAACATCCAGCCAGACTTTGAATCTGATGAATGGGACAGTGGGATCTCTCAGGGAGGTCGAATCAATTTCCATAATTTTACCGAATTGTTCCTGAAAACGCACCCAATTGGGGACCTCCGTGAAATCAATGGCCAAATAATTATCATTCCATGGTTGAGGGATCACAAACCATCCAAAGAGGACCCAAGGTCCAAAGAATAGCACAAGCATCATATCAGATTTCTCCGCAAATTGAATCATATAATAAGTGTTATCGAGATCCCATTTGCTGGCTAACACTTCAACATCAAAATTTGATTGTGTTTCCCATTGAGATGCCATACGTTTGGCGAAAATTTCCTGTCTTAAGCATTGATAGTGGCAGTATTTGACCACTATTCTGAGGGATGAAGGTTCACCTGAGTGGAAAGAGCGCCTGGTAAATGGGAGATGTGGAATTGAGAGATTACGTTTGAGTTGGGTTTCCAGGTTGTGGATGTTGGGAGATGGAAGATGAGGTATCATGGATGGAGGTGGTATGGTAGAAGAGGAAGGATCATATTGGTTTATTTTTGGGGAATATGGTAGTTGTAGTCTTGGCGTTGGGATCATTATTGGTGAAGTTGAGGTGGGGGGAGTATTGGAAGGGTATGAGGCTAAGGATGAGCCAGAGTGATCCATTTGTATCGCACTGAAGCAGAAATTGGGATGCCACAAAAGAAGGAGATGTATTTGTGAGCATGGAAGTGAGGTAGAACTAGATTGATTATGTGTAGGGTGAGCGCGACGAGAGTTTGTGAGATTTAAGACTCGATTAGAGGAATTAATACAGTTAGGTGTAGACTGTGAGGAGGAAGTCATGGTGATGATGGCCAATGTGATGCGAGTGCGGCGGAGGGAGGCGGGGGTGGAGGTTGAATCTGGAAGATGAGAAGTTAATGGAGCTAACGATGATATGTTGCAATTGAAGAAGGACCGTACTACGTAAGACCTGAAACAAAACCAACAAAAACTAAACAAGACCCTAGCTAACAGTCAGAGAAAAGCTGCAATAAGAAGGAAGATGAAATAAATGAAAGGATGCGTGGAGCAATTACAAGGGGAGAGATAGGGCAATTACGAAATGTCTAAACAGTTTAGACTCTACCTGTTCATGTTATTTGATGCTCCATTCCATCGTTCTAAATCGCTATGCTTTGTTCGATAATAAAAGATTTCTTGCTTCATAAAATACGATTTTGGAATTTAAATGCAGAAAATAAATGGATTTCACAAATAGCAATTAAAGATGGGAAAATATCTTTACAAATAACCGAGATTTTGAACCTCTATTTTATTTAAATGGACCATGAATCAAATTTCCGAATTAACTTACCCCATTTTTTATTTTTTCAAAAATCATTTTCTTAAAGTGCGCATGGTAAAAAAAATAAATTGTCTTAAATTTTACCAGACTTGAGAATGTCATTTTTGGATAAAAGACTTATATATTTGACATACAATGCAACTACAGATACATGTACAAAATTCCCGCTTGCTTTCCCCAAAAGTGAAAAAAAAAATATATATATATACTAATAATAAAAAAGTAAAAAAAAAAATTGCTCACAGGAATTTGATTCCAAAATGACATATGTACGTAGATAATTCAATAATTCCACCAACGATGATGGTTTTGGATAATTCCAAATTTCAAAGCATCCATACTGGATCTTAATATGCCTGCATTTGTCATATCATCATCAAAACCAGAACTTGAGGGGACAGTCAATGTTACAATGTCAAAAATTGAAACAAATGCAAGTGCTACAGAAGATGTTTATGCGGGATCTACATGACACATTCTGCAGTTTACAGAGTTGCATAAACAAGTAACTATTTCTTGGACTCAAGGTAGGTTCCGGGTTCATAATGTACATGTTTCATTCATTGAGTATTAGTTCTATTTACATTTGACAATTAGAATCCAGTGAATCATGCTGCGACGCTAGGCCCCAACGTACAACAGAAAAAGTAAGATGCGAAGCTAATTATTCCTTACCTTGAGTTTCACATCAGAGTGAGGACTAAGTTGCTTTTCAGGACTTGTAGGAAGAGTACTGAACTTTTGAACCAAAAGCTTACAACAGGGGAGAAACACCACATAAAGCATGCCCAAGATGAAAGGTGCCGCAACCAGCCACCCTACCAACTGCAGAAATTGAACAAGTTCAAATAGACATATTCAACTCATATATTCAGAAGAAAGGGTATAAATGGGTACTGACCGCATGGATAATGCTGTAGAGGACTTCACTCGATGCTTGGCCAGTCAATACTTTTTTAAGTGCATCAGAGGTTAATGGGAAATGAGAGCCGCCAGAGAGAAATTCACCAAAGCGCAAAAAAGGGATCACCAGGCTACAGAGCAGAAAATAGAATGGAAAAGTAAGATGGATTTAGATGTAGTGGAGCGAAAGGTAAAAGTTCAGCTTGTAGACGCTGAGTTGTTTGGCTCTGAAGAAGCATTAACAATACAAGTCCATTCACATGGTACATGAAAATAATACAATGTCCAGATTAACTACTTGCGTGAAGTATACCTCACTTTAGTACTTACAGGAGACATCACTTTAGTACTTACAGGAGACAACACATAATCATTACATTATGCAACCACAGAAAGTTGACCACTCAGTAGGCTGCAGGTTCAGATGTCCTAGGAACATCAACCACTGGACAAAATGGTTATGGATAAACCCATAACTTAAATGCCCTAGACAGAAAGTCCAGTACAATCTACTTGCAGACTATGCAAAAGTAACTTAAAGTGTGTTTGGTTGATAGAACTCCTTCCATGATTTCTTAAAATGTGTTTGGTTGTTAGAATCTCATTCCATGGGCATGTAGGGCGATGGAGGAGGAGTGGATAGGAGGAGATTAGAAACGAAGAGAAAAAGAGAGGTTGTAGAGGACACTCCACCTCCCATGTATACAAAGTCACATAGAAAGCAATTCCTCGGGTTTCTTGAGAAACATATGAATGTGATTCCTATATTTTGTAAAAAGAACTTATGAAATCCTATGGTTCATTATGATAACACTCTTGAAAATAAACTTTGTGGGTATGTTTTGTTACAAGGAATCTTATTCTATGGACTCCAGTCTTTTTCAACAGTTATCAATTTATCATAGTAACCCCATAACATGTAAGGTTTTTTTTTAATTTTTTTTTTTATATAACAAAACACAGGAATCATATTGTCATGTTTCTCATGAAATATGGAAATTAGATTTTTTGGGGGAGCACACAGTGTGATTCCTAAATACATGGGAATTCGAGTGTCCTCTACAACGTCATATTTCTCTCTTTCTATCCTATCCACTCTTCTTTCACTCCCATGGAATGGAATTGCATCAATTAAACATACCATTCCATGGAATAACATTCCATCAACCAAACATACCCTGTGCAAACTAGAAAACATTTTGAGTAGTGATGAGATTAAACATTTATTTACCTCAATTCTATGGGAGTCGCAATGAAGTTAGCAAGCATCATACTTGGCGGGTGACAAAGTGATCCTAGAAGTGCAATAGCCACCCCACAAAGGAACACCGTTACCCCTGTTAATTTGAAAGATTTTATCAAACACCAAACTATTGATGATAAAATGAGAAGAAACTCATATCCCTATCTGGTTCTTACAAAAATCTTCATTTATTTGAAAAAGATAAAACATTAAAAAGAGCCAAGTCAAACGGCAGTTTGAGCCTTTGAGGCCTCAAGTCGTCCATATGACAAAAGATAGTATCAGAATGACAACTTTTCAATAGCATCATAAACCAAACTGGATTGGCTTGTCCAACAGCATTCAACCAGTGTCGAGATTCTGACTTTTTGGTCCAATAAATAAATTGCACTCATTCGGATGTGAAACTCATACAAAAAGTATATGATTTACCAGCACTCCTACAATACATGTTCGTTAATATTAGGTTTTGCACTTTATATTGGTGTTTTGTGTTAAGATGTTGACCACAATTCCATGTTGTTTCAAGGAGATCATACGTTGAGTGACGATTTGACTTCTCTAAAATAACTTTGGCTGCAACACTGGAGCGATATGTGGAACACGAACAGAAAATTAACAGCAAAGCATGTCAGAAGCTCAGTCCAAGTAAGATTTGAAGGAGGAGAGAAAATTGCTCATGAACTTGACATACTCGACTAAGAATCAATAAATAAGCACTGAACTTCTGTCATGGCATCTTATCAAGCAATAGACCCTCCGGCAGTGAGCGAAACAACTGTATCTACTTAGTTGGTTCTGCATAGGATTCTAGTGGGACATGATTCATTTTTGGGAAGAAGCTAAGGATATGTTTGGTTGCATGAAATCCTATGCCATGAGAATCCATGAGGGGACCCCTACATTTTAGGCTAAATTGATATATCACTTCACATCCACCATTTGTTTTTGTGATCAATGGTGGGAATGAAAGTCCCATGAACATTGGAATCTCACTCCTTGGTCCCCCAAGGCATGTGATTCTCATGTTTATGAGACTTTTATTCCCACCATTGATAACAAAATCAAATAGTGCATGTAGAGTTATACCTCTAATTAGCCTAAAATGTAGGGGTCCCCTCATGAATTCCCATGGCATAGGATTTCATGCAACCAAACACACCCTAAATTTTTAGAT
This sequence comes from Berberis vulgaris, assembly GCA_963556465.1. Lineage (NCBI taxonomy): Eukaryota > Viridiplantae > Streptophyta > Magnoliopsida > Ranunculales > Berberidaceae > Berberis > Berberis vulgaris. Next base: position 41,064,082 of record OY747127.1, read on the forward strand.
ACTCAAGAAGATGACACCAACACAACAACAACAACAAAACAAGCGGGTTTTTTTTTATAAAGAAACTAATGGTCTGGCATAATTGATCTCGAGTTGCGATGGAGCAATGTTTGGCCATAGGAACTCAGTCAGTCATCCAAAACCAATTGGATATATGTTAGATAGGAAAAATTTTAATCATTCATAGATTAAAATTTCCTCATAAAAACATGTTACTATGTTAGCATTAATTTTGTGTTACTATAATGCCTAGTGATATGCAGTTCATATACAATTTTTTTTCTTTAGAAATTTTCTCAAGATTGGTGAAGGTGGTCCAACCTTGTCAACCCGGTTGGATCATAAAAACATGTTCACAAAACTTTCTCCCTCTACCAACCCACCCACCCCCCCCCCCCCTTATTAATCTAGCTCAGATCTGAATTTCTTGAAACATGTTGTATTCACAAAACTTGATGAGTAAGAGGCTAAACCTTTTTGGAAATGAAAACTAGTTAATGAACACGAAATAGTTCTTACAATTCTATGAATTTTGAATCTTAGCTTAACACAGATCACCATTCCATATTAGAAGCTAAACCTTCTATATCATTTGAATACGCTTGATTCATGCCTACAAGTCGTTTAATAGTCATCCATGATGTTATCATAGTACTTGTTCGAACCTACCAAAGAGCATAAACAATATCTAAAGTAAAAGTTTCATCAAATAGTTCCACAAAGCATAATAAATAGTCAGACTGCTAATCCATGGCCCAAACTGAAAGGCTGACATCCCCAATAAGCTCATGATTATCAGAGTAATGTGCATGACTTTAAACTGTTTTAATATCTTCCATAGAAGCCCCAAACACAAAATTAAGAGATAAGGATGCTATAGTTCTCCAGCGGGGCGGGCTTAAACCTCAAATGCCTAACTTAGGATTGTACTCAGCACCATGCTTCCAAAGTCATCCTACGAACTTTATTCGACACTGATCCAATGGTAGCCATGTCCACTTTGGCAGATACATAGTACCAAGCCATTCCAAAATTTTAATCTAGCCTCTAGACCCTCAAGGAATTGAACTTTGGATGTGGTGTATGGCTAGATACCAAATGTTAAGAACCAACCACTGGAGGCGCAATTCTAGAAGTAGGTTATTGTATAAAGCATAAACAAGGTGAAATAGAATAAATACAAAAAGAAGAGGATTGAGAATAATACAAAGATAGCTGGACTTGGAATCGAAAATACACACGACATGACAACAAAGCATGGTATGGTATCAGAAGTTGATGCAGATCACAGAAATCAAATCAGTACATAAAAAAGAGATGGATTTTGATTTTGATTTTTTGATAAAATGGAGTGGAAATGTATATTACCACATATGGGGAAGACTCCCAGGGTAATACCAAGAGCAGCAGAGAAAGCCAGCTGCTTCGGTTCCGCCCCTCTGTACAACCACAATTAAACAAATAAACATGGATTCAATTTTGCAAATCGTACAAGAACAAGAAGCGATTGAATTGAATTGAATTGATACCTGCGCAGTATAAGAAGAAGTGGATCGACGATCTTCTTGTTCAACCAAGGCATCACTCCGATCTTCATTTTGCTTTGCTTGTTACTCCAAATGAAAGGAACAGATCCACAAATTTGGGTTTTCTTCTTATTTACAAGACCAAAGCAACTGAGAGAAAGGAGAAAACTGGCTTGTTTGTTTGTATTTCTGATACAAAATAAAACAAAGAATTCAATTCTATTTGTTTGTCTTTGTGTGTTTGTGTGAGAGAAGGTTTGTTGAGTTTCAGGAGAGGAGAGGAGAGGAGAGGAGATGAGGGAGGAAGAGAAGAAAGAGGAGTAATAAGTTGCTTGATGTAAAATGAGAGGTGACTGCTTTGCTTTTGGGTTGGAATTGTAATTTGGATTTTGAAGAAAGAGAGAGAGCCGTCTAAATGAATAAGGCAATTATGAACATCAAAGGTCCCTCTCCTCATTCCTCCATCTCTCCCTCTTAGATTTGGATCTGGATCCAGGGGGCTCCTGCGCACAGTGGGCTGGAGGGGTACTGCGCACGTGTTTCAGCCATTGGATTTGATCCGATGACTCATATTGATGGATGTGAAATGCAGATTTAATTAAAAGTTTGATCCGATGGCTGAGATTTATGGATTGGAAAAGTATGTTTTAATTCAAAGATTTTGGCAAATTGGGGAACGAAAAATTTGCAAACAGAGAGGGAGTTTTCGGGGAATCAAGCTTTTGATAAAAAAAAACTAATTCTCGATCTAGATCTGAGGGAGAGGAAGAGGAAGGAGGAAGAGGGAGAAAAAGGGGATCTGAGGGAGAGGAATAGGAAGAAGAAGAGGAAGAGGAGTAGGAAGAAGAAGAGGAGGGTTCGCTCGAGAAAGGGGATCTGAGGGTTTGATCTGAGGAAGAAGAAGAGGAGGGTTCGATCTGATTTGAACCTAAAAAGTGGAAGAGGAAGAGAAAGGGGATCTGAGGGAAAGGAAGAGGAAGAGGAGGGTTCGCTCGAGAAGGAGAACTGGAGGAGAAGCTCGAGAACTGAAGGAGAAGCTCAAGTACTAGTGGAGTTCGACAACTGAAGCTCGAAAAGGGGTAAGTGATGTTCACCTCCAACTGATGTTCTCCTTCTGCTTCTGCTTTCGTTAGTAAGAAATTATTAGATCATTTGTTAGCAATTCCTATCATTTTGTATGAAAGATTGATAGCATCGTTAGTAAATGGGCAGATATGATCTGAAATGGTTTCGCATTTTGTTTATTTATTTTTTTTAGATATCCATACAGAGGATAAATTCTACGATTTTTATTATTTTCCCAATCAATGTGTATGTGAGTTTTGGTCTAATTTGTTAATGTGTATGTGAGTTATGTCTAATAATTTGTAGATTCTTCCCAATAATGTTGGTCATTTGATGGTTTAGTACATTGAGGATTTATTTATTTTTATGAATGGTAGAATATAGTTCTCTTGTTGATACTTGCAAACAATGCATAATTTGCATGCAACATGACTAGGAGAAAGTAGAGACTTCTATGAGAAAAACTATCAAATTATGTACCAAATTTGTCCAAGGATCAGAAGGTAGTGGACACCATTCATAATGAAAGTTATACCAGTTTTTGTTTCCTAGTCCTCAAACAAATTTATGTTGTTGCCTTTTGGTTTCCATTGTGGTGTGAGTTGTGAGATAGATTGAACCCGAATCGATATGTTTACCGTGTTGTCTTTGGTCAACCTGGATGAGTTTGGCAAGTACCAAACTGAATATTGTTAACCTTACACATTGATCAACTACTACACTTAGGTAGTGACGGTGAGAGGGTTAGCTTAAAGCATCACTTAAAGTATTTTCACAAATGTCATGGGTAGCAAGGAGGTTATGAAGGTGGCAGAATGTTAGAAGACAATGATTCTAGTTTAGAAAAATGAAAACAGAAAATCTGCAGAGTTGTGGTTGTCTTTAAAATTAGAATTTGATATTCATTATGGATGAAGCACTCATGATGTGTGGCAAGTTCACTAATTGCAGAGTTGTGGTTGTCTTTTGGATGCTTTTGTGACAACAATAGACATTTTGCTTAGGTGCTTGACTCTATATTTGTTTATTTTAATGGTTAAATTATTCAATCTGATGTTATTTTTTTGTCATCGCAGGAATAGCATGCGAAGCGTACGTTGTAAACCATACAGGTTGCTTTATAGGTTGTAAACCATACACGTTGTAAACCATACGAAATGTGGAAGCTATCAAAAGAAGACAGATTAGAGCAAGAGGCGAGAAGAGAACAAGTGGCGAGAAGAGAGCAAGTGGAACAACCAAACAATGCTCCTGAGGGTCGTGGCGATCAAACTCATTATCAAAGAGATGAAAGCCAAGTCAACGATCCTTGGTCTTTTACAAGGGACCTAATCAACAGTACGTTAGTGGTAGGTTTATTGATTCTTGTACTTATCTTTTTTAAGCTTTTGGATGGTATGTGATAGAACTTTTATGTATGATTGGGTTTTGAGTACATTTGTAATGGGAGTGCTCAGATGTGTTTTGATTGGGAAAAGTTTGTAATAGCATGGTGGAAAAGTTTTTCCACCATGAATTTGTAATTGACAGGTTTTGTAAACCATACAGGTTGCTATTTTGTATATATGGTTGCTATTTTGTATACAGGTTGCTTTATAGGTTGCTATTTTGTAAACCATACAGGTTGCTATATATGGTTGCAATAGCAGGTTGTGCTACATGGTTGCATGCATAAGGTTGTGCTATGTGCTATATGGTTGCATGCATAACCTATAGTTTCAGGTTGTGCTATATCTATATATAAATCAGGTTGTGCTATATATAAATCAAGTTGTGCTATATAAATCAGGTTGTGCTATATATGTTTTGCAAAAAATTTTGAAAAAAAATTCTGCTATAACAAAATTTTGCAAAAAAATCTGCAAAAAAATTCTGCAAATTTTGCAAAAAATTCAGGACAAAATTCAGCAAAGAATTCTGAAAAAAAAAATTCTGCAAATTCTATCCAAACCCAATTTGAACATTACTTTGCAGTCAGTTCTAACATCCCATCTTTGTTGAGTGACAACACCTTTTTGTGGGTGTTTTTCTTTCTTGAGACCATGCTTACAACAAAAATACATTGCATTGATAATTATCTTATCTATTCTACTCTTATTTGAGTACTCCTTCCTAACTCCAAAGCCCATTTTTCCCATAATTTTTCCAGTACTCCCAACCACATTCTAATGAATCAAACATCATGCCCACACTTGGATCATCAACATCCATACCATCCATGCCAACTAACACAGATATTCTGCACACAAAAAAAAAAAATTCAATTTTCAAGTAGCTACATTGTTAAGAATAATCAACTATTCTATCATGGGCCCCCAGTCTCCACTAGATTCTTGTAAAGAATAATCAACTATTCTATAAAATTTTCTGAGTCGTCCAAGTGATATTTTTAATCTTAACAACAGAAATAATGAATGATTCATACTTGCACCCATGAAACAAGGTTGGTTGCCGCCCCCTCTCATGCAATTTGAATGCAATATATAAAGTTTTGACAGACTCAGAAAACGAATATAGTTCCATAACTGGGGGACATACTTGTAATGCACGAGATTACGACACAAATAATAGAGACAACAAAATCAAAGGTAATTCTTGGAATTATTAATTTACAACACAGATGTTGAGAATATTCTGATTCGAAAAAAAAACAGGAATTTTCTATGAAATAGAGCTATGATCTGTTGCATTGTGTAAAAAGTGTAAAAACAGTAAATGTTATATACAGAGTCCATTGAAGCATTCTTCTTTGAGAACATTATCAAACATCAGATGGTAGATGATAGCACACAAAAAAACCTGGAAAAAAAAAGGGTTGGGGGCAAAACATTATCAACCCTAACAGCCAATTTGCTTCAAGCGGTTCTTTTTTTTTATCAATAAAACAAACCACCATTGATGGGAGAAACGAAGCACTACAATGAGTGAGAAGCTCATCAAACAAAGAGGGAATAAAAAAAACATATGGGGGAACTAACAAAGAAAACCAACTAAGCAAGAAAACAACTAGCTACCTAGCAACTTAGTCTCCCAATGCTGGAGCAGATCAGTACTCATGCCATGATTCGATGTGAGACTGTAGATTTAATTCAAATCGCTCAAACACAATTAAACGCCTTTCCAGCATTCATTTCCCATTCTTAGGAGTCGTTCTTCAAGTGGTTATTGGTTGATTAGCAGAGAGTGCTGGTTTACGAGTAAACAATGTTTTTGCAGTGAACATCGACGCCGAAAATTGATGGTGAAAGACTTCGACTCTCTTTTTCTTCTTCACGTTCTGTTTCCCGCCCAAAACTCCCTCCTCTGTTTTCTGAAATTTTCGTTTCCCATTTTGATCCAATCTTTGAATTAAAAGGCATTTCACATCCAATTGATATGAGCCGTCAGATCAAATCCAACGGCTAAGACACGTGCGCAAGACCCTCTCCAGCCCACTGTGCGCAGGAGCCCCCCTGGATCCCTCAGATTTCAATTTATTCGCTCACGGACATGTCACACTCACCTAACCTAACCTAACCTAACCTAACCGTCTTCACTGTTACCGACACTTCCTTTCGCCTAAAATTACCATCTCTACGGTTAGATATGATATGCTGCATTTGTGCTACCTTGACATTCAACGCAACGATAGTTGAAGCACCCCCAAGATCGTATCGAGCATAGTAGCCTCCCCTTGTCATGTAGGCACGGGACGGGATGGACCTCATATCTATCTTATCCCGTTTATTCGGGATTAGGATGAGATAGATCTTATCCCGACCTCGTCTCGTCCCAAATGGATTCGGAACGGGACAGGATGAGCATGTACTAAATAGTCCTTCAATGAATAATAACAAAAGAGTTTCATCTCACATTGCTCAAACATCAATAATACCAAATTTATGTACATACAACTTTCATCGTAACAATATTAAATATCATATAATTTTATGGTCCAATGAACTTACAATTTTTTTTTATGTTAAGCATCAGTTGTGTGATGCGCTAACCAATAGTTCATATAACTCATAGTGCAAAGTTAAACAAAAATCATTTGTCTTTATTTTTCTACAAGAATAATTGTCCTATAACCAATCTAAAATATATAAAGCATAAATTTTCATGGGTTCTATTTGACCTAAAATTTTCAAATTGAAGTTTATATCTAAATAAAGAATACCAAATCAAGCAAATAAAAATATTCTAGATGTTTTGATTTAATTTCAACACATCCTAAACTTTTCTTTAGAAAGTAGTTAGATTAAAAATAATAATAATAATAAATATGAAATAAATAAGTTCGGGATGGAACGGGATTGAGATCGCAGGATGGGATGCCAACACCTGTAATGCACAGTAAGACTTTTGTTCATGTTTGGAAGTGAAATTCGTCGACAAAGTAGGTAGCTATCTTGGGTAGAGCCCCGGATCTCAGCCAAATGCTCCTACCCTCCAAACAGTTTCCTCATCCAGAGCAGACTCAGAGGGGTCTCGTTTATGGGCGGTGATGATACATAAAAACAGTCATACCTCCTTCAGCAACCCTTATCTTGCACAGGCAGCCAACTCACGCTCCCGCACCGACGGATCCTAGAATCAATACGCTGGCATCTCAAATACAGCGGATCGCAAGGCGGTGGAGGCTCTCACACGACAGAATCCACCACTCGCTAATGGGGACCATAAGCAGCACAGACCTCTGGCTCTAGAAGATGATAGGGAGCAAGCCCAGGAAAGCCAAGCACCCGCTAGTTCTTATTGGACTAAAGGAGGTTGCGCGACTAACATTGTGTTCAATGCCAGGACAGAGAGGCTCGGCCTTGGGAACCCCTTCCATAGAGGGACGCACAACCCGGACATATTGTACTGCCTCTTCGTCCAACCATTTGTAGATCGGATCATGAATGAGGCCTTTCGAAAAAGTTCACTCCCTCAAAGCTCAACTCCTACGACGGAACCACCAATCCTTTCGACCACCTGCGCCATTACCAGCACATAATGGTCCTTAAAAAAGGATCCAAATTCATCATTTACAGGACCTTTCCCACTAGTCTGAAAAAGCTCAACACTGACGTGGTTCCACAACCTTCCATCGAGGTCCATCGACTCATTCAAAACACTGGCAAATGATTTCCTGGCTAGTTTCGTCGGGAGCCAACGTTTCCGGAAAGGGGCGCACTACATACTTTCCCTAAAGCAAAGGTCCGACAAGACACTCCGAGAGTATGTCACACCCTTCAATAATGAGCTGACCCTCATCGACGGGTGCAGCGACGATACAGTCGTGACGGCCTTCACTGCGAGCCTCAAATAGGGGAAGCTCTATGAGGACCTCACCCTGGAGCACCCTTTGGACATGGCAGAGCCCCTCAAAAGCGTCCAGAGATAAATTACCCTGGATGAACCTAGGACCGTAAATAGGAAAATCGAAGACGAGAAGGAGCCCTCCGCTCCCTGGGACAAGAAGGAGGGAAAGAGACGCGAGGATGAAGAACGAAGCAAAATGAAGTGCGGTGACAATAGGCCGGACCTTGGTAGGTTCAAGCCGAAGAAATCGTCCAACTACGTTGGATCCAGAGCGGTGACACCCCTAAATGCAAACCTGTCGAACGTAATAAAATCAATGAAAAGCTGGAAGGAACTTAAGTAGCCCCCAAATACATGCAGAGACCCCGCCAAGCGCGACAACAGCAAGTACTGCGCGTACCACAAGGAAGGCGGCCACGACACCAATGAATGCAAGAGTCAAACTGAAGTTGAGTACTCGATCCGCAGAGGCAAATTGAAAGAGTTCCTAAAGTCTAAGAAGCCAACGGAACAAACAAATGATAGGGGAGAGTCAGTTACAAAAATAGATAAGGAAACTCCATGGATAATATATGTTCTTCATGGAGTCATACCAAATGAAAACCAATCATACAGGTCCCGCAAGCGGACACTACTGGATATGCAGACACAATCAGCGGATGAGGAAAAACACATCTACCACTCAAAGGTTCAGAGCCCCATTCCCACCTTGACCTTTACGGACAAGGACCTTGAAGGAATCTGAGCGCCACATAACGACGCCTTAGTCATCTCGGTCTCCATAGCAAAGTGGGAAGTAAGAAGAGCCCTAGTTGACACAATAAGTTCGCTTAACGTTCTATTTTACAACGCGTTCCGCAGCATGGACCTCAAGGAGGAAAACCTGACATCTTCAGAACACTCGCTGATCGGATTCAGCAGGGAGAAATGCTTCCCCATCAGAAAGAAAAGATTAGCTACGGTAGCAAGAGAGCCGCAACTCAGGAAGGTCCTATTTTTGGACTTCATGGTGGTAGATGCACCATCATCGTACAATCTCGTCCTGGGAAGGCCATGGCTCCACCAGATGGAAGCAATGGTCTTCACCCTTCACCAGTGTATTAAGTATATTGCTAACTACTCTGAAGGAACAATACGTGGAGACCAACCTATGACATGAGGCTGCCACTATGCCGCACTGAAACAGATAGAGTGCTCCTAGATTCAGCTACATCATGCAAAGCAGCCTGATCCAATGCAAGGACAAAAGACGGCAATAAGCTCTTCTGCCCAGCGAGTCGTAAAGGCTATGGCAAGCGGGAACACATTCCCCCGACATTCCATCGGAGCGGAGATCCACCCCTCTGCAAGGTTTACTCTTCAGTAACCTATGCAATGCCTCGACAATCCGATGAATGATCCGCGAGAATAACCTAAATTCACTTCAAGGCCAGGATCAATTTATTTCCGTCAATAGTTAGTTTGTTTTAAGTTATTTATTTCTCTTTCCATAGTCAATATTGAGTTTTAGTTCTTAAAAGGCTTATGTGATTTGCAATCATTTAAGAAATAAATGAAGAATTACGAAAACAAACTCTATTAATTATTGGAAAGATGTAACAACAAGCACCTCGAGGCAGATACAAAAGGCTACATATCACGAACACCCTGAGGCGGATACAGAAGATGACATACTAAAGGCATTTGATCAACATGGAGTGAGGACTTGCTTAAACTGTCTGATCACATAAGCAACACGTACAGTTTGAAGCAAGCAACCCGCAAATAGAACCATGATCCAGCAAACACAACCCTCAAATATAGTCTGTGGGGATACAAAATTGTCAATCAGAGGTCGCACGACAAGCCACAACCAGATACGACCAACTCTCGCACTCGATCCGGCGAAATGAGTGAACTTGGGACAAGTATTAGGTTGGCACAGACAGAGTGCACCTTCTGGCCGCAGGGATTAGAGGGGCGTCCAGGAGCCAATAGCCTAATCCATGGACCATGTCCAACTCCTCTTCATTCCGAGATCCCAAATTCCAGCGCAAGGCAAGGCAACGGAATTAATCGAGAAGTGGTGAAGGCACCCACCTCGGAGTTGCACGTTGGTGTTATCTCTAAAAACAAATATTCAGGAACAACGATAAGGCACCAGCGCATAAACAACATACTCTTCCCTTGATAGAGCATATGTACTACTTCTCCGCAATATGAGAAGAAATTACGAGACCTCAGTGGATCAACTACATGCTCACCCATAACAGGTGACCAAACATAACAACAACTATCACTATGCCTGATTGCTGAAAATGTCAGAACATTCGGAGACTCCATAGACGAAGATCTCCCTCCAACCTTTGAAAAACTCGAAGCATTTTCTTCAGCCTTTGGAAAACCCAAAGCGTTCTCTTCAAAAAAGAACATTACAGGAGATAAGCTTTTGTGAAAGATAGTGCATACAACGATTGGAAAATGCCATTATATAGACATGATGGTTCACAAAAGCCGACACTCCAGCATTAACTGCCAAGCATTGAATACGGTATGGGAAACGAAGAGATGACGATTCCCAAGGAAACTGCGCAGACCGCGTCATTCAAATTGATAGCGCTGCACACAACCCCATCAATTGAGGGGGAGTAACCAATACTCAACCGTCACTCAACCTGCACCGTACACGTGTTATCGCATGATTTACACCATACACACAACATACCGTGCCCTAGCTCTTCCTCTACAAGCCCATGGGCTCGACCTATTACTCAAATAGTATTTTGTCAACATGTTTGGCCCGAGCACAAGAAATCCTAGTCAACCCTGAGATACGAATCGTATTATAGATCACCAGCTGATTAAAGGTAACTTCATCCACCCCATGCACCAAGCAGATGGACTAGGTTTGCACGCCCCCCAGCAGGCGAAACCCCTTTTCAAACCAGGCAAGCCCAGTCTGCCAAAACTGATGACAATGACTTCTAGTTCAACCCGACACCTAGTCCGCTTAGAGCGGACATCGACAGTTTAGGAAGTGGGAGTCTAAGCAGCGCTATCATGCCTTGTGACGACGACTCGCCAAGGATCATTGCCCCTTTCGCGGTCAATGATTGCTGAACCTAATCAGGTAAGCCTAATTGGTAATGACTAGCAACGAAAACTTCTGATCAAAACCTGGACTTGTAGCCCCCACTGCGAGGGTGTAGATAACCTAGAAGGTGGGATTCTAGTCAGTCCCGAACTGATTTCGATGACTCGCCAAGGGACCACTATTTTTCAGCGTGGCCGCCAAATCACCAAACCTAGACTTATAGCCCGCGCTGCGAGGGTGTAGATAGTCTAAAAGGTGGGAGCCCAGCCAGCCACGACCTGATTCCGACAGCTTGTCACGGGATCACTGCTTTTCAGCGTGGCTGCCAAACACTCCAAAATTTGTAGCCGGCTGCGCATAGGTGTAGATAATTCGGAAGGTGGGAGCCTAGTCACTCCTGAACTGATTTTGAATTCGTAGCCCCCACCGAGCAGGGAGGGTGTAGATGGTTCGAAAAGTGGAAACCCAGTCAGTCCTAAACTAATTTCGACGACTTGCCACTGGACCACTGCCTTTCAACCTAGTCACCAAACTTTTACTTTTCGAATCTGTAGCCCACTTTACTTGGTCATAAACGTTTCGAAAGGTGGGAGCCTAGTCTGTCCTGAACTAATTCCGACGGCCTGCCACAGGACCAGTGCTTTTCAGCCTGATCGCCAAACTCTTACTCCCGAATCTGTAACCCACTTTACTTGGTCATAAATGATTCGGAAGGTGGGAGCTTAGTCAGTCCTAAACTGATTTCGATGGCTTGCCACGAGACCACTGCTTTTTAGCCTGGTCGCAAAACATGAATCTAGCTGAGTCAGCATCTTCACGCTCAAACGGATTGACATCCTAATATTATTAAGAATCAATCGCTCCAATACAGAGATCGTACAGCCAATGCCCAAATAAGATCTACTTAGGATGCCAACTCGAGCTTACAACGCTTGACTCGGCACAAACACTCTGACACATACACTCGACCATCACAACTTACTCATAGCAGCAGCTGCAGCCGATCAATCAAACTAACAAGGTGAGACTCGAGCAGCTTACCTTAGGGACAAGACAGTGCTCGGGCAAGTCAATTCCCAGCTAGACTGTCCGCAACATGCCCATTATCAGACATGACTACGCAGTAACGACCCTGAGTCGTTCACAATACAAAGTGGTGATCAAGCTATCTATCGCAGATAGACCAGTCAACGTACTATTGATTCGACCAGTCTATGCCAAACCAAGATGACAAGGCAAAATGAAAAACATGCAATAGAAACAACAAGAATGAAACTGATTAAACTATTTTCATTAACGGTCAAAACAAAAAATGATACAATCACACTAAGGTTACTCCCTATCAGGATAAGGTACATAAACAGAAGAGCTAAGCCCAGTAGAAGATGGAACATGAATAACGTCCACACGCGCCACGACCTGGGCATCAGGGCCCACACTGTCTTCCTCATTCGATGATGCAGAGGTAACAGACAAATCTACATATGACATCTTCTTATAGCGATAAAGATCCCACTCCGGATGTTCCTCCTTTGTTAGCACCAATAGCTCCAGCCGGCCATCTACAACCCAACAGAACTGACACTTGCCTTGCTCCTGAAGAAGCACTTCCTCTCGCACATTCGCACAACAAGTTCACGTTCCAGTAGATCAAACTTTCCAGTCAGCGCGTCAACCTGAGACTGTTATGTGGCCATACTGCTCTTCACGGCACTAAGCTCATGCCACCCCAATTCGAGCTGGTCCTTAGCCTTTCTCGCCTCGCGAGCATAGTACTCCACATCGGACTCCAACTATTGCTTCTCAGAAGCCCAATCGGCTTCCTTCAAAGCACTCCCTTCAGCAAAAGACCGCAGTTCAGAACACGTCTTAGCCGCAGTTTCCTGGGCAACCTCGAATTCTTGACAGATCCGACTCAACTCCTTCTCAAGTTTGTCCTTCTCGGACACCACCTCTGATAAGTTACTCTCAAGGTCCTCCAAGTGGGCTCTTGAGTCTCAACAGCCACGGTTGACTGATCCAGCCTCTTCTCCTCAGTCAGCTTCTTCAGCTGCACAATTTCATAGAGCGCATTAGAATACAACGCCTGCATATGCAAGAAGACATGCTCCAAGATGTATACCCTCTCACGAGCCGCCTCAACTTTTGTCCCTACAATGGCCACGTGGCTCAAATGAGACATACCCAGCATAAGGTACTTCAAGCTCTTATCCATACACCCTTCCAACGTATCCTCCTCAGGTTTTGGAGCGTGGTCCATCAGCTAGCTATGACACCTACTTATATGCTTCCTCGAAACATATTATATGTCCACCTCTTGGTGTCAGACCTGTGAACTCATCTTCACCAAGTCCGGTGCAAACAGGCTTATCCACGCACCCTGATGAAGCTTCCCCGGATCAAGGATTACGCCAGCGCCACCCTTCATGGTTGCCACCATCCTCAGGCTCTCTTCTGTGGCCTTCCCTTTGTCACTAACAACCGGTCCTTTGGTACGAGACAACTCGATGGGATCCGGAGGGAGAGGAGGAAGCGAATTATCCAAAGGACCCTCCAACACTTATAGCTGTGGCATAGAGCGAGACGGTGAGCAATTCGGACTACAGGAAAAATGGCTAGTACCGCGGTCACTCTCAGGCAAAAAAATGGGATGATCAGATTCTACAACTTCAGGCAAATCTTCACGAGAGCCTTCTATAGAAACGATCCCACGCGAATCAGCACCAACGTAAGCTACCATGGCAACCCGCAGCAGACGGTCATTCAGAGCTTCGACCTGCGCGTCACTAAGGGTTGACCTATCTACAACTCCTGCAAACCGCAGGTAATATTTCTCCAAGCCGGAAACATCAACCTCCACCCCAACAGGCCTAACAGACTCGTGTTATTCTCTCACTGGAGCGGGTCGTGCCGAAGACGACCCAATATCACACGAGACTTCTTTCTCAGAAAGGAGGCAAGCGTTTCATCAGATAAAACGAGAGCTTTGGCCCCATAAACCTTCCTCTTCCTTGAAGGGCCCCATCTTCCAACTTGACTTGCGAAGTTCGGCACAAAGTATGCGCAACGTGCCAGTTGTCCCACAACCTGCTACGGATGAAGTTGAAAACCCATATGACATCGGCCGCGTTCCTCTTTGGCAAGTCACGAAACGTCTCTATGGTATTTTAGCTCCTCTAAGGTAAGAGGAATATTATGAAACCTTCTTGCAAAGAGACACAAACAATAATCAGTTAACCCACTATCAATCATATCAAAGTCACAAGAAAAGGGTTGAACTTACGAAGCGGCCTGAACTGTTGCTCGAGCGGACGACCCTTATACTGAAAATACTTCGAGTCCACAGGAGCAAAAAAGTTGTACTTTTGCTAGAACTTGAAGTCATTAGGCAAATTAAAGAAGCAAGTCGGCGACGTCATCTTACATACAACGTTACCCTTCAGTCGGGGAGAAGTCAACAACTGAATTATTCGTGGAGTCACAGTGACAACGACATCCTTGGCACTGAGTAGAATCATGAAGATGATTCTATATCCATTAGGCCCCAATTGGGCCGAAAGAATACCTAAAAGATCTAGGAACTCCCAAATCACGTCCAGAACTAGAAAGCGCACTCTAGTTTGAAGCATCTCACGATGCAAATAGATGAAACTGGCCGGAGGTGACATTGGCGTTTGGTCACCCTTCAGGACATACAATGGCAGGTCCTCAGGAACTCCAAACTTCGCACGGGTCTCAGCGAGGACAGATTCAGACAACAATCTGTCTTCGAAAAACTCCAAACCCTTAGCCAAAATTGCATTGACAAAAAGGTTTTGTTGGGCCATGAGGAAGATGACCAATCGTTTCCTGACAAAGTGATGTTCTCAAAAACAAAGAAAGCAAAAGAGTCAGACTCTACGCTATGGATGACCTAAATAGATGTTTGTTTTCCGCCTCTTTTTTGCCGAACCAACGCACGTTCCATTAATGCGGCCTGCGGCTCAAGCAACAATTCGGACTCAATCATCATGAGTGGCGCATCCCTTCAAGAGATGAGTTAGCGAACCGATGTGACATCCCACTAACTCGAGGGGAGTAGCTGATGATATATAAAAATGGTCATACGTCTAAGCCACACACGTGTCATGACGATCTCGAGGAAATATGGGCCCCAACATCAGCCCAACACTGAACAGGCCCAAGCGGTTCCAAGCTTGCTCAATTCAGTCCGCCAGGCGGACTCGAACTCTCATAGCACGCTAGGCCCACACGTCTCATAACTGTTCTCAATACCCATAAGTCCTACTCAGGCAAGTATCTCGAAGATCAGCTTCGGATGGGCAACTACAACTGCTTTTTTTTTTTTGAAAGGCAAGCAGGGTTTTTATAGAATTCCAGAACCCATAAAGATGCCGCAAGCTGGTTTTGAACCCATGACCTAGTGGTACCATCCACCAAGCTCTAACTGTTGAGCTGTCATGCCATTGGCTACAACTGCTATTTACTTCCAACTAGGAACCAAATGCTAGAGTATATTCCACACAGGGAATCTTCCTTATACGAATTTATCTCACATTAGAAACTATCTCTCACGTATCTAAGAGCACAAGGCTAATAGGGAACTTCCCTCCTACAACACGATTCCTAATTAGAGGAGGATCTCCATGAAGATCTCCTTCCAAAACTACGCCTACGATGGCTTGGTAGAACCGGGACTCCTTGCACTATAAATAAGACATGAGGTTGGTAAGCTAAGGTACGCTACAAATTCCCTGTTACAACATTACACCTTTCTCAGATCCCCGTCTGACTTTAGCATCGGAGTGTCATCGGCCACCACAACGGTGGTCTGTCGCTCACGTGTGCTACTTGTGCAGGTCAGCAGGAACCAGGTCAAAACAGGGAGTGAAAAATGACTGCATCAGGAGGGGTAGGATCAAGGATTGTGATTCCTCGAAAAAATATCGAATTTATTTCTTTTGTTAGGTCAATCTAAATTTCCGTATATTTTATCCCATTATAATCTTAGTTTATTATTAAATTTCCATTATATAAGTGATTCTTATGCAATATGTAGTTTGTATACATTATTAGTCTTGCGGGACTCTTTATGCAGTATGTAGAAGTTTAAAATGCTTAAATTATATTGATTTTTAAAATTACAACTAAAATTTTAATTTTGTTTTTATACGCAATTAAATATTTCATGAAATGTTTCTTAAAATCACAATCCTTGAGTAGGATACATACTTCTCATCCAGACAATTTCCTCATCTAGAACATACCCAAGGTTATATTCAAGTATTCCAATCAAGGATTATGATTCGATTTTCGAATTGATTTCAGTTTAGAAAATTTTCTAGAAATGTATAGAATTGTAAAGAAAAAACGTAAAAATTTTGAGAATAATACAAAGAAACATATATAATAAATTTTGAGGATATGTGAATGGGTGAAAATAAGATGCAAGTAAATAAAAATTCAGAGAATTTTTTTTTTGTGATGTTGTCATAGGATTTTAGGGTACAAACATAAACTTTCTCATTTAAAGTTAGCATTTCTTGTTGTTCTTGTTAGATGAATGATAGGCACCCAAAACATTGATTTTTACACCCTCTAAATATATAATTGCTAAGTCCAATTATCCAATAAAAATATCTCATTACGTGTATTTTGTGCATTTTGTAGGAATTCAAGCACAAATCTCAAATCATGCACAAAGTGGCACAATAAGGCTAAATTCAACCACTAGAAGGCTCACTGGGAGTCACATGCATTCATAAGGACTAAAGAATTTCAATCCCAAGACTCATAAAGTCAAGCCCACAAAGCATCAACAACTTCGGATCTCGACGAAATCAACATGAAGATCTAGACGTCCACATGACCAACTTTATCATAAAAAATCTCTACAAGACATGTTTTCTTATTCAACTCCAACACCTTTCCTTATTTTACTCAACCATGTTTCACTCAACCATGTTTCCTTATTTCACTCAAACCCTTTTTACCTATAAAAACCACATACATGGAGTTCATAAGGGGATGGGATAATTTTTTGTAGAAAGCTTTTTTGTTATAGTTTTCGTCTTTCAGTTTTGGCTTGGTAGATAAGTGCATGTACTACTTTTCAACTTTTCCATTGAAGTTGAAGTAAGTTATATTTCTGTTTCTCTTTCTCAACTATTTCTCTTTCTCCTTTAACTTTTAGTTTATTCTCACTATTCATGGAGAACTAATCTCCCTTCTCAAGGGGAAAAGATTGAGCCTCATTATGATAGTTAGATTGTGTTTCATTCAGAAAGTAAAGTAGAACAATGAATTGTAAGAAGTATTTAAAAAGAAGGGTTTATTTGTTAAATAGATAATGATTTTGATTCAAAATAATAATTATTTCCATGTCTTTTAGGATTTTTCCAATGAAAAACATAATCGAAATTTAATGATGTTTTAAACAAATAAAATAATGGATTTGGTTAAAGTTTGAAGAAAATGAAAAGACCTTTACTTCTTTTATCCCACAACTCAAGTCATATAGGTTGAAAAACTATGTGATTTGAGTATTTTGGGAGAAATTGAAATTACATTCTACAATCATTATGTTGGAATGGGGTGATTCTCATACCCTTGAGATTTCTCTATATTCATTTTTGTTACAAGTTAATTATTTTGTTTTGGAATCATATCATCTCTCAACATCTCACCATCCATTATTTTGCTCTTCTCTTTATTCTTTAAATTGAAATTCAAATATTGTCTTCTAATCCAAGTGAAGTATTTGATAACCCCTAATTTCGCTATGCATTATTGAAGTGTATTGTAGGTTGAAGGAAAACAAATAATAATTATTTCTTTGATTGATGTCGAAAATCATGCAACGACATTAATGTCGATTTTGGCATCAATCAAAGGCGTCGTTGCGCATCACTTGGTGAAGGAAGACATTCTTGAATATACAACTTTGGAGACAATAGAGAAGATTTTTAATGTCTTTAATTTTTTCTTTTTATTTAATTTTTTTTCATCTTTATAAGTTTTTTGGGTAATTTTCAGCATATAATGGAAACACATAGCAGCAGACAGCTCACACAATGTCTGATGTGAAACTTGTATAGCAAATTCCGTGACAGTCCCTTGAATTTCTGTAAATTTTTCTTATTTTTTTGAGGTCAATTGCCTGTTGAACAAATCTGTTTGGAAAAGTGGGTGATAAAGCTGTGGAATTGCGTAAGACTTGCTTGAAGACATTTTTTATATTTTTTATTTGTAATTTCAAGTGAGGAAGAGAGTTTACTCTTTAATAATTTTTTTATGCTTCGAATGGTCGAGTGCAACTTGTAATAGTTAGGCATTATTTTAGTATTAGGTTGATTGTTAGTTTTAGTTTAAAATTAATTCACTTTCACAAAATAAAAATTATGACTTCTTGACCAAGACCATTAAACATATTTGCATCTGTAATTGCGTGTTTATTTATTTAGACAACAATCGAAGTTAGAAATTTAAAAAAAAACATTGTTCTTTGAAAAAGGCTAACTTTTTTTTTTTTAGTGGACAACCAATGGTGTTGTAGGGGAGAGAGCAATTGCTTGAACCAAGGAGGAGTAGCTCTCAAATAACACTCCTATCTACCCCCATGGTGGAGAGCTTGTGTCCAAGCTCACAAGTTAGTAAGTATCTCTTTCAGACACATTGTTTTAGTGGCATGGCTGCTAAGTGAAATTCGATTGGACATTGCTTGGTGTTTGTTTATGTTTCTGCATCTTAACGAACTGTGTGGTTGCCTACGTTGACAAACTACCATAAACAGAGAGGGCAGACCTAGCACTCTTTTTGAAACTGGTGGGATTTCATCACCCACCTCATTACTCCAGCTGTGTGAAACCAAGGCACATAATAAAATCAACTAAGATTATAGCCAATTAGCATGGTGTTCATAGAACAACTAAGACCAAGGTTAATCTACTGAATTTTGTGTTGACAAAGCTAAACGTGACATTGGGTTTAATCATTCAATGAACTCCAGGAGGCCGCTGCCATATGGGTAACTCACCCGGTACGCCGAGTCACTAGTAAGCTGCGTACCGCAGAAGGATGTGGTGTAACTAACAGTTTTGGCTAGGAACACACACCCTAAGCATGTATTTGACACACATCGTTCTCATATCAATCGGTCAATAGGTACAGTTCTTAATTAGACCACGTGATCTCCGATCACTTGTGCAATAATCAAGCTTCTTGCAAGCGTAACTCTGATCTCATGATTTTGGACTTTGTAGTATTGGATACAAGATTTTAGGATCATCTATTAGCACCCTATCTAATCATATAACAATAGATAATAGTGTAACGCCCGTTGATTTCAATCAATCTTGTCCCTCACAGATTAACAAGATAAAATCTCATTAAAACGTTGTTTGCTTAGATTTGGCATTTGTGGGTTCATAAGTGATTGTTGCTTGTGTATCTCTTCTTAGCGATCGTCTAGGGATACTTGATCTTGTGTTTTGTCACTGTCATCTTTCCATCTCATTTTTTTCCTTTTATGAAAGTTTGGGAACGACCCAGTAAATGCTTGATTCATACCCAAAATTTTTCTAGCCACCCTCATTCTTTGCCTCTTCACCACACTCATATCCACCTACCTCCCCTCACTCTCCAATCAACACTAAAATGGCAGAACGTCCAATTTTGGAATACAATGTTCCCTTTGCTATTATTAATATGTTGCCGAAGTTTCATAGGCATGATCAAGAAAGCCTATATGTCTATCTTGGAAAGTTTGTTGAAGTTTGTAGTACTTTTAAGAACCAAAACATAGATGAGGAAAATGTAAGACTTCGCTTGTTTCCTTTCTCTCTTGAGGATTGGGTTACCTCATGGCTAAATTCCTTCCCTGCTAATTCAATCAAATCATGGGAGGATTTAGTTGGAAAGTTTCTAGCGAAGTACTTCCCCATAAGAAAGACCCTAGAAATTAGAAGAGAAATTGAGGAGTTTACTCAAAAACATAATAAACTTTTTTATGAAGCATGGGACCGCTTTCAAGATTTACTCATCAAGTGCCCCCATCATGGCTTTGAAAAATGAGTGCTAGTGCAGAGTTTCTATAATGGATTGATTGTCAAATCTAGAAATATGATCGAATCCATGCACTAAGGGAAATTCATGCGTAAAACTGGTACTGATGCTTATACCTTTCTAAGTGAACTTGCTTATGACTCTCGACAATGGACTGCCCATAGAGACTTGAAACCTAGTTCTTATAGAAAATCACGTCTATTTGTACTAAATGAAGATTTAGAACCAAACATCAAAATCTTATTCAAGGACTTTGCTAAGGAAATTAAATTTATTGTGACGAAGTCCGCCTCTGAAGCCAAAAAGCAGACTTCTAAGCCTTGTACCTTTTGCCTCAAAGGAGATCATATAGATTATGATTGTCCTTTAACTTCATGTGGCAATGAACCTCCAGAGGAGGAGTGTGTATTTAATAGTGAACATAAATCAAACACATTCGATCAAACATACACATCTGCAAATTGACATCACCATAACTTTTTTTTTATGGTGGTGACTTTTATGAACAACCACCCAGAAGTTTAGGGAATCCTCTTAGGTTTCAACACCCTAGACAACCTAGTGGTCAAGCCCACAACTCACGCACCTATCCCAGACAGGTTCAATATGGACCTCAATCTAACCAGTGGCAACAAAATCAATATCCACCACATGGAGGACCTCTTTCATACCAACAAAATCAACCTGTGAACCTTTTTATGGTACCTGTCCCTCATAATTTCTATGGTCAACCTCAACTTAGCAACTCTCAAGACTTGGTACCTCAAACTCAATATGTTGCTCCTTTACCACCTCCCAAACCATCATTGGAGGATATGATGCGCCAATTAATGGCAACCAATGCTGCTAATTCCCAAGCCATCCACCAGTTTCAACAATAGTTGCAACATTTGACTATGGGAAGAAAAATGAACATTCCCCAGTCAAACCATCCCTAATCCAGAAGGTGCTCCCCAAGCCCATGTCTATGAAATTGGTAGTAGTTTTGATTCACATGGAAATGTTAAAGTGGTCAACACACTTTGTTCTGGCCGAGCATTTGATAATGACACAGAACAACCCAAGACAATTGATGTGATTTCAAAATAGAGCATTCCTAAAACAATAGAGAACGCTAAAGATTCTTCTCAAACCAGTTTGGACTCACCCTATCAGTTTCACGTAGAGCCAACAAAGTATATACCTAAGACATCTTTTCCCAAAACCTTTTTGGGTAACGCAAAAAAGAAGCAATTTCAAGAAATACTAGAGATTTTTAAGGGGGTACACATCAACATCCCTCTTTTGTCTGCTATCCAGCAAGTACCAAGTCAATGCAAAAAATTTCAAGGACATGTGTACTAAAAAGAGAAAAGTAGAAGTACCTAAAATTGCATGCCTTGCAAGCGATGCCTCATTGCTTATTCAACAAACTGGAGTAGTTAAGTACAGGGATCTAGGAACCCCTACTATACCATGTTTCACTGGGAAAGACTTCAAAAGTCGTGCCTTGATCAACTTAGGAGCGAGTGTAAATCTCATACCTTATCATATATATATTTAGAACTTGGGTTGAAGGAGATGCAACCAACATAGGTAGTTCTTAACCTAGCAGATGAGTCAAAACTATACCCTAGAAGAATAGTTCTGGATGTGATTGTCCAAGTTGTAGATTTTTATTATCAAGTTATTTCATCATCTTAGACACTAGCCCAAGCCCAAATAATCAAATTCCTGTCATCTTAGGGCGACCCTTCTTAGCTACTAAGAGGCAGCCCAGTCCGTTTATTCATTCATTTATTTATTAAAAAATAAAAATAAATTTTTTTACCACTAATTCCTATTTTGGGGTGATGTATTTTTTTAGTACATCACCCCCACCAACTCAATCTTTTTAATTCCAGGATCAGTACAGATGTTCAAAAAATCACATGAGGTAATAAGTTCTAATTTTTTTTCACTTTTCATTTCATTTGTTTAACATTGGGGACAATGTTCTATTTGTTTGGGGGTAGGAAGATTTATCAAAATTCATACCTCTTTTGAAAATCTATTTCTAAAAAAATTAAATAATAAAAAATTTAAAAAAATGGTGTGGTATCCTAGCTATGATGAGACTGGTTTACTTGATTCATTATATTCAGGCAAAGAGATGTTGGAAGTTTATTACTAGAGTAAACATTGCATTTGAGCATTCAAGAACAAATAAATTTGTGCATAATGACCATAGATGTAGTTTGGAATACAAAAGTAAATAACTTCCTGAGAATCTAGATAAATAATAGTGTAGACTTTAACCTTGTGAGCTATAAGATCTTTCATTTTATTTAGAGAGTTTTTACACAACTCCGAGTCATATGATGACTTACAATTTTATTAGATCCCACATTAACTTGTTGTGAAGTCTCATTATTCTTCTTTTTGGTTGATCACTGAGGATGACATCTTTTTCGAGTTAAGAAAAACATAGGTCTTGTAATCTATTTGAGACTTATAACCATTACTAAACCTTAGAAGGTAAATTAGGCATCACTTGTCCATCTGAACCTTCTTCAAAGCCATCTTGCTAAACATTTCATCCAATACCAATGTGAGCCTTTGTCTTGGGTTATTAGACATAAAAAAAACCCATTTTCTCATTTATGTTTCTGAAAAATGTTAGGAAGTTTTAGGAAGAAAAATGGGAGTGCAAAATGAAAATCAAAAGTCCAAGGTATTTCAAAAAATAAAGGTTGTGGAAAAAAAAAGAGGTTCTGAAAAAGGAAACAAATAAAAAAAAAGGGTTGTGAAGAAAAAAAAATAAAAGGAAGTGATTGATGAGTTCCCTATTAAGCTACTTTAAGACCCTACATTTTTCAATAACATCTATGTACGTATCTACCCCACTTTTCCTCATAAAAAAAAAATCAAGCCAGATTAATTTTTTTTCTTAGGGAAGTCCTAATTAACCCTAGGGTAAGGTATGTTAAGAAGTTGAGAGTAGATGAGAAGACGCTATCATGGGTAACTCGACATTCTTGCAAGTGATCAACATTCCTTTCATGAGACTATTATTATCTTTCATGTCCTTTTATTCTTATGAGTATGTGAGAAGTTTGAATTTTTGCATTTACTTTTTTCCTCACATACAAGAGAGAAAATATTTTACCCAAACTCAGAGTGATCATTTCAAAGAGATTAACTAGTTAGTTTGAAGTCAAAGCGGCTAATCTAAAGGTGGATTAGTGATGCAGAAGGATCCGAGTCAGATGATGCTGAGCTATCACATAACACGTTGTTGGCACTGAGATACCTTGAGTTGGCAGATCAGGGCAAAGATGGTAGGAAATCGTGATTTTTTCCTAATAGGGGCAATTTTGTGTGTGTTTCGGTATTTTGGCCATAACTTTGGCTACGGGTATTAGAATTGCACATATGACCCCAACTTGGAAAGCACTTTTCGATGCGCACGTCATGGCCATCGAGAAACACTCGGTGCACATCTTTTCGAGGGCAAAATCCACTATTTCTCCTTCCAAATCCATAATTTTAGTAATTTTTTTCCTTTTAAGGTAATATTTCATTCATCGTTTAGGAAGTGATTTTGTACCCGACTTGGGCCAGATTTTTGGCAGATTATTTCTTTTATTATATATATATATATATTTTTAGCATGATTATTGGGATTTTTCTATTTTTGGTAAAATTCTAATAATAACGAATTTTAGCTATAAAACCCGGCTTATGGGCTGACTTTAGAGATACTTTTGATTTGAATAATTTTAATTGAACATCATAGGTGTTTCTCTGTGTTTTGGGCGAATCTCTTGTGTCTTTTCCCTGTGAATTGTCTGTTGAAACTAGTCTGCAGAATAATCGCTATTCTGTTAGGCGTCAGTTGGTATCAGAGGATCGGCATCTTCTTGGGGTGAGATTTCATCAGCTTCCATGGCTGGTGGTTGTGGTCGTGGTCGTCGCAGGGAGATTTCGAACGAGGAAGCCCTTCACCGTGATTGTAACGTTCAGGATGTGATGATTGAGGATTTACAAAGGCAAGTTGCAGAGTTAACCCAGTGTCTAACGACGCAGAATTTTTGTGATCGTGAGATGGGAGATCACGATTCTGATTCAAGTTTCGAAAACCCGTATCACAAATATGCTCGATTCTGGGAGGACCGTGGTAGGGAAGTGATGCGGATTTAACTAACCCAAATAAATAGGTTAATTTAACCCACTTGTAATACCGCAAGTGCACGGTGCCTAACTGGTAGACAACGGCAAGTACGGGTCGATCCCACGAAGAAGGTGAATGCAATTGAAATTTTAAAATTTAATTCAACTAATTTAAATGGAAAATGGGGTTACAGCATTTTTAAAACTAAACTAAAAATAAATTGAACATAGAAAAAAAATAAAAGATAGATGAAATGAGATGAGTTTGGTGGGCTTGGACTCACCAATGAGTTAGCAAAATTATTTAATCTAAATTACTGAATTTACGAGAAGCTTTAGGGATGAAAATCCCTTGCTTACACCGAATATGTGATCGTTAAAATCCAATTTAAATTATATCATGTTCTTTTAAACCTTAACAAAGTATTTCAAGCAAATACGCTTTTACAAAGTATTAAGTGTCTTTTTAGGGCACACTTAATCAAAGTTTAAGCTTAATATTTTTAACACATGCTTTGAATATTGATAAAGGGTAATTCTAACTACCAAGCATATCAAGTTTAATTACTCGAACATGCAAGGTGAAAGCAATTTATCAAAAATTCAGAAATAAATTGCAATTAACAATTAAGTACACAATTCAGTAAAATGAATCAAATTAATTTATACAACCCATTTGTTCGTCACAAACTCGATGTGGTGGCACTCAGCAGGTCAGCAAGTGGTTGTGCACGAATCCCGAGGAAATGGCCCAAAACCGCTCTGTAGTGGTACAGAGCAATTATGGGGGTGGAAATAGCCAAAAACCGAATTAACTGAATTCCCGCCCTGCTACAGTACTGCTACAGTACTGCTACAGGGAACAGTGAAGTGCGATCTTCTTCTCCAGCGAGACGGCGGCTCTCGCGGCCTGGTTTTCGCTCCTTGCGACCTTCCTCGACTCCAAATTGCTTCCAGAACCTGTTTTTGCTTCCTGTGGTGACGGTGGAGCGACGCGGTGCGGCTCTGGTTGGGGTGGTTTTCCGGTGGCGGAGAGAAGGTTTGGGGCCTGGACGAAGAGAGGACAGAGAGAGGGGAGGAAGACGCTCTGTGGCAAGGCGGAACAGGGTCGCGGTGCGACTCTGTTTCGCGGCCTGGTTGGTGGCTCTGTCGCGGCGATTCAGGCGGAGGTTGTGGTGGTGGGATTCGTGCGGAGGTGATGGCGGTTGTGTGGACAGGGGAGAGGAGCCGAGGGTGGTGGCGGAGTGCAAGTTTGGATGCGAAACAGGGTTGTCACGCCCCTGTTTCGCGGTGGTGGCGCGAGGACGGTGGCGGGAATGGTGGTGGTGCGCGGTGGTGGCGATGGCGAGGAGACTGTGAGTGAGTGGGAGAGATGACTGCTGAGTGAGTGGAAGAGGGATAGGTGGTGGTGGTGAGGGTGAGGTGAATTTGAGAGAAAGAGGATTGAATTTTTCCTAATTTGCTTCTTTTCCCTTCTCTTTTCTCCCCCTTTTCTCACCCCCATTATCCTCTATTTATAGAAAATAGCTAAGATGAATAAGGATGAGATGAGGGGAAGATTCATCAATGAGGGTAGGATTGGGTATGGTTTTAGGTTATGGATTAGGTTATGGATGAGGTTTAGGTTATGAATTAGGTGTTGAGTGTAGGTTTGTGGATTTTAGGTTAAGAGATAGGTGTTGGGTGTAGGTTTGTGGATTTTAGGTTGTGAGCTAGGTGTTGGGTTTAGGTTTGTGATTTGTTTTATACCACCATTGAAATTGCCTAATTGTCGTTTGTGACTGCTTAATATGGATTCATCGTTTAAGCTCAAATTCCTGCAAAGATATTAAAACGAAATAATTACTATAAAATATAATAATCGAAACACTAACATGTACAAATTAAGGGATATATTCTGTAATAATTATGTGAATATCAAATACCCCCAAACCTATATTTTGCTAGTCCTCGAGCAAAACAATAAAAAGAAAATCCTAACTCACTTTCGCAGGAATCATCGGTTGCACTTACCTTAAACGTGCAACAAGGCTTTAAACCCCTAGATTACCTCTAGTGGACGAGTTATAGTCTCGTGAGGGTTTCCAGAAATGCTACCCACAAACATTACTGACTCAATCAAAACTTGGTCAAACAGTGTTCATTTTAAAACTTCAAGAAATGCAAGAAACCAACAGTGTCATTTTAGTGTATCAACAAATTTCCAAATAATTTAATATTCTCCACAAGTTAGAGACAAATTCACAATCATCCTCAACTCAATGTGTGTGTGTGGATAGCACTGTCAACATAACTTTTCATTTAAGAGTAAAACAATGACTAAATCTCCTGTAGAAAGTTTGTTTTGACTTCAAACCTCTCATGTCACTCACAATAAAGCACTCAGAGATTTGGTATTTCACTCAGTTTATATGTGAGGAAAGAGTAAATAACGGAAAACAATCATCTCACATATAGTCATATGAAGAACGGACTTTTCAAGAATGGAATGAAAATGATCTCATGGACAGGAATATCAATTACTTTTGAAAATGTTGAATCAACACCATAGGTCTTGGTTATTAAATCTCCACATCTACGAAACCAACCTTTACCTAAGATCAACTAGGACTTTGTTGGGTTGTAATGGGGCTTGGGTAATGGTTAATAAGGAATGTCAAAGGATTCTAACAAAAATTTCTAGGAATGTATACACCCATTCAACGAACAATTAGGGCTGTCAAAAATAAATCAATGTTGCGCACCATCAATTTGTTTCTTCATTTTCACATCTTTATCCTCATTGAAGAATCATTTTTTTTTTTTTTTCTTCAACCTTTTTTTTTTCATTTTTTTTTTTTTTTTTTTTTTTTTTTTCTTTTCTTCAACCTTTTTTTTTTTTTTTCATAGAGGATTTATGAAATATCTCATATTTTGCTCTTCATGCCCTTTTGACACCAAGTATATCCATCCATACACATTCCCCGAAAAGTTGGGTAAAGGTTAATGGTTTAACAAATAAAAGTTAATCTAAGGCTCAAAAGGCTAAAAAAAAAGGTTAATGTTATGGGTAAGTTAAAAGGCTAGTTAATGGTCTAAAGAAAAAAATGCCTAGATCATTTCCTAAGTTCGGGTCAGTATTATGACATCTCAATTGAATAAGCCAAGAAGTTCTAGTGTAATAATTCAATTTTTATGTCATTCCCAAAGCAATTGATCAGAAAAATAAGAATAATGAGATCATCAACGAGATAATACGGACTCAAGAAAAATCAGAGTTTATGTATAACCCTCAGAAAAATAGAAAGGCTCAAAACTTTCAGGGTTAAGTCTCCACTATTATTCTAAGGTTTTCTAGTATATATTTCACTCATCAACTTCAAGTTATGCTAACATGGCTCATGGTGCAAAGATAATCGAGTTGAAAAATCTTATGAACTAGATCTAACTTAAGGATCTTAATAAACTTTCAGTCTTTATCAATATACCAATATGTCAAGTTGGTTTGCATTTTCTTGAGCATAAACATTTAAAATTCATTTTCATACTCGTAAAAGACCAAGTTTTCTTGACAGAAAAACAATTTTTTTTTTATTTTTTTATTTTTTTATTTTTAAGAATAAGAAAAGAAATTTAAGAATAAGAAAAGAAAACACTACGAAAAAATGAAAAATTCACCGACTCATGAATCCTACCCCCAAACCTAATCCAAACATTGTCCTCAATGTTTAATAAAATAATTCTGACAAATGAATGAAGTAAGTACATGAGAGGGGGTTAGAACAGTATTACCGCGGTGAAAATTTTACCAATTTCCAAGAAGTCATCCATCAATGAGGCTCACCAACATAAGAATCATGGAGTTTTCATTAGAAATCGATAAAATACAGACTCGACACTAACAAAGAAAACTAAAAAGAAAAGTCAAGTTGTAAGTCAAAACTGTTACGGAGCTAACGAGTATGAGTGAAACACAACTAAATAGGGTACTCGAAAATCAATCCAGACTAACAGCAAAGACACACAACTAAAGCTAGGCTGCCTCCTAGGAGCGCTTGGTTTACCGTCATCAGCCCGACAAATATTCTTCCTAAAAAATGGTGTATCGAATAGTGGAGAGGAAGAACATGACAAACACTTAGTCCATGGTCGTATATCAACAACCTGAACAGTTGAGGATCAGTCCACCAAAATATAGCAATCACATGGGGCACCAAATACACTAGGACATTCCAAAAGTGACCAGTAGTCATACACAACAGATGATCCTTGCGTGCTCCAAAAAGGAAACATCCTATGTCTGGTTCCAAATAAGAAGATTGAATAATTTTCACAACAGGATGGTGAAAACTGAAATCCTCAATACAGCACAAGGGATCGGTGAAAGTAGCCTTAGTAAATGGGAATGTGATGCAAGTAGATGAGACGATGGATATATCAGGTGGTACAGACTCATCACATGAATCATATAGAGATATTGGTCTAGACAACTCATCACCTGAAAATGCATACCTGAGGGTATCAGGTAATTGTTTAAGGTCAAGCTCAGGTGGCTCAACTGATGGGACTAGTTTTGACTCACTGAGTGGAAAAAGCTTCACTTTAGACTTCCATTTATAACTAGGATCCACAATGGGGACTGAGTCAAGCAAATCATTGACTTCCCTAATGGAATCATCAACATCAAAGTCTAAACTAAATTGAGTCAAACAAGCCTCTAAACAGTCAAGGGGAGACTCTAAAGAATGTTCACAGTTTGATACGATGCATGAGTCACTAGGGAGGCATGAGTCAACATGGGAAGGAGATGTCTGTAGTGTCTCAGAATGGACAGGTTCATCAATAAATGAGTCACTAGGGAATTTTTCTGACTCTATCTCAGGAAGTGACTCAACTATCTGACTCACAGTCATCTCAAGTTTCCGGATAGCTTGAGAGTTTTGTTGAAAAATAGTTGTCAATTCTGTGATATCATGAGAATTTTGCACAAGTATTTCTCCTGTTCGCTCTATAAAAATTTTCATTATATCCTCTAACTCATTATCAGGAATGAAAGCTTGAGGAGTCTGAGGAGTGTCTAGAGGGCTTTCATGGTACTGACCATGAGCCCATGAGAAGTCAGGATGATAGGCTAGACCTGGGTTGTAATAATCTAAATATGGATCATAATCAGGTCGTCGCATATCATAAAATGAATTGACTTGCTCGAAAAAATAGGCTGGGTAATCCCTTGTGTTCATTTTTTTTTTAATTTTAATTTTTTTTTAATTTTTTTTTTTTTTTTTTTTTTTTTTTTTTTTTTAAATTACTAACTCTAAACAAAATATGCACAGACTCACATGCAATCAGCAACCAATAAATGCACAAGAAACATGCCTCCCTAAGCAATCAACGTTTTTGAGATCAATTATCTTTTTATCTTTGGGGGACAATTATTTCTTATGTAATCTTTATGACACAGCAATGGGTGCTACAAGTTGATCCTAAGAGTGTACACTTTACACCGCAAAGTTCACGAATGAGATGCCCTGGTTGGTTACACTTGTAGCATAACTTACCAGTGGGAGCCTGCCCTCGTGGTGCTGTAGGTACCTGAGGTCGAGGTTGCTGATATGGGCCTTGTGGGTCCTGATTCTGAAATGTCGGTCTCTGCCACTGCTGCCCTTGGGGCCTGTAGCCACCCTGCGGCCTAAAACCTCCCTGGGGTCTCTGCTGGAACTGACCTCCAGATTGGGACCTCGGCTGATACTGAAATCCAGATCCTCGCTGATTTTGATCATAAGGCTTATACCTGTTCTGATCTCGGTTCCCAGATGAACGTGAGTTTCTAGACGACTCACCTCCCCTGCTCTTCTCTCTAGCCTCTCGAAAAGCAGCGTCTTGCTCTTCAAACTTGAGAGCTAAGTCTAAAACTCTGTCAAAGGGTTCCTTATCAAAGGGTAAAAGCGACTTTGACAAATAATGACCCAAACCCTTGATAAACTTCTGATTCTTCTTGGCAGGGGTATCAACCAAGTACGGAGCATACCGAGTCAACTCGTTGAATTTTGTCACATACTGGGTCACTGACTTGGTACCTTGCGTCAAACTAAAGAACTCTGCAGCTAGCTGAGATTTCACAGCTTCAGGTACAAACTGACAGTCAAATTTGGCCTTGAAAGTCTCCCAAGTCATAACAGTCGTATCCATGCTCTCCTCCACAGAATCCCACCAATACCTGGCATTACCATCCAAGTTATGAGCAGCTAATTCTTGTTTCTGCACCTCAGTCATCTGCATCCGATTGAATATGGTTTCACACTTGCGAATCCACTTCTCAGCTGCAATAGGGCCAGTCTCTCCATTAAACCTCTGACCGCCTAAGTTCCCAAATTCCTTATTTCTCCTGGCAAACGGGTCACCATGACTATCCTGATGGTTGTTCTGCACAACCTGCAAAAGTTGCGTCATCATGGCTCCCACGTCTACCTGAACCAAGTTAGGAACCCCTCCCTGATCATTCGAACCATTTGGGCCACTAGCGTTATTCCGCCCGTTATCACTATTCTGTCCATTGGCCCCATTTGATCGAGTGTTCGCCATTACCTTCAAGCGAAAATAAATAATCGTTAATACTTAATAATCCAAACGTTCATAATCCCATTTCCACACTTCCGAGGATCACCTAGACCTACCCTAGATCTAGGCTAACCAAATGCTCTGATACCAAAAATGTCACGCCCCGATTTTCGAACAACATAAATAAATAGATTGTCCAAGAACCAAGGCACAACAGGAACACATAAAATGATACAGTCATAAGGTGAAAAACAACTAATAAACTCTCTCAATACTCTTCCTCAAAAATGAGGTCCACAACGAATAAATGAAAATTACAATAATCCATTCCCCAAATAAGTATCTGACAAAACTTAGCATTTATTTCCAAATCCTACATCTGATTACCTAGGAAATAATAATAAAGAACTAAAAAAAAAAATAAACGCGTCGACTCCTCAGTTATCGCCACGCAGCTATTATCCTTCCTTACGCACCAATTAACCCTGATAGTTCTCTGGGACTACGCTCATTAAGAACGTACCCAAATTTGTAAAACAATACAAAATCTGGGTCAGTATAATCATACTGGTGTGAGCAAACTTACAATTCAAACAATTAAATATAAAAGTACAAAAATGCAAATTTTCACCTTGAGGAAGACAGGTAGTTCTCATTCAAGATTTGAATGAGCGGTTAGTTTCTTCCCTCAAGGCTAACCTAGTACGAGCTAAAATAATCTCTACACAATTTAATGACATGCTCAATTAAATGGTTTTATTTAATTATTTGTTTTTGATTTCTAATCCTTGGCTCCTTTTTCCACAATCGCACTCTCCTCCTGTGCCGAACACACCTCACCCAAGTGTGCCTCCCTTGCCATCGAAGCCACTCGGAGCGTACATGACCCAAGTGGGGTGCCACCTCGAGTGTCATGTCATCTCACCCGAAGTTCGATCACTGACAAGCATTTTACACGTACAACCGAACTCACATGGAACGGTGCACTGATATGCAAGCAAGTCTGCATACCCATCATTCTATCACACGTATACAAGCAAGTCTGTATACAAAAATTTCTTTTCTTTTCACATTTTTTTTTTTTTTTCGGAGTTGTGGAAAAAGAACATTTACCAAGTATTTTATTTGAGTCGTTACTTTTCCAAATCGATTCGAGACCAAATAATTAGACTGGATAACCTCACAATGAGTATAAAATTCAGTCTTATCAAAATTTCAACCATAGATAAGAATAGCTACTGTGAAGGTTTTTCACCGCGTGACATCATAAACTAAAAGGAAAGAATATCAAATTAGCAAACTGTTAATTCATCTAAAGAAATGGAGATTTAAAAAAAAAAAAACAGCAGCAAATATCAAAGACAAACTGTTTATTTCTGGAACCAAACACATAGGTAGGTAAAAGGTGACATGCTCAACATACATTTTCTTGGAACATTTTGTCCCTGAAGAATTTATGAATAAACCAAATGAAGTATGACACCCCACCCCACTTATGCACCTATATTCTCACACCTGTACCTGTACGAGGAAACCCATGTGAATTGAATTTCTAAACCCAATTAGAATTCCTGAAAAAAAAACCCAATATAATAACCATGTAATGAAACCTTTGTGATGTGATAGAATTCCTAAACCCCATGTGATTTGAATTTCTAAACCCAATCAGAAGTTCTAAAAAAAAAAAACCCAAAACATAATAACCATGTAATGAAACCTTTGTGATGTGATAGAATTCCTAAACCCCATGTGATTTGAATTTCTAAACCCAATCGGAAGTTCTAAAAAAACCCAACATAATAACCATGTAATGAAACCTTTGTGATGTGATAGAATTCCTAAACCCCATGTGGTTATTCACATAAATATAACAGTATAATAAATCCTTCTCATTCTCATGTCACATCATCTTAGAAAAAATAAATAAATAAATAAATAAATAAATAAAGAGGCCAATCACTGTCACTGAAAGAGAATGAAGAAAAGAATATTTTCCTTTCTCAATCCTTTCCCTTCCATACGTCACATCACCCAAAACAAAAATACAGCAAATAAAAAAACTAAAAACAAAGCCAAAAAAAATAGGGTTCGTACATCTCGATAATATAAATTGAAAAGTAGAGTTGAACTCACTGATTTTTGCAAGAATCCAAAGTTTCTCTTTCCAAGCTCCTCCCACTTTCAACGCAGTTTTTTTTTTTTTTTTTTTTTTATGTGTGTGTGCAAAGAGAAGAAAGAAAATAAAACTAGGGTTTTGTCTTTAAATGAGAGATTTAGGGTTTTCTTTGGCTAAACACACCCACCCTTTATCTATTACTCACCACTAGCCTAAACCTAAATTTGAAATTAAAAATTATAAACTATTATTACTTGTAATTATTATTAATTAATAATTACTACTAATAAATATTATTAACTTCTAAAATAATGCAAGTATAT
Source organism: Berberis vulgaris (assembly GCA_963556465.1). Lineage (NCBI taxonomy): Eukaryota > Viridiplantae > Streptophyta > Magnoliopsida > Ranunculales > Berberidaceae > Berberis > Berberis vulgaris. The sequence goes on from OY747127.1 coordinate 41,097,202, forward strand.
TGGTAAGTGAATAGGGCGGGTATTACAATATACACACCTTAAAAGAATCTCGTCCCGAGATTCGGTAGGATAAGGATTAGGCGAATAATTCTGGGTGCATACGCTTTACTTTGTCCTCCAGCTCCCAGGTGACATCGTTCTCCTTTTCACTCCACTGAACTTTGACCAAGTTGACTTTCTTGCGTCGTAGTTGTTTCACGTCACGATCAATTATCCTCACCGGCCCAATTGTATAGGTCAAATCCTCATTCAGTTCAATAGTTGTAGGTTGAACAATATGAGTTGGGTCTTTCACACATTTTCTCAGCATCGAGACATGAAAGACATCATGAATCATCGACAAACTGGGCGGCAACACAAGCTTGTAAGCTAAGCGACCAACACATCCGACAATCTCGAATGGCCCAATATACCGCGGGCTCAACTTTCCTTTCTTGCCAAATCTCATCACACCTCGCATGGGAGACACCTTAAGGAAAACTAAATCACCAACCGCAAACACTACATTCTTGCGCTTTTGATCTGCATAGCTTTTCTGTCTACTCTGGGCAGTTTTTATCCTTCCCCGAATAATCTCAATCTTCTCTGCAGTCTCCCTAACAATCTCTGGTCCCAACAATACGGTATCACCTACCTCTGCCCAACAACTAGGAGATCTACAAGGCCTACCATACAAAGCCTCAAAGGGTGCCATACCAATGCTCGATTGGTAACTATTATTGTACGAGAACTCCACCAACGGTAAGTGATCCTCCCAACTACCACCAAAATCCATGATACAAGCTCGCAACATATCCTCTAAAATCTGATTTACCCGCTCAGTCTGCCCATCAGTCTGTGGATGATACGCCGTGCTCATAGCCAAGGTAGTACCCATAGCACGTTGGAAACTTTCCCAAAACGCGGATGTAAACAATGGATCTCTATCTGAAACAATGGTAATAGGAACCCCATGCAACCTTACCACTTCTCGGATATACATAGCAGCTAACTTGTCAGTATTCCGAGATGCACCAATGGGGATAAAATGGGCGCACTTAGTCAAACGGTCAACAATAACCCAAATTGACTCATGACCCCTCCGAGATCTAGGTAAACCATCAACAAAATCCATCGAAATGTGTTCCCACTTCCACATGGGTATTTCTAGAGGCTGCAATAAACCAGACGGCCTCTGGTGTTCCGCTTTCACTTGCTGACAAGTGAAACAGTGAGAGACATATTCCCCAACATCTCGTTTCATGCCTTCCCACCAAAAACTCCTTTTCAAATCATGGTACATCTTCGTACCCCCTGGATGAATAGTAAATTTAGAACGATGAGCCTCGTCCATAATCTCCTTCTTTAATGCCAAAATATCCGGTACACAAAGTCTACCATGAAATCGCAATCCTCCATCTATGTCAACGGACCAATCAGTAGGGCAGTCATCCAACGTATCAATTATCAAATCATTTATTTTGTTCATGAGAAACGGGTCAGTGTGCTGCATGGAAATGACCTGGGTAATCAGGGTAGGTTTCACTGTCAAACTACAAACATAAGCTCCTCTATTATGCGGAACAGTCAAAACGTCATGAGCTGCAATAACCTCAAGAATCTTCCACTCTTGCACCATAAGAGCGGTCAACACACTATGTTGCCTGCTAAGGGCATCCGCCACCACATTCCCTTTGCCTGGATGGTAAATGATTTCAAAATCATAACTACTAATGAACTCCATCCACCTCTGTTGCCTCATGTTTAAATCCCGTTGTGAAAATAGGTACTTCAAGCTTTTGTGGTCAGTATATAACTCAAATTTCTCTCCATACAAATAATGCCTCCATATTTTTAAAGCAAAAACCACTGCTGCTAATTCCAAATCATGCGTGGCATATCTCCTCTCATGTGGCTTTAACTGCCTAGAAGCGTATGAAACTACTTTCTGATCTTGCATCAAAACACATCCCAAACCTGTTCCGCTAGCATCTGTAAACACCACTAACTTCCCGCCACGCGTGGGAATGATTAAAATCGGAGCTGTAGTCAACCTTTGCTTCAACTCTTGAAATGCAGTCTCACAGTCCTTAGTCCATATAAACTTGACATCCTTTCGAGTCAGACTCGTCAAAGGTGCTGCAATCAACGAAAATTTCTCAATAAACCTCCTGTAATATCCAGCCAACCCTAAGAAACTCCGAATTTCAGTTGCATTAGTGGGTTGTTTCCATTCCTTGACTGCTGCAACTTTGTCAGGATCGACCGCTATCCCTTCACTAGAAATCACATGCCCAAGAAATTTTACCTCTTTCTCCCAAAAGTGACACTTACTAAATTTAGCATATAGTTTGTGATCTCTTAAAATCTGCAACACTATTTTCAAATGCTCTCGATGGTCCTCCATGTTTCGAGAATATACCATAATATCATCAATGAAAATGACAACAAATTTATCAAGGTACGGACGAAAAATACGGTTCATCAAATCCATAAAGAAAGCAGGAGCATTGGTCAATCCAAATGGCATGACCGGAAATTCATATAACCCATACCGAGTCCGAAACGCCGTCAGAGGTATGCTCTGCTCTTCAACACCCATTTGATGGTACCCAGTCCTCAAATCCAATTGCGAAAATACAACCGCCCCTTTCAACTGATCTAACAAATCATCTATCCGCGGAAGAGGGTACTTATTTTTTATTGTCACCTTATTTAGTTCTCTATAGTCGACACACATCCTCAAAGTACCATCCTTCTTAGAAACAAAAATAGCAGGCGCACCCCATGGAGAATTACTTGGTCGTATAAACCTAAATATACACACCTTAAAGGATTAACCATATAGTTACTCACAAATAAGCACATATATATATAACTATTATAAAAACATACGAGAAAAGAAAAAAAAATTCTTACCCCTTCTGGAGTAATTCCTCCAGTTGGACTTTCATCTCATCCAACTGCTTAGGAGCCAATCGGTATGCAGCTTTCGAAATCGGTGCTGCCCCTGGCAACAAGTCAATTCGAAATTCGACTTCTCTCTTAGGTGGTAAACCAGGAATCTCTTGGAATACATCTACATAATCCTTCACCACCTCAACCACGCTAATATCTTTCTCTGGTATATCCATAGAGTATAGAGTGCTCGTCATTGTGGAGTCCCCACAAGGTTCACAAACATGACTAACTCGCGGCAACATTGGTGTATCTATCAAAATGGTTCTCGCGGCACAATCTATAGTAACATAGTTTTTACCCAACCAATCCATCCCAAGGATAACATGAAAATTCTCAAAATTCATAACTATCAAATCCGCAACAAGTTTTCGACCCATTAAAGAGATCTCAAAGTTTCTACATTTCTCAAATAATGTGACAGTGCCTCCTATGGGTGTCTCAACACATAAAGGTTTGATAAGTGGCATAGTTTTAAGATTTTCTTTTTCTACCATTCGCCGAGAAATAAAAGAATGAGAAGCACCAGAATCAAATAATACTCGCAAGGGAAACTGAGTGGTGATGGTACCTTCAACATTCTCTTGCCCTGGTATAACTGCAAATGCACGTGCTGGAGCTGGTGGGGCCTGCCTACCCTGTGGAGCGCCTTGCCAGCTGGGACATTCACGAATGAGATGCCCTGGTTGGTTACACTTGTAGCATAACTTACCAGTGGGAGCCTGCCCTCGTGGTGCTGTAGGTACCTGAGGTCGAGGTTGCTGATATGGGCCTTGTGGGTCCTGATTCTGAAATGTCGGTCTCTGCCACTGCTGCCCTTGGGGCCTGTAGCCACCCTGCGGCCTAAAACCTCCCTGGGGTCTCTGCTGGAACTGACCTCCAGATTGGGACCTCGGCTGATACTGAAATCCAGATCCTCGCTGATTTTGATCATAAGGCTTATACCTGTTCTGATCTCGGTTCCCAGATGAACGTGAGTTTCTAGACGACTCACCTCCCCTGCTCTTCTCTCTAGCCTCTCGAAAAGCAGCGTCTTGCTCTTCAAACTTGAGAGCTAAGTCTAAAACTCTGTCAAAGGGTTCCTTATCAAAGGGTAAAAGCGACTTTGACAAATAATGACCCAAACCCTTGATAAACTTCTGATTCTTCTTGGCAGGGGTATCAACCAAGTACGGAGCATACCGAGTCAACTCGTTGAATTTTGTCACATACTGGGTCACTGACTTGGTACCTTGCGTCAAACTAAAGAACTCTGCAGCTAGCTGAGATTTCACAGCTTCAGGTACAAACTGACAGTCAAATTTGGCCTTGAAAGTCTCCCAAGTCATAACAGTCGTATCCATGCTCTCCTCCACAGAATCCCACCAATACCTGGCATTACCATCCAAGTTATGAGCAGCTAATTCTTGTTTCTGCACCTCAGTCATCTGCATCCGATTGAATATGGTTTCACACTTGCGAATCCACTTCTCAGCTGCAATAGGGCCAGTCTCTCCATTAAACCTCTGACCGCCTAAGTTCCCAAATTCCTTATTTCTCCTGGCAAACGGGTCACCATGACTATCCTGATGGTTGTTCTGCACAACCTGCAAAAGTTGCGTCATCATGGCTCCCACGTCTACCTGAACCAAGTTAGGAACCCCTCCCTGATCATTCGAACCATTTGGGCCACTAGCGTTATTCCGCCCGTTATCACTATTCTGTCCATTGGCCCCATTTGATCGAGTGTTCGCCATTACCTTCAAGCGAAAATAAATAATCGTTAATACTTAATAATCCAAACGTTCATAATCCCATTTCCACACTTCCGAGGATCACCTAGACCTACCCTAGATCTAGGCTAACCAAATGCTCTGATACCAAAAATGTCACGCCCCGATTTTCGAACAACATAAATAAATAGATTGTCCAAGAACCAAGGCACAACAGGAACACATAAAATGATACAGTCATAAGGTGAAAAACAACTAATAAACTCTCTCAATACTCTTCCTCAAAAATGAGGTCCACAACGAATAAATGAAAATTACAATAATCCATTCCCCAAATAAGTATCTGACAAAACTTAGCATTTATTTCCAAATCCTACATCTGATTACCTAGGAAATAATAATAAAGAACTAAAAAAAAAAATAAACGCGTCGACTCCTCAGTTATCGCCACGCAGCTATTATCCTTCCTTACGCACCAATTAACCCTGATAGTTCTCTGGGACTACGCTCATTAAGAACGTACCCAAATTTGTAAAACAATACAAAATCTGGGTCAGTATAATCATACTGGTGTGAGCAAACTTACAATTCAAACAATTAAATATAAAAGTACAAAAATGCAAATTTTCACCTTGAGGAAGACAGGTAGTTCTCATTCAAGATTTGAATGAGCGGTTAGTTTCTTCCCTCAAGGCTAACCTAGTACGAGCTAAAATAATCTCTACACAATTTAATGACATGCTCAATTAAATGGTTTTATTTAATTATTTGTTTTTGATTTCTAATCCTTGGCTCCTTTTTCCACAATCGCACTCTCCTCCTGTGCCGAACACACCTCACCCAAGTGTGCCTCCCTTGCCATCGAAGCCACTCGGAGCGTACATGACCCAAGTGGGGTGCCACCTCGAGTGTCATGTCATCTCACCCGAAGTTCGATCACTGACAAGCATTTTACACGTACAACCGAACTCACATGGAACGGTGCACTGATATGCAAGCAAGTCTGCATACCCATCATTCTATCACACGTATACAAGCAAGTCTGTATACAAAAATTTCTTTTCTTTTCACATTTTTTTTTTTTTTTCGGAGTTGTGGAAAAAGAACATTTACCAAGTATTTTATTTGAGTCGTTACTTTTCCAAATCGATTCGAGACCAAATAATTAGACTGGATAACCTCACAATGAGTATAAAATTCAGTCTTATCAAAATTTCAACCATAGATAAGAATAGCTACTGTGAAGGTTTTTCACCGCGTGACATCATAAACTAAAAGGAAAGAATATCAAATTAGCAAACTGTTAATTCATCTAAAGAAATGGAGATTTAAAAAAAAAAAAACAGCAGCAAATATCAAAGACAAACTGTTTATTTCTGGAACCAAACACATAGGTAGGTAAAAGGTGACATGCTCAACATACATTTTCTTGGAACATTTTGTCCCTGAAGAATTTATGAATAAACCAAATGAAGTATGACACCCCACCCCACTTATGCACCTATATTCTCACACCTGTACCTGTACGAGGAAACCCATGTGAATTGAATTTCTAAACCCAATTAGAATTCCTGAAAAAAAAACCCAATATAATAACCATGTAATGAAACCTTTGTGATGTGATAGAATTCCTAAACCCCATGTGATTTGAATTTCTAAACCCAATCAGAAGTTCTAAAAAAAAAAAACCCAAAACATAATAACCATGTAATGAAACCTTTGTGATGTGATAGAATTCCTAAACCCCATGTGATTTGAATTTCTAAACCCAATCGGAAGTTCTAAAAAAACCCAACATAATAACCATGTAATGAAACCTTTGTGATGTGATAGAATTCCTAAACCCCATGTGGTTATTCACATAAATATAACAGTATAATAAATCCTTCTCATTCTCATGTCACATCATCTTAGAAAAAAAAAATAAATAAATAAATAAATAAATAAAGAGGCCAATCACTGTCACTGAAAGAGAATGAAGAAAAGAATATTTTCCTTTCTCAATCCTTTCCCTTCCATACGTCACATCACCCAAAACAAAAATACAGCAAATAAAAAAACTAAAAACAAAGCCAAAAAAAATAGGGTTCGTACATCTCGATAATATAAATTGAAAAGTAGAGTTGAACTCACTGATTTTTGCAAGAATCCAAAGTTTCTCTTTCCAAGCTCCTCCCACTTTCAACGCAGTTTTTTTTTTTTTTTTTTTTTATGTGTGTGTGCAAAGAGAAGAAAGAAAATAAAACTAGGGTTTTGTCTTTAAATGAGAGATTTAGGGTTTTCTTTGGCTAAACACACCCACCCTTTATCTATTACTCACCACTAGCCTAAACCTAAATTTGAAATTAAAAATTATAAACTATTATTACTTGTAATTATTATTAATTAATAATTACTACTAATAAATATTATTAACTTCTAAAATAATGCAAGTATATTGGTAAGTGAATAGGGCGGGTATTACACTTGTGCTACCGCTCTGTAAGCCAATAGATGTGAGAACGATGTGATGTTAAATGCACACTTGAGGCTTGTGTTCCTAACCAAAAACTGTTGGTTACACCAATTCTTCTTGTGGATCGCAGCTTACTTATGACTCGGCGTACCGGGTAAATTACCGTTGTGGCAGTGGCCTCTCGGAGTTCATTGAATGATTAAACCCATCGTCACTTTTAGCTTTGGTCAACACAAAAATTATTGGATTCACTTTGGTCTTGGTTGTCCTATGAACACCGTACCTAAAAAAATGCTCTATCTAACTTGCTAATTGATTTTAATTATGTTAGGATATTGGTTGCACACAGCTGGAGTGATGAGGTGGGGATATCAAGTCCCACCAGTTTCTATTTATAAGCTGGGTCTGCTTATTATGAATTACTAAAGTTTAGCATCCACAATTACAGAAATTAAACAACCAATCACACAATTTCAAACAATTACACCAAGCACCCTGGTCGCTAATACATTGCGTGTGATAGAAATACTTACAGTGTGCGTATTCCAATCTGCACAAAAAGTTAGCACAATTCAAAAAAAATCCGACTTCTTTTTATCCGTTTCAATCAATACACAAGCATATACAAATAACTTTACTGGTCTTGGTCTTAGAAGTCGGATTTCTAAATCATAAAAAATTATTGGGTAACAATTAAAATTGTTTCCCTATAATTTCTTTTGACTTAGAAAATTTTTGGTTTTTGGTTTTTGGTTTTTTTTTTTTTTTTTTTTTTTTTGTGATTAAACAAAATGAAAACAGTAGAGTATAAAAATTATTACACCACACACTCGTAAAACGAGGTGAAAATAAAATTAAAACTCTCCTCACAAAATAAAAAATATTAAAAAAAACTTAAAATTTGCTTGATGTTTTGCAGGATCGTCCAATATCCTCGAGAAGCGTGTATTCTGCAAAATCAAACACAAAATGATTGTAAAAAGAACTTAATAAAATAAAAATAAACTGAATTTTTTTTTTTTTTTTGTTTTGTTTTGTTGTTTTTTTTTTTGTTTTTTATAATTAGTGAAAATAAATCTTAAATTCAATTACAATGCAACCTTCCCCGGCAACGGCGCCAAAAACTTGATGCGGATTTAACTAACCCAAATAAATAGGTTAATTTAACCCACTTGTAATACCGCAAGTGCACGGTGCCTAACTGGTAGACAACGGCAAGTACGGGTCGATCCCACGAAGAAGGTGAATGCAATTGAAATTTTAAAATTTAATTCAACTAATTTAAATGGAAAATGGGGTTACAGCATTTTTAAAACTAAACTAAAAATAAATTGAACATAGAAAAAAAATAAAAGATAGATGAAATGAGATGAGTTTGGTGGGCTTGGACTCACCAATGAGTTAGCAAAATTATTTAATCTAAATTACTGAATTTACGAGAAGCTTTAGGGATGAAAATCCCTTGCTTACACCGAATATGTGATCGTTAAAATCCAATTTAAATTATATCATGTTCTTTTAAACCTTAACAAAGTATTTCAAGCAAATACGCTTTTACAAAGTATTAAGTGTCTTTTTAGGGCACACTTAATCAAAGTTTAAGCTTAATATTTTTAACACATGCTTTGAATATTGATAAAGGGTAATTCTAACTACCAAGCATATCAAGTTTAATTACTCGAACATGCAAGGTGAAAGCAATTTATCAAAAATTCAGAAATAAATTGCAATTAACAATTAAGTACACAATTCAGTAAAATGAATCAAATTAATTTATACAACCCATTTGTTCGTCACAAACTCGATGTGGTGGCACTCAGCAGGTCAGCAAGTGGTTGTGCACGAATCCCGAGGAAATGGCCCAAAACCGCTCTGTAGTGGTACAGAGCAATTATGGGGGTGGAAATAGCCAAAAACCGAATTAACTGAATTCCCGCCCTGCTACAGTACTGCTACAGTACTGCTACAGGGAACAGTGAAGTGCGATCTTCTTCTCCAGCGAGACGGCGGCTCTCGCGGCCTGGTTTTCGCTCCTTGCGACCTTCCTCGACTCCAAATTGCTTCCAGAACCTGTTTTTGCTTCCTGTGGTGACGGTGGAGCGACGCGGTGCGGCTCTGGTTGGGGTGGTTTTCCGGTGGCGGAGAGAAGGTTTGGGGCCTGGACGAAGAGAGGACAGAGAGAGGGGAGGAAGACGCTCTGTGGCAAGGCGGAACAGGGTCGCGGTGCGACTCTGTTTCGCGGCCTGGTTGGTGGCTCTGTCGCGGCGATTCAGGCGGAGGTTGTGGTGGTGGGATTCGTGCGGAGGTGATGGCGGTTGTGTGGACAGGGGAGAGGAGCCGAGGGTGGTGGCGGAGTGCAAGTTTGGATGCGAAACAGGGTTGTCACGCCCCTGTTTCGCGGTGGTGGCGCGAGGACGGTGGCGGGAATGGTGGTGGTGCGCGGTGGTGGCGATGGCGAGGAGACTGTGAGTGAGTGGGAGAGATGACTGCTGAGTGAGTGGAAGAGGGATAGGTGGTGGTGGTGAGGGTGAGGTGAATTTGAGAGAAAGAGGATTGAATTTTTCCTAATTTGCTTCTTTTCCCTTCTCTTTTCTCCCCCTTTTCTCACCCCCATTATCCTCTATTTATAGAAAATAGCTAAGATGAATAAGGATGAGATGAGGGGAAGATTCATCAATGAGGGTAGGATTGGGTATGGTTTTAGGTTATGGATTAGGTTATGGATGAGGTTTAGGTTATGAATTAGGTGTTGAGTGTAGGTTTGTGGATTTTAGGTTAAGAGATAGGTGTTGGGTGTAGGTTTGTGGATTTTAGGTTGTGAGCTAGGTGTTGGGTTTAGGTTTGTGATTTGTTTTATACCACCATTGAAATTGCCTAATTGTCGTTTGTGACTGCTTAATATGGATTCATCGTTTAAGCTCAAATTCCTGCAAAGATATTAAAACGAAATAATTACTATAAAATATAATAATCGAAACACTAACATGTACAAATTAAGGGATATATTCTGTAATAATTATGTGAATATCAGGAAGATCATCCAATGCCCCCAGCAAAACACATTTATGAGATTTATGCATTAAGTTTTACGGCCTTTCATGGGGAAATTCGTTGTAGTTTACTTTGACGACATCCTCATTTATAGCCCGACATGGGCGTCACATTTTGATCACCTCCGTGTTGTTTTTGATAAGTTGAGGACGAAGCGCCTATTCGTCAATCAAAAGAAGTATTATGTCTTCACTACTTCACTTTCCTTGGTTTTGTTGTATCTACTGATGGTGTTCATGCAGATCAATCGAAGATAGATGCAGTCTTGGAGTGGCCCAAACAAAAGACCTTACACGATGTCAGAAGTTTCCATGGATTGGCGTCCTTCTATCGTCGGTTCATCAGAAACTTCAGCACTCTGATTGCTCCTATCACAAAGTGCCTCAAGGGATGTGATTTCCAGTGGTCCAAGGAGGCGGATGCCAGTTTTCAATTGGTCAAGCAGAAGATGACAGAGGCACTAGTGTTGTCACTTCTTGATTTTGAAAAGGTGTTTGAGGTAAACGGTGATGCATCTGGGGTTGGCATTGGTGGTGTTCTTAGTCAAGAGGGGCGCCCAATATCTTTTTTCAGTGAGAAGCTATCAAGATCAAAGACGAATTATTCCACCCATGATCTGGAGTTTTATGGCATAGTTCAGTCCCTGAAGCATTGGCGACACTACCTAATACAGAGGGAGTTCATTCTTATCACTGATCATGAGGCCCTGAAGTATATCAATGGCCAACACAAGCTGAGTAGACGACATGCCAAGTGGGTGGTGTACTTGCAGGAGTTCACGTTTGTGCTGAGGCACCAAGCAAGGAGTTTGAACCGTGTCGCAGATGCACTGAGCCGTCTTTTATTACTCCTCACCACCATGAGCACTAGAGTTGCAAGATTTGAGGCTTTCTCTGATATATATGTTGCAGATCCTTCCTTCGGTAGGATAATTCAGGAGGTAATTGATGGTCGACGACATGACTTTATTTTGCATAATGGTTATCTGTTTTGTGGATTACAATTGTGCATTCCAGATTTTTCACTAAGGCAACATATTATTAGTGAACTTCATAATGAGGGTCACTTTGGACGAGATAAGACGTTGGCCTTGATCTCTTCTAACTATTATTGGCCCAAATTGACCAGTGACGTGGCTCATTATGTGGAGCATTGTTATGTGTGTCAGCGGTCCAAGGGAGTTCTCACTAATGCGGGACTGTACACACCTTTAAATGTACCTGAAGCCTTTTGGTTTGATGTCAGTATGGACTTTGTGTTGGGTTTACCTCGTACCCAACGGGCCTGGGATTCTATTTTGGTTGTGGTTGACAGGTTTTCCAAGATGGTCCATTTTGTAGCTTGCAGAAAAATAAAGGATGTTGCCCGTATCGCCCATCTTTACTTCAGGGAGATTGTGCGTTTACATGGTGTTCCCCAATCCATCACTTCAGATCGTGACACCAAGTTCATGAGTCATTTCTGGATGAGTTTATGGGAGAAACTGGGGACGAAATTGAATTTTAGTAGCGCCTACCACTCCTAGACGGATGGTCAGACCGAGGTGGTAAACCGGAGTTTGGGGAACCTTTTGAGGAGTTTGGCAGGAACTAAATCGAAGTAGTGGGATTTGGCGTTACCTCAAGCAAAATTTTCCTATAACATGTCAAAGAACAGAACCACAGGAATGAGCCCATTTGAGATTGTCTCTGGTCAGAATCCATCCGGGGTACTTGGCTTAGCCCCTATTACATGTGTGGGTCGTTTGAGTCACAAGGCAGATGCGATGACATGACATCTTTGGGGTATCCATGAGCTGGTAAAGCTGGCCATTCACGAGAGTAATTCCAAGTACAAGGTTCAGGTCGACAGTCGCCGCCGTCAGGTACTTTTTGATGTTGGTGATTTTGTTTGGGCAGTATTAACCCGTGATCGTTTTCATGTTGGAGAGTATAATAAGCTTAAGGAGTGGAAGATTGGACCCTATGAGATCTTGCAGAAGATCAATGATAACGCCTACAGACTGCGTCTCCTCAGTCATTTGAGGACTTCTGACACTACACCAAAAATACTCATCAGCAACGGTTTGGGACCGTGGGGGTAACCAATTGTCACGGCTTAGAGGCGTGGGCAGTAGAGGCGTCGCGAAATCATCATTCACGGCTATAAACCGTGGCAAAACATTTTAGCAACGGTTTTATGCTCGAGGAGGCGTGATGATTTTATGCATTTAGCCACGGTTTTACGCCGTTGCAATCATAATAGACACGGTTTCAAGCCGTGGAAAAAATGGCAACGGTTTTAAGCCGTGATAAGTGATGGAAAAAGACCACGGTTTTGAACCGTGGCAAACATAAGAGCAACGGTTCTAAGCCGTGGCAAAACATGGCCACGGTTTTAAGCCGTGGCAAGTGATGGAGAAAGACCACGGTTTTGAGCCGTGGTAAACATCATAGCAACGGTGGAAAGCCGTGGCAAGGCATGGCCACGGTTTTAAGCCGTGGCAAGTGATGGAAAAAGACCACGGTTTTAAGCCGTGGCAAGACTGGGACCACGGTTGTAAGTCGTGGCAACAATTGGACCACGGTTGTAAACCGTGGCAAGCATGGAGAAGGATCACGGTTGTTAGCCGTGGCAAGATGCGACCACGGTTGTAAGCCGTTGGCAGTTAAAACAAAATTAAAAAAAAAAGAAATCTGGTTTGTTGCGACGGGTTGAAACCGTTGCAAATTAATATAATCGAAAAAAATTTATATATTTTTTTTGCTGCTGCAGCAAAATCACAGCCCCACACCTGCAAAATCAGTCCTTACTAAGGTTTGTGTCATGCCTCCGGCACGAGTAGGATTCCACAAACTATATGCTAGATAAATACAAAATCAATCGTAAAAAGGAACTTGTCAAGTTTTGACTCCAAACAAAAACATGTAAACAAATAGCACTAATGTACAATAACAGGATTAACCTGAACAAATGGAACCTTGTTATATCATGTTTCGCTCGCATCTAAAACAAAAGAATTTCTCTATGTTTTTTCCAACAATACAAATCCACCTAGTTATAATGTAAGAAAATTACCATAACATAAATTGATTTCTCTCATATACCTTCTCTATTGCACATTCAGCTGCTGAAAATATCAAACCCATCACTGCAAATGTCTTAGCAGAGCTATAGCTCCTTCTTCCCATTTGCTTGGCTTCATGAACAAATTGTTTTTTTGTAGTCATTTGTTCTTGCATCAGAGGACTATCCAATGCCCCAAGAAGCATACCCATGAAGAACCCAAGCCCTCCTCCTACAAATTATACAAAGATAGTGAGCAATCAATTGAAATGCTACATAACACCTAAATATTCAGATACCAATAAAAACCCAGAACCCCATAGTTCAAAAAATCATATAAACAAAAAAAGGTAACTACCTTTTTACATAATCAAAAGCAGTGCGCAAAAATAGTGACAAAAACAGTGTTGGAGTGTTCCCGGCTTCTTTTGATGGTCATCATAGAATGCCAGGGTTTAGTGCTGGAGTTGTCCTAGATGACAAAAACATATATGTGCGCAATGTGGATTGACACTGAACTCTTTCTACATTTGACGTCAACAATATTAAATTTTGTACAAACACTGACTGGAGAAAAAGGACAATGTAGTACCTGTCCTTTGACGTCAACAAGTGCCACCCTTGTAAGTTCCATCCCCATGGCCGTAACACACAGCTAGAAAATAACCGAAATGAGCAACATAAACAGAACTATAATAACTAATTCACCAATATTCACAAAAGTTTACAATTCAAACTACAAGGTTTCATAATAGTCACACCATGATTCTCATGGTATTTTATGAAAAATGTGAACTAGACTTTAAAATTATTGCTTGCATTTGAATTGCAATCCGATAAGAAGTGTCGAGTTTTCACTTACAATGCAATTGTTTCCTTGAATTTCAGCAACTATCCCCCATGTACCTCTGTCAATTGTTTCACTTACAAAATTTGCAGTAGAAAAGTCAAATAATTAGGTTAAATGAATAAATTATAACCGAGTACTTCAATAGATGATCTGCTGGAGTAAAACATGTACCTGGTTGGTTGGTACAATACCCATTATCTTCCATATCTTTTGCAGACAGTAAGTAATATGAAATGGGAAAAGGCAAATCCTTCATATGTTCCATGCACAACAGCTTGTCTGCATCACAGCTACAACCTGATTCAACAATCTCATCAGAGGCATTTAAAGACTAAAAAAATGCAGGATTGTATGTACTATGGAGCAGGTAAATGTCAAAAAACTGAACACTCATTTAATTTTTGAAAAATTTACTAGGCATTTTTCAAAACAATATCACCCTTATGAGCAAGTCTCCAAACACTGAGAGATTATATGACTTGAGTACATACCATGCTCAATAGTAAAGTTTCCATTGCTTAATCAAAGCATCAGGATATCATCTGGTCAAGGATTTCGGCAAGACAACGAATCACTCAGATTAATAAATCAGGCAAACTTCACTAAAAGGTTCAATTGAAGACACATGGTAGCTACTTGAATAGTCCAAAACTAAACTCATGTTCAATTGACATTTAAACTTTTCTCCTCCAAAAGTTAACTTTGTCCTTCTAATAGAAATCCAGGAATGCATATAAAAAACACTAGCAAGCATAAAAACTAACAATAACAACCAAGGGTAAGGGAGCTACTTTTCCAGGTTGAGAGAAAAACAAAAGTAAACAATAACAGCAAAACTAACGGTAACGACGAAGGGAGAGGGTGTTGTTCCTCTTCCATGTGCCCCTTCGAGAAGGTCTGTTCTTGTGATGCAAGTGCCCCTTGCCGCGCAGTCCCCTGTACTTCTTTCCAGCAGATGTGAGCCCCCGAAGTTCCCTGTGTTTGTGGACAGGATTGCAGATCCAGTTTATTCTAGGATCATTCCTAATTGTGTTATGGGCAGCATCAGCCAGGATTATCTCATAATACTTGTAGGTCGAATCCTGTGAAAGGCATAACATGCTTCATAACTTGCCAAGGAATTAAAAAACAAAAAAAATGAAAAAAAAAGCATTTAGAAATTATCTGAAAAACCTCGTTGATCCAGTAAGAATTAAGAACCTTGAGGCCACCCATTTTCCTACCGGCACGCTCCTCAGCAACTGATCTCTTATTCCTCTGGAACTTCAGTTGGGCAATACCTTGATTCTTAGGTTACCATACACAATACCCTTAGGAACAGGCCCCATTTCTTTCGGTACTCATCATACTTGTCATTGAAGTTTGCCTGCAAAAACAATCACAAGACATTTTTAACAAGAAGTCAAGGACACAAATGAAAAATAATCACATTCTCTAATTGCTTACAGCGGCAGTTTTCTGATGGACAATCTGTATAAAAATAGGCAAAATGAAATTAACATTGAATCCTAAGCATGGTCAACAAAATAGGCTGTCTAGCCAGTGACTGCTGATAAATATTACCGCTCCCAAGCGTGCCTTTCCCTTAACAATACAGTATGGGATCTCCATCTTTCTGCACAATGCTGGCAACCAAACAACCAACTCTATTGGGTCTACATCATGTGCATTAACAACCAATTTAGCCTTATTCTGTATAACATGCAAGCACGATGCAGTTTGAGTAACAAATCTACAATAATTAATGGTAAATTAACAATACGGCCTACAGGGGGGAAGGCACACCTGCTCAATGAGATAAGTCACATGGTTTAGCCCATACTTCACAACAATAGGCTTCTTCGCCTCAACAGTCTTTCCTTCAGTCTCAGCTTGGGCTCTTTTCAGAAGTCTTTCCTTCTTCTCAGCTTTGTCCTCGGGTCGATACTTGAGAAGCATTTTGAACAGGGTTGATGCTGTAGAATAAAAGATGATTTAAGAAATTTTCAATAACACGGAGATGGACTGAGATAAATAAACTTCAAGCATAACAACATTGTAGTCAGGAAAGAAAGTTACTTTCCTAACTAAAATCCCCAAAAAACAATTCAGCAACAAATTCAAAATGGTATTCGATCAAACAAATGCACTTATATCTGATACCTAGGTTCTTGTCTAGAGTCTTGGTGAACTGGTTCAAAGCTGGAGGAACCTTCAACCTCTGCTTCAAAACCCTCATCTGCAAGTTCAATCCATTTAACACCGACATGGTTAATAAGATAAAAGCATTATGATATGTGGAAACTTACAAATAATTAAGGTTTTTTAGGTCTCCTCAAGATTCTGAGTTTAGGTTTATGATTTAGGGGTATTCTTCAAGATACATAATTGGGGGTCATCTTCCCCCTAAGCAAGCATAAGTCTCACCAGTTGAATTCTCAGCACACAAGTATGTTACACCAAACTGTCTCCTACCCACATGAACAGGCTTCTTGGGTGTCAATCAGTCCACTTACATTGTGTGTCAGAGCAATCAGCCCACTTACATTGTGTTGTGAAGTGATCTTTGTTTTTTAATCAATACAAAACCCACAAAAATCAAAAAATCAAAAAGAACCTCACATTTCTCAACACAGCCTACAAGAACAACATCATCATCCAAACATAAGAGTTGTTTATTTTTTATGAAATGTATTGAATCATAGACTCTGAAATTTGTGTAGATAGGATTGGCAAACAGCCACCCATCTTACTGATTTTTCCAAAGTCTCATACTTAAACTAATGAGAGAATAGGAGTTACTATTTTCACCCACAAGTTTCACTTTCATCCTCCTATCCTTACCAGTGCAACCCGTACCCTCATGTGCTTCTCAAAAACAAGATTCAGCTGAATAAAGAAGTAAACATCTACATATTCACAATAAATTCTCAAAACAAAGGAAAAAATAGCTACACTATATCAGTCTTACTTGTTTCAGTATTCCCAAGTAAAAGCTCAACCAGTCCCTTAACAGCTTTAACCTGATAATCCAGTCCTTTCAACTCATTGCCTTCTGGACTGGTTTTCAAAGTTGAAAAACTTTATCTGCAAATTTGGATGGGGTAGCATCCTGTTTAAAGGACAAAAATTTCGAAATAAATACAAAATTCTACCAAACACCCATTAATCAAAATGAGAAGTTCAACACCAAACCTGCCCAATTTCCAAGTTGAGTCCAACAAAACCCTCCAAAGCAGCAACTGTCACACACAAATGCTCAAGCTTCAATCCACATAACCAATACCCATCATTCTATCCAAGCTAAAAAAAAACAAACCTTTCACTTAAAATTGGGTACTAACATTTCAACAAAAAATCACCTCTAACAATATACATGCTTATCAGGAAGATGCAAAGGAACAAAAACTTACGTCATTCATACTGAACAAAAACAATAGCTTCATTTAATTAAAGGTACTTAAACATAGAATTCACTTGCAGATGGAGGTAATAATCACCAGAAAGTGCACAAATATAATATGTACTCTGTCGACAAATGCAAAAACCTAAATAATGAAGTCCAAACTATTTCTCTCAAAGGAAAATTACCCTGTAACCACCATCAAACATTGCACGGAACGTATCAGAAGAAGCAAGGAGAGCAATTCTGTGAGCATAGAACCGTCTACCTGAAGACATGACAATTTGCTAAGATTATAATGAACCACCGAACAAGAAAGAAATGTACACAGCCCATTAACCCAATCAAGAGATGTAACCTCTATCCATATAACAAAGCAGAAGCAAATTAAAATCTACGACCACTCGTGTTTGAAATTCAATGTTATTTCATCAAATTCAATGTTATTTCATTGAATAAAAGGGGAGGGAAATGTCACAAAGTAAAAAAGGAGCAATAATAATATGAGTCTGCGAAAAAAAAAAGGAAGGGTGTACACATTTTAGAAAGAAATTACTCCATGTGGAGTAATTAAAGATTTTAGTACTTCATGAAATCATTTGTTAGAAAAAGAAATGTCAGATAAATGAAAATATACCAAATCTTATGAAACAAGGATATATGGTATTCAAACATATCAAAATGTGTGAAACAGTGATGCCAGAAGCACAAGACAAAGGCGCACTTAGATGGACAAGAAAGGCAATACCAATCATGTCAAAAGCAAGCTAGCGTGCAGCTCTTTGTAAAGACAGGTGAAATAAACAGTTAGTGTCATTGGCTCGCACAAATTACAAATGACTGCAACCATCAAAGTGGAGAAACACAACAAAAACTGCCACTCACATAAAACTTTCTGCCCACAATCTATAATCAGGTATAAAAAGCTGTGTATAGTACAGAATGAGTGAACATTGCAAGAGAAAACACTCACTCTCCCATGGATCTTTTCCTCCAATCCTCGGTTGCCTGTATGGAAATTATAGCATTAAACTTCATGCGTAATCAACAAAAAACATCATGGAATGAGATCATTTACAAGACTTAATAATTGTTAAATAACCTAAACCTAAAGAACATAACATTTTCTACTTTAAAAAAGTTCAGCCTAAACCTAAAGAACATAGCACCCACTTTATTTTTTTTGCAAACTAGAAACTGCTTTACAAGAAAAGAGGTTCAGCTGTATGAATACTCATCTGATCCAAAATCCATTATACAACAAGTTAGTTTTTTTAATTGAATGAAGAAACACTTTCAATCAAATGAATTAATTCATAAGTTTTTTCCTTTTTTTTTTATTCAGAGCGTAGACTCCATAAAAGAAAGGGGCAATTTACCTTAAAATGAACAATCACGTGCCCGTAGTGTATTTTACTCAGCTCCTCTTTTGCTGCCACCATTACATTGCTTCCAATATAGTTGTAACTATCAATCATCAAGTTCCACATGATTTTTACACCATACGAAGAAATCACCAACGTCCAAATCCCCCATCATGTCTCCTTTTGGATCACTCTTGTAAAGTTTCACCTCAGTCATATATTTGAAGCATAAGGAAAGTCTGATCTCTGTTGCAGGGTTCAATGATCCATGGCAATCGCAAGAGAATCGATGGATAGGATCTACAACCTCTATTGCTATCGCAATGACATTCTTATGCCAATCACAAACTTTGTAAGTCCTTGACACTGAAGGAACAAGATTGCTTGGAGAAGGAAACCTCGCAACAACTGGAGAAGATGGTGGTAATGGAGATGGTGGTAATGGAGATGGAGGTAATGGATTTTCTGGTTGCCTTGTCGGTTGCCTTGTCGATGGAGGTAATGTATCTTCAGTTCTTTGTGTCCCTCCTTGTGTTCCCTCACTTGTTGATGGTCTCACATAAGTTCCATTTTCAAGTCTCTCTCGTATTCATTGAACATTTTCTTCCAATCTATCATATTTTTTGCTAATTTTTTTTACTTCCAATGTTTTATCGAAAAACAATGAACGAGCAGGAAGTGAAGCATCATACTTCTTTTTAGAGACGGTGGTTCCAACACAACGAACACGTCCCCTTTCTTCTTGGCCAAACACTTGGCTTAGAGGATCATTATCAATAGTGAGGTCAGTGGTACCCTGAGTTGAAGATTCTTGCAAGGCGGCCTTTTTTGCTTTAACTTGTTCCTTCAAAAGAATGAAAAATAAAATAAATCAGGACACAAATAATATCCAAACAACTACAAAGTAAATTAAGAATTGTGTATAAAAGACATCATTGGGCACATACCATATATAGTTCAGCACCATGCGTGGGTTTTCCATCCTTTCCCGTGTGACAAACAATCCATATATCAGTGCGTGTGACTGGTTCCCCATCAGGGTTCTTCTCAACCTATATACTTGAAAGATTAGTCTCAGCCTATATAGTTAAATGGTTATTATTGTACTAGTAGCTAGAAACTCAATTACCATTTCATACTCCACTTCTGCAGCACTCTTTTGGCCACCCCCCCATACATACTTTGAACCCTTTTTGTTTTTGGCATTTTGGGCTCTAATTGCCTTCGCTTCAGGGGTGCTCTCATAGTGAACAAACTCCTTCCAACCCTCCTCTCTTACACCATTTGGAACATGCTTCTCTTGTTCCTCAATGGTAGGATACTTATCCAAATAGTCCTTCCTAAGATCTGCCTTGAACCTTCTGAAATATTCTGGCATTTTCAAATGCACACTCCTTTTCACATAATTGGGGATGTCGTATTCACGGTGCAAATAAGCCATTGAGATATAAGTTGACAATAAAATAAGACATTATGAAAATCAATGATGTAAAATCTCACCTTGAGGCCATTCCACACATCCTCTTTGTAGTTGTCAGTAACATGGTGCCAACCCTTGAATTTGATGGGCACAAGGGTTTCAACAAGTTTTCCAATGTGTTTATTGAAATTTCTAGCACCAGGCCCAACTGCTAAACCATGGACATTGAACTGTATGGTCTTTTTAACTTCACTGTCATCATTTGTCGATGTAGTGACATCATTGGTGGAGAGATTGCCGCGAGTACTACCCATTTCTATCAATGACATTATAGATATTAACCATTATCAAACAAAAAGAAATAAGAAACAACTATATACACTACATTTAAAGATAATTCTTTGAACACAGGAGAAATAACATACAGAAATAGTAAAACACACAGATAAAAATAGACAAGAATAACAATAATCATTTGAAGATAATTCTTTGAACATTTCAAGAGAACGGTGCCGATACTAGGTTACCGCTAGTATAACGAGGTGTTCATCCAAGAATTGTTCTTAGAATTGTTTTGAGAAAACAAATATAACTAAAGATATGCTTTTATTGACACTACCTCCATCTTTCCAATCAGTTTCAGTTCATCTGATACCAATTTTGCACCCAGGACTACTAGGTTTCAAAAAGCAAACTAAACTTACAGTCTAGAACAAATAGTTGAACATAGGAGAAAGAACATACAGAAATAGTAAAACACACAGATAAAAATAGACAAGAATAACAATAATCATTTGAAGATAATTCTTTGAACAGTTCAATAGAACGGTGCCGATACTAGGTTACCGCTAGTATAACGAGGTGTTCATCCAAGAATTGTTCTTAGAATTGTTTGAGAAAACAAATAGAAATAAAGATATGCTTTTCTTGACACTACCTCCATCTTTCCAATCAGTTTCAGTTCATCTGATACTAATTTTGCATCCAGGACTACTAGGTTTCAGAAAGCAAACTAAACTTACAGTCTAGAACAGATAGTTGAACACAGGAGAAAGAACATACAGAAATAGTAAAACACACAGATAAAAATAGACAAGAATAACAATAATCATTTGAAGATAATTCTTTGAACAGTTCAAGAGAACGGTGTCGATACTAGGTTACCACTAGTATAACGAGGTGTTCATCCAAGAATTGTTCTTAGAATTGTTTTGAGAAAACAAATAGAAATAAAGATATGCTTTTATTGACACTACTTCCATCTTTCCAATCAGTTTCAGTTCATCAGAGATTTAATATCCTGAGGAGTCCAGCTGTGTAATTGCAATTTTTGCTCCTTGAAGATTGCGTGAGATTGGTTTGACAAGTTAGGTTTCAATATTACAAGGCAATGTTCAAAGGGTTACATGCTTCATAGCTTAATTTTTTCTAGGATTTAAGTTTAATGTAAAGTTGCTTACTATTTTAGCAGACCAATCTCAAGGGAGTTTTTGAAAAACAGAAAAATTGTCATGTATAAGGTCTACTATACAGTCCATACTAGATATATGCTCAAGTAAAATAAGGCCACCCAAAATAATAATGATAATAATAATATTAGTAATAACAATAATAAGAATTCAACATAAAATAAGAATTCTCATCCTCATTAAATGTGTTTATGAAGTGTGAACTTAAACAAATTATTCTTCAATCATACCTCAATAAAAGATAAGTTGAGAATTCAACATATACCTTATCCTCTTCGAGTTTCTGACGGATCTTCTCCCGTGCTTTTCTCTCTTCCTCCTTCTCTGCTTTCCGCAAGGCAATTATCCTACAACAGGAAAATGAATCTATTTTATTTTTAGGGGGCAAACAAATAAATTGCACAGAAATAGGTGAAGTGAAACAAGATAATGGTGAAGACTGAAGACAATAAAACATTTTCCAACCAAAAAGATTTTTCGTATCAAGACAAACGGTTCTCTTCACACTCTTCTCTGCTCCTCTCTCTCACTCTGATTTGAAACTATTGTAATACCCCTGCCATTGGCACTACTACAGAGTACATTGTACCTTCACGAAATTGTCAAAATTTGAAACACCCATTAAATTTTTCCAGGATACCCTTTTCTCAGTAAATTCACGCCTTTTACCGGGTATCCATGATCATCACTACTTCCAGTCCAATTTCTCATCTAACTCATCCCAAAGACCTAATTTTTACGCATTCAACAAAGTACATCTAAAACCACTACCCCAAACAGACACTGAAATCAATTCACAAATCCACCATTCCACATTGCAATCATCACAATGAAACTAAAGATGATCTGGGTAAGTATAAAGTTTGAATCTTTGATTGCTTATAAAGTACGGAAATTTAAAAGGAACCCCCTTGTTTGACAGATAAGCAAAGACACAGTAATTGGAGATTATGAACTTAAAGAGAGAGATAGAGATGGGTACCTGATGAAGACTTGAAGAAATGGAAATCCCACGCTTTGATCTCTGCTGTGTTTTGCTGAAATGGGTTGGAGAGGAAAGATCTGCTTTGCTGAAAGAATTTTTTTTTTTAATCTGAAACAGATCTGAAGAAGAAGAGGAGATCTAAAGAAAAAGAAGGATCTTACCTGGAAGGAGATCTGAACCGAAGGAGGGACGGAAAGATCAGTGTGTTTTTCTTCTCACCAAACTCAGCAATGGAGGCACCGACGAACTCTCCTTCAAGAACCGGAGGAGGGACGCAAATTTTTTTTGCAACCGCGAAATTTTAGGGTTTCGGGATATCAGTGTGTGCTTTCGGGAGATCTGTGATGTTAGGGTTTGAAACAAAGGGTTGAAAAGTGCAGAGTTGGGGGGAGATGGAGGGGAGGAGGTAAGTCGAGGGAGCAGGGAGGGTCGATGTCGAGTGAAGGGAGCAATGAAGTCGAGTGGAGGGGAGCAAGGAAGGAGGAGCTTCGAGTGGAGTGGAGGGGAGCAGGGAGGGTCGATGTCGAGTGGAGGGAGCAGGGAAGGTGGAAGTCGAGTGGAGGGAGCAGGGAAGGAGGAGCTTCGAGCGCCAAATAAAAGGAGAGAGGAAAGAATAGCGCCAAAAAGCCCGCCCAATTTTTTTTCAGCGTTTTTAGTGTAGCCACAGTTTTGAGCCGTTGGTCATTATAGCCATGGTTTTGAGCCGTGGCCATTTTTTTTTAGCCACGGTTTTAGGCCGTTGGTCATTATAGCCACGGTTTTTGGCCGTGGCAAATAAACCAACGGTTTTGAGCCGTGGCCATATTTTTTAGCCACGGTTTTAGGCCGTTGGTCATTATAGCCACGGTTTTTGGCCGTGGCAAATAAACCAACGGTTTTGGGCCGTGACCATTTTTTTTAGCCACGGTTATAGGCCGTTGGTCATTATAGCTACGGTTTTTTGCCGTGGCAAATAAACCAACGGTTTAGAACCGTGGTCATCTCCGCGTAGCTAAATAGGCCTTTTGGTGTAGTGTGATGTCTTTAATGTAAAGCACTTGAGTCCTTGTTTTGTGGATTCTGATGAAGCTATTGTGAACTCGAGGACGATTTCTTTCCAACCCGGAGTGACTGATGCAGGAGGATCCGAGTCAAATGATCATGAGCTGTCAGATAGCACGTTGTTGGCACTGAGATACCTTGAGTTGGCAGATCAGGGCAAAGATGGTAGGAAATCGTGATCTTTTCCTAATTGGGGCAGTTTTGGGTGCGTTTCAGTATTTTGGCCATAACTTTGGCTACGAATATCAGAATCGCGCATATGACTCCAATTCAGAAAGCTATTTTCGGTGCGCATGTCATGGCCATGGAGCCATGCTCGATGCACATCTTTTCGAGGCCAAAATCCACTGTTTCCCTTTTCGAATCCACAATTTTAGTAATTTTTTTTCCTTTTATGGTAATATTTCATTCATCGTTTAGGAAGTGATTCTGAACCCAATTTGGGCTAGATTTTTGGTAGATTATTTCTTTTATTACGTATTTTGTTTTAGCATGATTATTGGAATTTTGCTATTTTTGGTAAAATTCTAATAATAATGAATTTTAGCTATAAAGCTCGACTTGTGGGATGACTTTAGAGATACTTTTTATTTGAATAATTTTAATTGAACATCAGAGGTGTTTCTCTGTGTTTTAGGCGAATCTCTTGTGTCTTTCCCTGTGAATTGTCTGTTGAAACTAGTCTGCAGAATAATCGCTATTCTGTCAGACGTCAATTAGGATATACATTACTTTGACACAAAAAGTTGCATTTGTTGGTTATTTACACACACACACCTTGTTCCAAAGTCACTCACTTGTAATGTATATTTTAGTAACTAGTTACATATGTCTCTTATCTTCTATGTGGTTGAATAACAAGGATATTCTCCTAGAAAAATAGGGGACACATCAATTTAAAAAAAAAAAAAAAACATAATTGTGGGTGTCATCCTGGATAATCCTCACGAGGATAAAACTCCTCTTTTAGTGTCATGCTAGAGGTTCAAGGCGTTGTTGTATATTGTAAATTCAATCGAGTCATACCAGCGAAAGTGATATTGATTTCTTTGAGAAGTTTAGGACGAATACAAATATTTTGTTTCGTGTTTTATCTTTTTTTTTTTTTTTTTTTTTTGCTAGAGGACTACCAAAAGGTTGTTTGTGGATGGTGTGATAAGCACCCAAAACATTGATTTTTACACCCCTCAATATACAATAGCTAAGTCCAATTATCCAATAAAAATATCTCATTACATGTATTCTTTTTCATTTTGTAGGAATTCAAACACAAATCTCAAATCATGCACAAAGTAGCACAATAAGGCAAAATTCAACAACTTGAAGGTCCATTGGGAATTTACATGCATTTATAAAGACTAAAGAATTTCAATCCCAAGACCCATGAAGTCAAGACCACAAAGCATCAACAACTATGGATCTCGAGGAAATCAACATGAAGATTTGGACGTCCACATAGCTAACTTTATCATAAAAAATTTCTACAAAACATGTTTCCTTATTCAACTCCAACACATTTCCTTATTTTACTCATCCATTTTCCTTGTTTCACACAACCATGTTTCCTTGTTTCACTCAACAATGTTTCCTTGTTTCACTCAAACCATTTTTCCTATAAAAACAACATACATGGAGTTCATAAGGGGATAGTTTTTCTTAGAGAGTTTTTTTGTTTGTAGTTATTGGCTTTAGATTTTTGCTTGGTAGATAAGTGCATGTACTATTTTCCAACATTTTAACTTTTCCATTGAAGTAGAAGTAAATTATATTTTTGTTTCTCATTCTCAATTGTTCTCTTTCGCCTTTAACTTTTAGTTTATTCTCATTCACGGAGAGCTAATCCCCCCTCTAAAAAGGAAGAGATTGAGCCCCATAAAGATATAATGATAGCTAGATTGTGTTTCATTTAGAAAGTAAAGTAGAACAATGGATTGTAAGAAGTACTTCGAAAGAAGGCTTTATTTGTTAAATGGATAATGATTTTGATTCAAAAGAATAAATTATTTTTGATGATACATAAAAATAGTCACACCCTTTAGCCATGCACATGTCATGATAATCTCGAGGAATTACGGGCCCTAACATCAGCCCAACACTGATGCGGCCCAAGCGGTTCTAAACCCGCCCAATTCAGTCCGCCAGACGGACCCGAACTCTCACAACATGATAGGTCCACACGTCTCACAACTATCTTCAATACCTGTAAGTCCTACTAAGGCAAGTATCTCAACTTCGGACGGGCAACTACAACAACTATCTGCTTCCAACTAGGAAGCAAATACCAGAGTACATCCCACACAGGGAATCTTCCATCTACGGATTGCTCTCGCATTAGGTACTATCTCCCACGTATATAGGAGCACAAGGCTAACATAGAACTTTCCTCCTACATCACGACTCCTAATTAGATAAGGATCTCCCCGAAGATCTCCTTCCTAAACTACACCTTCGATGGCCTGGTAAAATCAGGACTCTTTGCACTATAAATAAGACACGAGGTTGGTAAGCTAAGGTACGCTACTAATTCCCTGTTACAACATTACGCCTTTCTCAAATCCCTGTCTGACTTTAGCATCGGAGTACCATCGGCCACCACAACGGTGGTCCGTGGCTCACGTGAGTTACTTGTGCAGGTCAGCGAGATTAGGTGAAAGCAGGGAGCAAAAAATTGAATGCATTAGTTTGGCGTCGTCTGTGGGGTGACAAAGTTTCTAACTTTTCACTAGCATCGTCTCCCCTTGAAACGAAGAGATGGTGACTAGCCCATACGAAAAAGGAAAGCGAGGGGAAGCGTAGGGCACTCAACCTGGCACCGACTCACCCCCTTGACAACGTGAGTAACACGCGAACACCGAGTTGGCGCTCCTGGAACAACGGCAACGCCAATAAACCTCGAGCCGGATGTACTATATTTTCTCGTACACCAGGCTTGGTAAATGATTATGACGCTCGCATCAATGAAGCAAGGACCTGACGAAATGCTAAAGGTGTATTTAACCCACTTTAATGGAGAGTTAACCACCACCCACATGTGCAACAATGCGACGACCGTCTCAGCTTTCATTAACGGACTGCAAAAAGAAAAGTTCTACCACTTTCTGACACTAGACCCTCCACGCATGGTAGACCTAACGAAGGAAGCGCAAAGCTTCATCGCCCTAGGAAAAAATTGGGCAGCGAAAAAAAGCTAAATCCAAGGAGCAAGTGGTTAACGAAATATGCATGCTACATGGAGCCCATTTCGAGTCCTAACTATCCAATAGGTCAAGGAAGCAAGCCCTGCGAGGTATGAGGATCCAGGCGATACGTGGTGAACAACGGGTACAGCCCAATCGGAGGCAAGGACCCTCCGAGTCGCTAGTATTTACGGAAAAAGACCTCTAGGGCATACAACTCCCACACAATGACTCCCTTGCCATAACAATTTCTCTAGCAAATTGGGAGATAAGGAGGTCCCTAGTGGACACAAAGAGCTCTATGAACGTCATGTTTCTCCATACGTTCCACAACATGCAACTAGAAGAAACAACGTTGACCCGTGATAGTCGTCTGGTGATCGACTTTAGCAACGAAAGACTGTTACTATAGGAAGATACAGCTGATATAACAGTGGGAGAGCAGTCAACTCGAAAAACCCTGTTTTAAGGGTTCATAATAATAGATGCGCCTTCGGCATATAATGCGGTCCTAGGAAGACCCTGGATACACCAGATGGGAGGAGCGGTCTCCACCCTGCACCAGTGCATCTAGTATCTAACGAACCGAGCGGTCGGTACATTGAAAGACTACCAGGTAGCTGCTAGGCAGCGCCAATACATGATAACCCCGCCGCCTAGCGATTATCAATCAGTGGCCAGTCCAGCAGCTAAGATGACCCTCCGTTCTACCCAAAGTATAAGAGGGGAACAATCGACTTCAGACAACGAGGCACCAGTAAGCCTTTGGGGTAGGCCCAATGCTGGACAATCAGAAGAAGAAACTATTACGAACTACCTCGACAACCCTCAAAATAGTAAGGCCATTCAAATCGGTTCCCGTCTGAGCGAAGTAGTGGTAAAACAACTCACGGAGCTGCTGCAGCGTAACCATGACATCTTCGCCTGGACCATGCGAGACATGGTGGGGATCGAACCGTCAATAATCACCCATCACCACAAAGTGGACCACTCGAAGAAAATAGATCAGCAGAAGAAGAGGCCTGTGGCGCTCGAAAGAAACGCGATCATAAACAAGGAGGTACAACGTTTACTCAACACGGCCATGATCAAGGAAGCACGATACCCCGACTGGATGGCAAACACTATTCTTGTAAAAAAGAAAAAAGGAAAATGAAGGGTATGTGTAGACTACACTGACCTAAACAAAGCCTGCCCAAAGGATATCTTTCGACTCCCAAGTATCGATCAGATCGTGGTCGCTACTTTCGGGCATAGCTTACTTAGCTTCATAGACGCCTATTCAGGCTACAATCAAATATTGATGCACCCGCAAGATCAAGAGAAAATCTCTTTCGTGACAGAAAGGGAAATATACGGCTATAGGTGACGCAATTCGGCTTAAAGAATGCAGGCGCTACGTACCAATGACTGGTCAACCGAATGTTAAAAGAAGAGATTGGCAAGAACATGGAAGTGTACATAGACGACATGCTAATCAAGAGACTCCATAGCCCCGACCACATACAAGATCTTGCCTAAGCATTCAACCAAATCAGGAAATACCGAATGAAACTCAATCCCCAAAAAAGCACGTTCGGAGTCGAGTCTGGGAAATTCCTAAGCTATATAGTGAACAAAAGGGAAATCGAGGCTAACCCAAAACAGATTCAGACCCTTCTCAACATGAAAGCTCCAGCCAATATCAGAGACGTTTAGAACCTGACTTGAAAGGGTGGCAACACTCAACAGATTCATATCAAAGTTGTCCGACAAATGCTTCCCATTCTTCAAGATATTGAGATGGAGCAAGGGATTTTCTTGGAACGAAGAGTGCGAACAGGCCTTTCAGAGCCTGAAAGCATACATGGGGAATCCAGAACTACTCTCAAAGCTTACGACAGGGGAAACACTCTACTGTACTTGTCTGTTTCCAAGAACGTTGTCAGTTTAGCCCTCATACAAGACGACCGAGGGACTCATAGACCAGTATATTACACCAGCAAAACCTTCACAAAATCGAAAGCACACTACCCGGACCTGGAAAAGTTGGCTCCAGCACCGATCGTATCCTTTAGGAAACTGAGGCCCTACTTTCAGGTCCACTCCATAACGGTCCTGACAAAGCATCCACTCCACTCGGTGTTGCATAAACCCGAGCTATCAGGTAGGGTGGTGAAATGGTCGGTGGAGCTCGGACAATTTGACATAAACTACGCTCCAAGAACCGCCATCAAAGCCCAAGCGCTGGCAGATTTCATTGTTGAGTTCACCGGCGGACAAGAGCAAAAAGCAGACCACCAACCCTTGGATTCAGATGTCCAAACATGGATCTTGCACTGCGACGGGTCCTTAACTGAAAAGGCGAGTGAAACAGGGATCACACTCTTCTCCCCCAATGACTTCACCCTCGAAAAAGTTGTTAGGTTCGGCTTCGCCGCTTCAAACAACAAGGCTTTATACGAAGTCCACTTGTCCAACCTAAAGCTATCATTAGGGATCGGTATAGATCGCCTAACGACATACAACGACTTGAGACTGGTAGTCAACAAGGTCAAAGGGGATTTTAACAGCAAGGACCCCCGCATGATAGCTATCGCGACATAGTACTTGGCATAGTGGGCAGGTTTAAAGGCTGCGAACTCACACAGTGCCCCCGAGATGATTACAAAATAGCTGACGCGCAAGTCATAGATGCCTCAGTCTCCGACGAAGTCTCTAACAACCTCATTGAATATCAAAAGCAATCAAGCCTCGATGAAGCAGAACATAGAGATATCTGCGCTACGACAACGCAGCCAAATTGGATGACTCCAATATTGGGGTACATAGCAACCGATGCCCTACCAACCGAGAAGATCGATAAAGGGAGACTAAAAAATAGAGTACCAAAATACACTCTTCTAAATGACAGGTTATACAGAAGCAGTGACAGAGCCCTTGCTTCGATGTCTACCACCTTCAGAAGCAAGCCAAGTCCTGAAAAAAATCCACAACGATATATGTGGGAATCACCCGGGTGGGAGAACCCTTGCCTATTAAGCCCTAACCCTGGGATACTATTGGCCCACCACGCAGCGAAACGCCAAAGATACTGTCCGCAAATGCGACAAATGTCAAAGATTCGCACCATACACACATATGCCGGCCCAGTTACTAAATCCGATGACTAGCCCATGGCCATTCGTTCATGGGGAATGGACATCGTCGGATCGCTCCTAGCATCATCTGGCAAAATGTTCCTTTTTGTGGTCGTCGACTACTTCACCAAGTGGGTTGAGGCTGAGCCCCTATCCAAAATAGGGCAGGTCTAGTTTGAAAAATTCATATGGGAAACCATCGTCTGTAGATTTGGCATCCCCAGAGTTTTGGTCAGCGACAATGAACCCATTTCAAATGAAGCAAGGTCAAGAAACTGTGAGAAAGTTTAAACATCGACCACCACTTCTCTTCGCTAGGACACTCACAAGCCAATAGCCAAGTGGAAGTTACCAGCCGGACGATCCTAGAGGCCATCAAAAGAAAACTTGATGCAACCAAAGGGAAATGGGTTCTAGAGCTACCAGGGATACTCTAGGCATATCAGACAACCAAAAAAGTCCCTACTGGAGAAACACCTTTCGCCCTAGCATACGGGCCAGAAGCCATGGTTCTGATAGAACTCGAGGTGCCGACTTTACGAATGGAGGAGTTCAGACTAGACGGTAATGACGAAGCATTGCGGTAGGGCTAGACCTCCTTGACGAAAGGCGGGATCTAGCCTCCGCCAAAATAGCTGCCTACCAACAACGAATGGTACAATATTACAATAAGAAGGTCAAACCATGCGAGTTCAAGGTGGAAGATTGGGTGATTAGGAAGACCCAACAGAACACCAAATAAGCCAGCACAGAAAAACTAAACCCAAATTGGGAAGGACCTTACAAAGTCACTAAAGTCAATAGGTCGGGAACGCATTGGCTAGAAGATACAGTTGGAGATGAGCTTAAACAACCATGGAATGTAGACCATCTAAAAAAATATTATCAATAAAATATTTTCTTTTACCATAAACTTCCAATGCTGTCCGTTATGACCCTGGATAAACCCGACTATGGCCAAACTCGAACATCTGCCCAAAGCCTAATCCTCTCTGCAGGATCATGACGGCTAAGGAAGTGGGAGTCTAGTCAGCACTTGTTCGCTAATAACAACGAATCGCCAAGGGATCATTGCTCTTAATATAGACAAGGATCGCCAAACTTACAAGGTAAGCTTAGTCAGTTCGTGACTAATGACGACGACTTCTGGTGCCCAAAGCCTAATCCACTCCTCGCGAATCACGACGGTCGAGGAAGTGAAAGTCTAGTCAGCGCTTATTCGCTGATGATGACGACTCGCCAAGGGATCAATACTCTCAATACAGACAATGATCGCCAAACTTACTAGGTAAGCATAGTCAGTTCACAACTGATGGCGATGGCTTCTGGTGCCAAAGCGAAATTCGCTCCGTGCAGTTGACGACCGAGGAAGTGGGAGTCTAGTCAATGTTTGTCTGCTGATGACGACGACTCACCAAGGGATCATTTCTCTCAATACAGACAATGATCGCCGAACTTACCAGGTAGGCAGTTCACAACTGATGACGACAACTTCTGGTGCCCAACGCCTAGTCCGCCCTGCGCTGTAACAACGGCCGAAAGAATAGGAGCATAGTCAGTGCTTGTCCGCCAATGACTTGAGAAGTCATTACAGACAATGACCGAGGGAGCCTGGTCAACCCCTGACCAACAACAATTTCCGCTGGTTAACCCCTAATCTATCACAAGGTCAACAATAGCGACCCAGAGCAGCAATGTATTTTGACTAACAAAGACAAACACTCCGCCTAGCAGTACAAACTCTACGGTCTACGAAGCAACTAAAGTAAACACGACAATATGGGACAAAACAACACTTTCATTCAAAATATATATCTATATATTGTCCATTTAGGGAATAAAGTTACAATCACTTTAAAGAGAAACATCTTCCTCATCAGTTAGTCTCACGGTGACAGAGCCATCCCCTCGATTAATCGTCCCAGAGGCAGCCCTCCTGTAGCGAGCCAAATCAAGGTCAATACAGGGGTGCTTTCCTCTAATCAGCTCTAGAAGCTCCAGTCTACCCCGAACAACCTCGAACGAGATTAACGGCCTCCTGCCTGATGCGTCAAAGTCCATCACACACAACAGGGTTGCATAGTGTGAGCGCTCCTCCGCCAGAAACCGCTATGCCTCCTGAACGCGGTAAAGACCCTCATCAACTGCGGCCTCCAGCTGCCGCCGTTCAATGACCCATTATGCCTCCGCCGCTTCCTCTCGGCTTTCTGAGCCTCCCGGTCAGAAGACCACATTCAGCATGAGTTGACACCAAATTAAACTCGGCAGCCCTCAACTGAGCTCTCATACTAGCAACTTCTGCTTCAGTGACAAAGGCAGTGGCCTTCGCGCCCTCGTGGTTCTCGACAGTGTCAGGATTCTACAATCGACCATTCAGGGAGTCTACCCAATAAAGAGCATCCGAGTATGACATCTGTAGATCCGAAAAGGCCTTATCCAAAGCAAGAACCCTCCCGCGGGCTTCAGGGTGCAGCGAAACAGGATTGTGCGACTCAAGGGCGCAAGCAACCGTCTCAGGACCGTGATGATGCGGAACATCAAAACGTGACCCAACTTCCTCCCTCTCTGGGTCAACGAGGGAAGCAGAAGTGTCTGGAGGAAGATTGTGACCCTCAGAGGGTGTCGCCCATGCAAACCGCGACATGCCAAGGGGAGAGACTGACCTGATAGAGGTTTGCCTCTTCCTAGGAACAACGACGGGAGGTACATTCGTATCCAACTCAGCAAGCCTGGAAGGGCTAGGAAGAGCCAAACTTCACTTCCTCATGCAACGAGCAACCACCCTCTCAGTCGATGAAGTGGACACGGGGCGAACACCATGAGAACAACGCAGCAGCCCACTGCGTACGACATTGCCTGGCATTATGACTTCCTCAACGGATGTCAATGGGAGCTTGAGAAACTCCTTTTCTATCCGCTTCTCTGCCTCGCTGAGAGATGGAATAACAAACCTCCCTGAAACAAAGAAACTATCTTAGAACCAACATCGCAGAAGGGACATACAAAAATATGCATGCACCGACAACCAAGAAACTCATCAAGATCAAATTGAAAGTTTCGAGACACACTACGGCTCCCAAGCTTGAAGTAACCAGAATCCACCGAAGCCAAAAACCAATGCTTCGTCGGTGGATTCTGGTTACTTCAGTTTGCATATATCCCGGGATACGATACAAACTACGGAGCCTGATCAACTCAGTTTCGTCGACCAAGCTACCTTCGAAGAAATTGATGCAAGTAAGGGATAACAGATCCTTGGGGGAAAGTTCAACATTGTCAGCCATCAGTAGAAAGAACAAATACTATGGCTCGAAAAAATAGCACAGATAAGAATTAGGAAACCCTCCTTAGAACGCCAGACAAACCTTGTGAAAGCAATTCGCACTTTCCCTCGTTGAGCAGTCGTGTACCCAATAAATGTCATGCGTCACTCGAGACAAACGCTTCGAGTCCAATCA
Source organism: Berberis vulgaris (assembly GCA_963556465.1). Classification (NCBI taxonomy): domain Eukaryota; kingdom Viridiplantae; phylum Streptophyta; class Magnoliopsida; order Ranunculales; family Berberidaceae; genus Berberis; species Berberis vulgaris. The sequence continues at coordinate 41,130,666 of OY747127.1, forward strand.
TCATGACGGTATAGTTTCCCTTTCAAAGAGTCAGTGGACCGACTTAACACCCCACTAACTCGGGGGGGGGGGGGGGAGGCTGATGATACATAAAAATTGTCACACCCCTGAGCCATGCACGTGTCATGATGATTTAGGAATTACAGGCTCCAGCATTAGCCCAACACTGATCCGGCCCAAGTGGTTCTAAGCGCACCCAATTCAGTCCGCCAGATAGACCCGAACTCTCACATCATGCTAGTCCCACACGTCTCACAACTATCCTCAATACCCGTAGGTTCGAACGGGCAACTACAACAACTCTCTGCTTTCAACTAGGAAGCAAATACCAGAGTACATCCCACACATGAAATCTTCTTTCAACAGATTGCTTTCGCATTGGGAACTATCTCCCGCATATCTAGGAGCACAAGACTAACATGGAACTTCCCTCTTCCACCAAGACTCCTAATTAGATAAGAATCTCCATGAAGATCTCCTTCCTAAATTACGTCCTCAATTGCTTGGTAAAATAAGGACTCCTTGCACTATAAATAAGACATGATGTTGTTAAGCTAAGGTAAGCTACAAATTCCCTGTTACAACATTACACCTTCCTCAGATCTCTATCTAACTTTGGCATCGGAGTGTCATCGGCCACCACAACAGTAGTTTGTGGCTCATGTGCATCACTTGGGCAGGTCAGCAGGTCAGCGAGATTAGGTCAAAGCAGGGAGTAGAAATCGATTGTATCAATTTCTATGTCTTTAAGGATTTTTCCAATGAAAAACGTAATCGAAATCCAATGATGTTTTAGAAATAAAACAATGGATTTCGTTAAAGTTTGAGGAAAATGAAAAAACCTTTACTTCTTTAATCCCACAACTCAAGTCATGTAGGTTGAAAAACTATGTGATTTGAGTATTTTGGGAGAAATTGAAATTACATTCTACAATCATTATGTTGGAATGGGGTGATTCTCATACCCTTGAGATTTCTCTATATTCATTTTTGATAAAAGTTAAATTTTTTGTTTTTGGAATCATATCATCTCTCAACATCTCACCATCCATTATTTTGCTATTCTCTTTATTATTTAAATTGAAATTCAAATATTGTCTTCTAATCCAAGTGAAGTAGTCGATAACCCCCACTTCCACTATGCAATATTAAAATGTATTGTAGGTTGAAGGAAAAAATAAACAAAAAAAATATGTATTTATTTGATTGATGTCGAAAATCATGCAATGACATTAATGTTGGTTTTTGGCATCAATCAATGAACAAAAAAAACCCGACCCTTTTCGTAACTGGCCACAACTAGGCAATACTAACACTGAACATACCATCACATTTCGCCTCGGCTTCTCTGTCCCTCGAGTTTGTCTAGGCTACTAGGCTTTAAAGCCATTTTTTGGCCAGGCTTGGGCATTTTTACACTTTTATCTCTTCTCTTTAAAACACAACCACAAACATTATCTATTGATGGGGTAGAAGTGTAAAAAGCCCAAAACCTGACCAAAAAGTGGTTATAAAGCCTAACTGCCACAATTGGGGTCGTCCCTCTTATATATCTCGCTCCCCTTTATTCCAATCTCTTTTTCTTTCCAAATCATTCAATGGAAGCTAGGTATGTGCTCCCACAAAATTTACTAGTTCTACTAAACAAAAACTTAAAAGGTAAAACCACCTATCTTTCTTCTCCACTCTTCTCAGTTCTTCTCTCCCCTTCCTCAAAACTCTCCCCTTCTCCCTCCACCACCACTACCACAAAACCACCAGTGAATCCACCCATCAAGCGACCACAATGACCTTCCAAATCGAAGACATCAGAACAATACTCCTACATGGTCGAACTAAAGCGTGCCCTAGATGCAAAAAACCACTATGTCCTCGAGATGCCCACAAGCACATGCAAGATAATCACTATCCTCTCTCTGACCAATAGCTACACATTTTCTAAGCCATCCAACCCTCCAAAAATTGCTTTATTGAACTTGCACCAATCATGAGAAAGGGAAAACCCTAGTCGAGTTTCGCCTCCTCCACCCCTAACAGCTCCACCACATCGGCTGCTCCCCCTAAATTCTCACACTCAGTCTCTCCTCCCGCAATAACTTCTGCATCAACCCCTCTGTCATTTTCACCGACACCCGCGACTCTTTCGACTCCGGTTGCTGTAAGCTTTGAACCACACAAAATTTGCATCAAATTTTTTCGACCGAAATCTTGCGAATTTGGTCAAAGTTTTTTTGGTTTGAGCAAAAAATGAAATTTACGAAAAAGTCGAAAGAATTCAAAATAAACCCTCGAAAAATGTAAATTTGTCTTTCACCCTTTTCTTTTTGTAAAAGAGCAAAATTTTTGACGAAATTTTGCGGAAACTCGTTCCTTGATTCCAATTAACCGTCTTAAACAAAGCCAACATTTTGTCTAGACAGACCTCGCATCAAGACCCATCCGATAGTAGCCATATTGGACAGAGCCAAAATCTCTTATCGATAGACTTCTTGTCTAAAGCAAAGCTAGGGTTTCATCTAGATAGCCATCCTGTTAGAGTTAGGACCTCAACAGATATCCGTCTTGGGTGTGTCAGGACTTAGATGGAGAATCGTACCAAGCACACTTAGAAATCATACTAGACAACCATGCCAAACAAAGTCGTCGTCGTTTTTTTTTTTCACCAAAGAGTGGGCCTACCATCAAGTAAACCATTACATAACAAAAAGGAAAATTGAACGCCAAGCTTATTTCACCAAGGATAAGGCCTAATAATGCCTAAACCAAGGAGAAGGTTTAGACCTTAAAGATCTTATTCAAGGACTACGCCAAAATCACCAAGAGACTAAGCCTCATAAACAAACAAATAAGCAAGCAAGCACACACCTTAACCAGAGAGGGCTTGAAACTAGGAAAGAGGAACCTAGCATCAAACATATGCAAAGCTTGCAACTTGCACAATTTGCAACATTGCAACATTGCCAGCAAAACCACTTGCACCAAGCAACTTGCAGCTTATAAGCCAACTTGCAAACACAAAACTTGCCAACATAAATACACCTAGCCAACATCGCACAACACCAGTCCAGCCCGCGCAAATCACCGTCCCAAGAATAATGCCAAACAACACAAAACTTGCCAGCACACCTATCACCGCACAGCACCAGTCCAGCCCGTGCAATTCACCGTCCCAAGAAATCAGCCATACCATTCCAGACATCTTTACGCTGCCAAAACACCGCCAAATAACCACTGCCTGAAATGAACCCAATGACCTGCATAGTTCCACTGATTCCTGAATAGGAAAGCTCGCAACACCGCACCTAGCAACCTCGCACCAGCCGTCCACTGTCAGCCCGGCCGACTGTCCAAGCACCCAAAACAGAGTGCATAACTCTGTTTTGCTCTCTGCCAGAACAGGGTCAATACTCCTGAACCTGAAACCAGTCGTATCACAGCACGCCATAGCACACTGCTTACTTGCCATTGTCCGCACAAACAAAAAACAGGCCCCTACTTGCACCACAAGCCAATACTCCAACAACCATGCGCAGAAAGCAGGATATTTGCAACTCATCCCGACTAGCAACCTGCAGCAATGCATTCTTGAAACCAACCACACCGTCCCAGCAACTTGGCTTATAACATCACGCATCTCATTTAGCAACACGAACATAAGGAGTATGGATCCTATCTAAGTGAACGAGACCGACAATCTTGTATGGGAGATCAAAATTACCATATTCTCGACTAACCCCTTCCTTCTACGCTCTATCCGCAAGTGCATCCGCCACTGCATTCACTTCCCTGAAAATATGAACACAACTCACCTCCAAATGGGAATTCAATTTCTTAATCTCTCGCCAAGCATTTTCCATGAACCAAGGAACTTTGAAATCCTCATAGAACCAACCCGCACAATTTTAGAATCTGTTTGTAGTGAAACCTTTACCAACTGAAGCCTAAAACACAAAAGAAGACCTTCCATTACTACACTAACCTCCGCAAAGTTATTTGATCATTCGCCAATAACAACTTGCTTAGCCACCAGACAATTACCCAAACTGTTCCTAATATTAATTCTAGCTATCGCCTTGTTATTCCGCGACGAGCCATCAACATTAAGTGCCACAAAGTCTGCCTGAGGGAAATTCCAATAGACAACTTTATTGCACTTCTTAATAATCGGAACTATAGGAAAACCAAGGGATAAAAAGGGCTTCTTATTGTCACAAACACGTTTGGGAGACATAAAGGAATTTGCCAATCAAAGATTTCTCTGACTAGCAAAATAATTGTCATCATACTTGGCTTACCATTATTAAAAACACTCCGACACCTCTGTTTCCAGATCTCTCGAAAGATTAACATTGGCGTTAAAAAGTATAATAGTCCAACTTGAAAGTGCTTATTGGCTCTCTTAAACCAAACTGTCAACACGGTCGCAATTTCTGCCGGTCTTCTTTAGTGTACATAAAAAATGGCCTCAAAATGTCTCCATACCTCTCTAGCCAGGCAACCATCCAAAAAGAGATGACTTAAAGTTTCCACACTTGGTGAGACACAACAATGACATTGAGAAGCTAAGCTGATCCCACATCTAAGGAGTTCCCCATCAACTGGAACGCCTTTTAATAAAAGTTTCCAAACAAAAACTGATATTTTAGACGGCAAAAGCAACCAAATCTTGTCAAATGTACCCTTCTTATCACGAAGAATATCATAAGCGGACTGAGTGGTAAAAAGACCACCCGGGTTCGGGGTCCAAATACAAACATCCTTGTCCTATTCATTACCCTTAAATCTGTCATCAAAAAGTGTTCTCGCCAAGTCTCTAAAATCTGGAGAAACCAAATCAAAATCCCTTTTGCAAACCTCCGCAATCGTAGGCCAGATATCTAGAATCTCAAACTCTCCTGATCTCAAAAAAATAGACGTAAGATTCCAGTTATTCGTAAAGAAACTCGAGTTCCCATTACCAATCCGCCAAATACTGTTACTCACAAGGACAACTTTGAAATTCATGATCTCCTTCATGAGAGGCGAGGCATTATTTTTCTCTACCTGAAAAATCAATGGGACCTCCTTCTTCCAATATTTACATTGCATGAAATTTGACCACAACGAATCAGCATTGATCATATTCCATAAGGCTTTCAAGTGAAAAGCCCTAGAGACTGTAACAAGGTTCCTAGCCCCCAATTCTGCTTCTACCTTTGGAAAACAAATCTTATTCTAGGATATCCATTTCTTTTTCATTCTGCCTTTACAATCTCCCCAGAAGAAATTCGCCAATAATTCATGAATTCTATAGAGCACTTGATGAGGGACACACATGGCGCTAAGCGTATAAACTGGAATAAATTTCAAAACATGCTGAACTAAAATCAATCTCCCAGCAGGAGATAAAAGTTTTGCTTTCCAACCACTAATACACTTTTGGATTTTATTGATCAGCGCGTCAAAATAAATGATCTTACATCTGCCGTGATAAATAGGATGTGACGACTCCCCTCCCGCACTGTACCGATACTGTCCGCTTTGGGCTACCATCCAACCCTCACCGCTTTAAAAGGCCTCGATCAGAGTATGCACAGCGGACACTGGGCCCCTTTCTAGGCCTACTCATCCCGATATTGTTCTCTTTGGCCTATTGGGCATCATTCCGCACCTCCCTCACCTCAAGGATTTGTTGTTTCCACCCACCTACTGGGGCTCCACAGGCCTCGATACAATGGGGAGCTGACCCCGCACATATAAGGATCATCCTCCTCCCCTACCCAGGCGATATGGGACTATGATTCCCCTTGTAGCTTGTCCAACCTCTCTCGGCCTGTTGGGCTCCAACCCTCACCCTCACCTCAGGTCCGCCCACTCAGGGTCTCACAATCCACCCCCCTTAAGGCCCAACGTCCTCGTTGGCCACACAGGAACAACGTCCACGTTGCCCGAGGGCCTACCCTCCACGTGGCATACTTCCGGCTGGGTCAGGCTCTGATACCAAACTGTGACAACCCTCCTCCTGCACTGTACCGATATTGTCCGCTTTGGGCTACCATCCGGCCCTCACGACTTTAAAAGGCCTCGATCAGAGTATGCACAGCGGACACTGGGCCCCTCTCTGGCCCTACTCATCCCGATATTGTCCTCTTTGGCCTATAGGGCAGCATTCCGCACCTCCCTCACCTCAAGGATTTGTTGTTTCCACCCACCTACTGGGGCTCCACAGCCTCAATACAATGGGGAGCTGACCCCGCACATATAAGGATCATCCTCCTTCCCTACCCAGGCGATATGGGACTATGATTCCCCTTGTAGCTCGTCCAACCTCTCTCGGCCTATTGGGCCTGTTGGACCTGTTGGGCTCCAACCCTCACCCTCACCCTCACCCTCACCTCAGGTCCGCCCACTCAGGGTCTCATATAGGGACACCCAAATACTTCATCGACAAACTTATGAACTGGAATCATGTATAAGATTTAACCGCCACCACCTGCTCCACAACAGCTTTTTCCTCAACTAAGAAAAAACTTTTTTCTGCATTAATCTTTTGTCCCGAGACCCTAGCATATCTTTCCAAAAACTTCATGCAACCAACAAGTGAGGCCTTTCTCCCATTGAAAAAAATCAGAGTATCATCTGCGTACAAAAGATGCGAAATAGGCCGACAATATCTGGGTGTGTAATAAAAGCAAATCTCACCTCTAGCAAATGCTTCCCTCAATCCTCTGTTTAGGACCTCTGAAGCTATAAAAAATAACAATGGGGAGAGCGGATCCCCCTGCCTCAGTCCTCTAGAAGATTTGAAATAACCATTATATACTCCTTGCATTAGCACCGAAAATTCACAATTAGCAATACATTTAGAAACAAGGTGACAAACTCTAGTTGAGAAGCCAAATCTTTTGAGCACAGAAAAAAGAAACGACCACTCCAGTCTATCATACGCTTTCTCCATATCAACTTCAGAACCACATTGCCGCCTACGACATTTTTATTAATATCTCGCACCATTTCCTGAGCCAAATCGATATTTTCAACAATAGAGCGTCCCCTGACAAAGGCCCCATGTTTTGGGGCTATAATATCTGGAAGCACTATAGTCAATCTATTGCAAAGTAATTTACTGAATATTTTATAAATAACATTGCAAAGACTAATGGGACGAAAATCATAAAAAAAACTTGGCGAGTCCACCTTAGGAATTAATACAAATTTTTTTTGCCAAGAAAGCCGCCGGAAGAGCCTCACCTTCAAAGAATTGAATGACCGCTTTACAGATATCATTACCAACAATCTCCCAACAATTTTGGAAGAATCCAGCTGTAAATCTATCCGAACCTGGTGCGCTGTTAGCCGGAATATCAAAGGTTGCCTGTTTCACTTCTTCCAATGATGGACATTTAACTAATTGATCACAATCCACTTCCGAGATTAACGAAGGAATGCAAGCCAATAAATCACTATCCTGAATTGGAGCTGCCTGAGAAGAAAGTAAACGCTAAAAATAACCATTGGCTTCACGTATAATATCTCCCGAGTCAGATATCTCCCTACCACACTGCAAAGTGATAGAAGAAATAGATTTTCTTTTTTTGTTTAGCTTTGACCGAAGCAAAAAAATATTTTGTGCATGCATCCCCTTCCTTAAACTCTTTTTCCCCTGATTTTTGCATCCAAAACATTTCCTCCTGCTTAAGGGCCAATCTATATTCAGCCTGGCATCTGCTTAAATTACAAAACGCATTCACATCCCAACTCGCATCCACAGTGAGCCCATTTCTGACACTCGATTCCCAACCTGCGATTAAAGAGTTCTCCCATTGGCTCATCTCATCTTCCAAGGCCCTAAGTTTATTGAATACATCTATTGTGGTGGCCAAACACCTCCCTATTCCATTTGATTAGCGCTCTACGGAGTGCTTTGAGTTTAAAATCAACCACATTCAACATTCTTGTATTAATCAAATCCGACCCCAAACATTTTCTACAACAGACTCAAAGGACGGATGTGTAGTCCACATATTCAAAAATTTGAATGGAGAGAATCCCGCTCTAGAATGCATTGGCATGGAGACTAATATAGGTGCATGATCTAAAAAAGTACTCCAAAGATGTTCCACCCTTGTATAAGGTAACTATGCCAGCCATAAAGAATTCACAAACACTTTCACTACAAAAAAACACTCTAAAACGTCACTTTCAAGGCGGCGTTTTTACAAAAGCGCCGCCAATGCATAACATTACCGACACTTACAACCACAACTCCACTTAATTTAACAACATAACGACGCTATAGAAGAACGCCGCTAAAACCATACGAAATATCGACGTTTCTATTAGGAAGCACCGCCAAAAAACAAAAAAAAAGGCTCGCCAGCACTTCCCGCGAATGATATAAAGTTGAGTTTTATAAAAAAAAACGCCGTAAAAGAGACTTAACCCACCAGTACTTCCTTCAGTCCCTCTTCATCTATTGTTCTCATCTCTTCCTCTCCCCATTTGCTAAGTTGAAAAGTTAGGGTTTCCTCTCCCCATCTCTTCTTCTCTACCAATTTGGCTTCTCAACTCAAAATCGCCATTGAAGCGACTCCAAACAATTTGGGTATTCTCATTTTTTATGGTCTAGGATGCACAATCAATCAAGGTCAGACCTCTCTTCTTCTTTGTTATCTGTCTCTCCATAATAATTTGAATATTCTCTCATTCCATAATAATTTGGGTATTCTTATACTATGTCTCTCCATCTCTTTCTTCATCTTCCTCCAACATTCTCTCCTTCCTGTATCGTCTACCGACTCAGTATCTCTCATTTTATTTTAGATTAACCATTTTGACGATTTCTCAGCCAAAAAGTTGTTGATTTGGCACACTTGGTGGCAAGCAAATGGCCTGGTGTGGCTGTAGAAGGTAGCGGAGACAAGTTAGATGATTTCTGCAAGACAAATCCAGCAGAGGAGGAGTACTAAATATATGAAGCTTAATTGTTCAAAGAATTTTGTTCTTATTTCAAAAGGTATTTGATTCATCTCTAGATGGGTATAATGCTTTAGATGAAAGGATTGTGATGTTCCATTCCAAAATGCTTGCCCTGTATTCTGTAATTTGAATTTGGCAAGACAAAATATGTTCTATTTGTTTAAGGTTTGTTGACTTTTGGGCTGTGGCAGGTTCTCAGATAGGCTTCAATTTGATGGAGCATGGCTAGTGAGGTAAGTCAGAAGTAATACATTGACTTACTATCCTTTTATCAACATAAATTTTTAATTTTGATCTGCATAATACTTGCATTTAAGCTTCACCTCAATGACTCACAAAATAATCTTCTGAAACTATACTTTCTATTGCTTATTATGGTACTTTAATAAGTTATCTAAATAAAAAATAAAGCTATAAGTTATGATTCAATGATACCCAAATAAAAAATTCTTTCTTTTCTTACAGAACTTTCGGATAGCAATATTGTTAGTTCTATATTTTTATTCCTTTCAGGCTCATTTGACATCACGATAGTTAAAAAAAATGTGCCAGTGGTTAATATTTTGATTACCTACCAAATAATGCAATTAGTTACAGAACGTGCACAACTCACGCGCGTACATTCAGTAGTCAATGCATAAATCATACTCACTTACTTGATTGTGGTGACGATCTCATTTTCTTTACAATTATTGAGATGCCAAGTTGGTATGGTTCTGTAATCTAGGGTCACTAATATTGTAAATTATGCAAGGGTTGTAGAGTGGATTAATGAAATGCATCACTAACCTCCAACAGGAGAATTATTACAGGTTTGAAATCTAACGTTCATTCATTTTGTCACGAAACAAGACAAAATACAATTAGTCTATGCATATTGCTGATGAGATTTATGTTGAATTTTCTACCCGAGAATGTTGTTGGATTTTTGTTTATTTATTATTGTTATTATTATTATATTTATGTTTTGTCGGTAATAAATTTTTGGGGGTCCATTTGGAGTGACGACTCAATTGTGTTCTTTCTATCATTTGGTTATGTTTATGGTTCTCGTTCATCCCTCTCGAGACAAAAAAAAAAAAAGGAAAAAGAAGAAAAAAAAACTGATAATTAATCAATCGGAAACAACTACCATTACTGTTGTGTACTTCAGGTAGATGTTGTTATGTTACATTTATCAATTGATATTCAATTTAGAACATCACTGAATGAAGTTATAAATTAATATAAAGGTTTCCAAAAAAAAAGTTATAAATTATTTAGCAATAACAAATTTGAGCTTGTCTAACTAGCGTGGAAACCAGCGAGGGAGGGGGTGGGAACCCTCCATCCCTCTCGGAATGCACGAAAGGGGATGAAGGCATCCATCCCAAGGGGGATGAAGGGTTCCCACCCCCTCCCTCGCTGGTTTCCTCGCTGGTTTCCTTGACAGTTAGAATTTCTGAACAATTTTACTTAGTAAACATCACGTTGGTTATTTATCCAATTTGTGAAGATATAAGAGCATTTCCAGCCCTTCAACAACAATTATGTGCTATTTCAGCATTTAACTACAAAAACTTTAGATGCAATCCACCTATACAACAACCACTACACTTATGAGGTATAAGATAATGATAATAATAAAAAAAAGACTAAACAGTAAAAAAACGATGACAGATATACTCAAATCAGTAAAAAAATGATTCAATACATCCATTGAAGCAATCGAAAGAGGTATGAACCTTTTATTTTTATTTTTTACAAGTATCTCTCATTTTGAACCCTTATTTTCCTTTGCAACTATTACAGGGATTGACCGACTCCTCATCATATCTTACATCTCGGTAAGCTTTTATGTAAATCCCCATTTCATTTCTCTTTACATATATGTTTTGTTCAATGAGCTTGTAACCTTTACTGCGAAAATTAGAATGAAAGAAAAATTGTTAGAATGGAGGAATCTCTTTCTCTTTTACTGCTATAGAGCTTCCATTGATGTAGTTGTCAATTTTTTTTTTACAAGGTTATGATTTAAGTTGTGATCTGATCATGAAACAAATTATAGTCAGCAACTTCTATTGGGACTGTCTTAACTCAGTAGTTGGGTCCTTTGGGTACACGTCTTGGAGCTTATTCAAGTGCTAGAATCCAGTGAACACCTTCAGGTGGAGAAACAGTTGCTCAAGCTTGGGTAAGGCTCCTTTCTTTCTTGCCAATTCAGTGATGTATTCTAAGCTCACGAGTTTCAAGTGTTTTAGCTGTTGAAAACTATTGCGAGAGATAACCATCTTGGTTTCAGAATAGGCATGTTTCGACAATTTGAGGACCTCAGTTAAGGTGAGCTTGATGAGGTTTGGCGGAAATTTGAGAGGAAGAGTAATTAGTGGTGGGAAATCAGTTGCACCTACTAATTTGAGTGTATGAAGCTTTTTCAACAGTACCAAATCGTCGGATAAAGAATTTAAGTAGCCTTTAACCATAATACTGTCTTGAACTATAGATTGTTCTAGTGACATGTTGATTAGGTCTATGAATTGGGATTGGATTATAAGGTGCCTCCATGTCCTTTTTATATCGTTTCATGATTAGATTCTGCCATCACATTGAGGGAAGATGCGGATTTTGCCCTGCCATTGGAACCAGTTGTAAGTATTATTGTGAAACTTGGAGAATGCATTATTTCCTTTGATTTGGAGAATGAAACAGTTGGGAAAGCTGCTGTTTGGTACCTGGACGGTGAAAGGTCTTGACTGTGTGCTGATTCAGTCAGTTTTATGGTGGTGTTTTCCGGGAATTGGAACTGTTTTCTTTGTATAGATTATTGCTCATCTGTTTTATAGTTTGCAAGTCTGAATACAGGGTTAACAAATTGGTTTTTCCCCCTGTTTTTACAGTGCGCAAGACAGAGTATAGTCAAGGCTCTGTTTCTGCATGTCTGGTTGCTGAAACATGCAGAAACAGGGGACAATGAGCTGTTTTTTCTGCATTTTTGCCCACTGGAACAGGCTTTAGTTAGTGCTTGACCACTTCGGGTGTGTTTGGTTGCATGGAATCTTGTGTCATGGGAATCCATGAGGGGACTTCTACATTTTAGGCTAAACTCCACATCCACCATTTGATCACCATTTGATTTTGTGATCAATGGTGGGAATGGAAGTCCCATGGACATGAGAATCTCACTCCTTGGTCCTCCAAGGCATGTGATTCTCATGTTCATGAGACTTCCATTCTCACCATTGATCACAAAATCAAATGGTGGATGTGGATTGATACATCAATTTAGCCTAAAATGTAGGGGTTCCCTCATGAATTTCCATGACATAGGATTCCATGCAACCAAACACACCCTTAGTTCTAAATGGATCTTCTAGATAAGCGTTATAGGAGAAAATGCGGTTTCTGAGGTGGGTTTCTTGAGCTGGAGATTTGTATGAAAAGTTCTTAAGGGTGGAGTGGAAATTTGTGAATTGGGGATGATTTGTTTATTTATTTAAAGCAGAAGATGGGGAGGTGGAGGAAGAGAAGAGAAACGTATGAGCTTGTTAGTTATTTGATTATAATTAGACGAAAGTGTTGCAATTGGATACAATGGAGCTTCACTGGAGGAAGTGATAGATGCTTTGCTATTTCCCTACATTAGAATTCAAAAGCATATTAGAAAACAAGTACTGATCAATGAACTAAGCCAGAAATTTTGTCCAGTTTGCATATTGTCATTGAAACATAGTGTCGCCAAACTCACCTTATAACTTGATTTTACTTATTTATTTTAGTTAAAATCAATAATAAGCTACTTGCTTGACATATTCTCTATGACACAATAAACACCTTCAATCAATCTTCAGGAATTCAAAAGATTTAAGCTAATGAAGTATAATCACAATTTAACAAATCCTTAAATAATTAAAAATCATAATCTGATCTCCCAAATGGAAAATATCACTTTAAGTTGCTTCTGAGATGGAGAAAGTCAAGAATTGAAGTAGATTCAACTTTTGAAGAAAGAAAAATTGAGGAAGTAAAGAAAAGGAGGTGATCCATGATTGCCGAGGTTGGCAGAGATTATAGGACAAAAACATGAAACAAATTGCCAGTGCAGAGTGTGACAATTGTGTTCTATTGCTAACTCTATAAGCAAAACCATATACAACATAATCGACAGGGGGAGAGACTGCCAGCAGAAGTTCACAATTTTTTCTTCAGATTGTTAACTTCAGTATAGGGGCCTTTACAAGAAGGCATCTTCACCCATTGAAAACACGTTTTCATTGCATTTACACTCTTGGAATATACCTACCCAGGCTACATGCTCTTACCCTAACCGAGTTTCCTAATTAAATGGGTAAATCAGACACAGTGGTACCTTTATGCTAGTTGGATTTTGCTTATCAGATACTAACATAGACTAAACCGGATCGCTAGGTAGTTTAATAGCCAAGTCAATCAGTAGCGAATAGGAGGCCTGTTTGATTGGGAATTAATCAAGAAAAATCAAGTCAGTCGCCTAAAAACATAGTAACATACATGAAAAATTATAAGAAAAATGAGCAATCAACATTGGTTCATATATGATAACTCTTTCCGGATATGGTCTTCAATTGGGCAATGATGAGATTCCATGGGTGGCCTGCTTACTATATATACTGTTGACTGCATAGGATGTTAATTCATTCAATAAGGGATCCTCCAAAGGGTTTACACTTTAACGGTGTGCTTCAAGATGCACTCTGTTAACTCGGTCTGAGTAGGATCTCATGTCTACGGGCCATGTGAGTCGGTTTTTGGGAACAATTTGGGGGAAAAAACAGTGCTCTAAAAAATGCTAGGTGGTAGACCCGCGACTAGCACAGAGAGGACTAGGCAGAGCCTAGGCGGTTATTTATTTATTATTTCAAAAATAATAAACCTGCAAAGAACTCATAAGAACTTCAAAAATAAATCAACCTGCAAAGAACTCTTCACTGAGGGGCTTTAGGAAAGCCTCATTCAGCAACTAATTAAGTCCAACAATTAAATCTTATAACTATTCTTAAGCCAAAAGTTAACTGTAAATGTAGATACATAGATAATAGGTATTTCAAATGTCTTGAAAACTCCAAGAAATACTTACATATCCAACCAAAACACTACACTATATTGGCATTTTTGTAACAACCCCCAAAACAATATCACTTTTGAAGTGTAATAATTCATCTAACAACTTTACACATTTTCACAAACAAAATGATACAATAATAGAATCACCATGAAGAGTATGGTTATAAAAATGATACTATTCATGGTGATCCAACTTATTGTATCATTTTTTTTGTGTTAATGTTTTTTATTTTTTTGACTAAATTTAGTTTTGATTTGAAATTGTTTGGTAGATTGTAACATCTCAAAATTGATACTGTTTTGAGAGTTGTTACAAAAGTGCAAATTTGGTGTAGTTAAACTACAAGGATCATAAAACTTTCACAACTCCAAAACACACAAACACAGACACTCTCTTTTATTATTACCTAGGAGACCTCTAATTGGATCAAAATTTCACATCCATGCATTTAGGAGATAGGGATGGCAATTGTTTTGGCATTAGCTGCAGCCTCGTCCTTGGGCTTCTTTGCAACATTGACAGTGAGAACCCCATCTATGTAAACAATTCTAAGCAACACCTATTTTTTGCTATCATATCCACACACAAAATTTCAAAGTAGAATATGAATTTCTTTTCATTCCTGTTGACTTCAATTTGTTTGTTTCTCATTTGTTCATTTCTTTTCATCTGCAAACAAAAAATCACGCAAGATCTGAAATATTAAACACAAGATTTATGGTTTTTTTTTTTTTTTTTTTTTTTTTTTTTTTTTTTTTTTCAATACTCGCATGTGTCATCGTACGTACGTTTACATTGGGGTTCAATTTTTAAAAAGAATCTCATTTCCTAATTAGATAACATCAAACCTTTCCCTAAATGTAATCATTTCATGCAAGAATAATCAAATCAAACGTAACCATTTTTTGATTTCGAATATAAATTTGTTCCAGCAGTTGATTTATGTCTGCGAACTCTATCATGATTTCCCTTTAAAGTGCCCCAAATCTGAAGAAAAAAAAAGCGAAAACTATATTTGAATACACGTTCAATAAAAAAATAGTCTTCGGTTGTGGGGGTTTTCTTTTCTTTTCCTTAGAGGTTCGCCATTATAAATCATCAACAATTTTTACATTATGCATACTTAATTCTTGACATGGTTTTCCAAATCCTCTTTTAATAAATTCAGGAATTGTGTGATAAGAATAAAGACAGACGTGACATACAACAAATGCTTCATCTTGTAGGTAGAAAATCTTTCGTCTTAATTGAGAATGAAGAGGTTAATTACACAATGTTTGAGATTTTGGGTTTGAATATCAACTTAGTAGAAATATAGTTACTCATTTGTGTACGTTTTCTATTGTTGCCAATGAAAAGGATAGGAGTTCGCTCCTCTCGTATTAGGATGTTTGAGCTTGCGTATACAGGTAAAGATGGATAATATTCAGATGTATTCACTCAAAGAAAGGTTGTTAGTTTTTTTTTTTCAATTTAAAATTGTTGGTATCCATTACCATTTATATTCCATATTCGCTAACTAAATGTGCTTTTAAATTTAGGAAGAGATACGAAATCTTACCGTGGAACGAGAGGAGGGATTACACTCCTTAGATGACGACCATATTTTCGCTCAAGTATTCGGGCCAGACAGACCTGGACGTGTACGTTGTAGGGGACATGGGGTCACGCCAACATCTAAAAATGGCACGAATAGTCGCTTTGGATCTCTAGCTGCAAAAGAAGCAAGGCGAGAGATTGATATTGCAAAGAAAGAGGCCGTGGAAGCAAAGAAAGAGTTGGCAGACTACAAGAAAGTGGCCATTAATGAAATGATTAAAATGAAGGATGATATGGCTATGATGATGCAAGCATTGAGGAGACTGGCGGATCAAAACAATGGTGGATTTGAGACGCATTAGCGGTGAGTTTTTTAAAGTGATAATAACTAGGATGTGTTGTATGCCATCAATTATAATAATTTTTTTTCATATTTGATCCTTATTTGTTGATTTTTCCTACAATGATTTCGAGTTTTGCTATTGAAATCTCCATGGTTAATTAGCTAGAGAGCTGCAAAGCTTCAACTGAGTTTTGGTTCAACTCCACTAGTATAATTGTTAATTTTATTACTTGTTGTCTATAGGTTTGAAGTGTGCCGATGTGCTATATTTGGATGTATATATATCTGGATGCAGAGCTTACTTATGTTGGTTTTTCTTACATGCTAGTTAAGACAGAGGATCCTATCTTGTTTCTAACTTTTTTGGATTAGTCGTGCTGTCATAGGAGAATGTTGTATATGTTCTTCTTACAAACTTTTCATGGTTGAACATATTGTTTTACCTATAAATATATTAAAGGGTTATGTTCCTTGTGCTGCTATTTTATTTGTTATTTTTTCTGTGAAGCTTATGTTGTTGATAGGGTTATGTTTCTTGTGTTGCTATTTTATTTGTTATTTACATTGGCAATAAGTTTTAAATTTAATGCTTTCAATGTATTTATTTTAGTTGGAATCAACATTTTTATTGTTGCAGGTTGAGCTGCCTGAAAACTGGTTTTTTTATCAGGTTTGTTAACATAACCGGCGCTTTCAAAGCGTCGCAAAAAATCTTTATCGGCGCTTTAAAGTGCCATTACAAAGTTATAAATACGGCGTTTGTATCCAAAGGGGAGTTGACATATCCATTTCTTTATCGGCGCTTATATAAGCTATTACGGCGGTTTAAAAAGCGCCATAAATGTAGATTTTAACCAGCGCTTCATATAAAGCGTCGTTAATCTTTTGGTGACACATATTTTTTCCAGCGCTTTATAAAATGTCGGCAGTGATCTAAACCGACATATTTTTTCCTATACCGACGCTTTTCGAAGCGCCGCTTAAAACAAATATGTTGTAGTGTCTATCTATTTTTGCCCAGATACGGTCGCTGCCATGCCTATTATTGCACCAAGTATGTTTTGGGCCAACATACCCACAATCAGCAGTCCACAATGTGCAATACAGTCTGAAAAATTGGACATACTAGTAAGGGCTGGGGGATTCCAACTCAATTTGTCTTGTTCATTGATGAATGCATTAAAGTCACCACCAACAATCCAAGGGCCAACATATCGAGATGCCAAATTCTCTAAGTGAACCCATAACTCCTTTCTCTCTTCCACTGTACATTTAGCGTATATGAAAGTGATAAAGAATGAATGAGCATTAGAGTATGATACCTGGCAACACTTCCAAAATCGAGATTGTTAAATCAGCATCCCAGAAAATCCAGATTTTCCCACCCTCTGCTTCATTAGACGTAAAACCTGACAGCTTGACTTTGTTACCAACTTCCAAGAACCGACTAGCTTCAATCATGGGCCATGCTAACATAAGAATGCGCACTTTGTACTCCTTAACCATATTTTTCAGTCTATTTTTCGTGGCCCTGTTACCAACTCCACGAGCATTCCAAAATATAATATTGTCAAACATCTTTAGTTTGGGCGATAGTGTCATGCGGCCTCGCCCGACGACGTGTACCTGGAGGATACACCATCCTGACTTTGTTACTCTTTTTCTCTCCCTCCGACACTGCCCCTAAGTCAAAATCTCTACTCAAAGCTGCCTGTGGACCACCCTCGGACTCTGAATCAATTCCATCACTATCATCACTGGTGCTCTCAAACGTTTTAATGTTTAATTTCTTTCTCCGATGTCAACGTGATTCTTTACACTACACCAAATTAGCATATTTGTAACAACTCTCAAAACAACAACACTTTTGAGCTGTTACAATCCACCAAATAATTTAAAGTCAAAACTAAATTTAGTCAATAAAAATGAAAATAATTACACAAAAAAACCAATACAATGAATTAGATCACCATGAATAGTATCACTTGTGGGACATACTATTCATGGTGATACAATTATTATATCACTTTGTTTGTGAAAATGTGTAAAATTGCTTTGTGAATTGTTATAGCTTAAAAGTATTACTATTTTGGAGGTTGTTACAAAAATGCCAATTTAGTGTAGTGTTAAACAAGAATATGGCATTATTAAAGGTATCTCCTAGTTTATGGATTTATGAATTATCTTCAGCTTCTTGTTTCCTACCCTCAGGCTTGTTTATAATAGCAGAAACGTTACCAACCTGTGATGACTCATCGACCACATGACCCTGCGACGGTTCAAGACAAACAATTGCCAAACTTGACTCATGCCCTGGATTGATGCCCACTGCGTCGTTCCTGCCAGGACGTTCCTTCCCTGCACTCACACAGCCAATCAAAACAGTTTCAGACTCTCTTTTCTCCTTCGCAATTAAGTCTGCTGGCAACAGTCCTGTATTAGAAGATGTCCCATCCTAGTCGAATACTCCTCAAACGCAACTTGTAAAGCTTTTTCAATCTCACCAGAAGTGTAGCCAGCATTTTTACAATCCGATTTAAACTTGGAAACTTGCCTTTCCATCAAAGTCATAATAGAAAGTCCCTTGTCAACCGAAACAACTTCCAAAACTGTTTCAATGCCACCTACATGTTCATAATTTGTTGCTAAATTAGCCCCTTGTGATACTTTCAACTTAGTAATACCCGACTTAGCATCTTGCTTTACTTCCAAATTAGCACCTTGGTTTGAATCCAACTTAGCATCTTGCTTAACTTCCAAATTAGCTGATTTAGAACCTGCTTCGACTTCAGCGATTGATTTGCTAATAGTCTTTAGACTGTCTGATTCTAAATCGATCTCAGCGATTTCAGTTTCCTGAAATAATTTCTTATTCCCCACTCTTTTTACATTAATCGACTCTTTGCTTAATTCCAAATCTTGATCCAAATCGGCTAAAGCAGCAAAAGGATTCCTCAGATCCATGTCCCTACCTTCAAGGCAATGATTTTTCCACTTTCTGTGTATTCACTAGCACGTCCTGGCTGGAAATCTCGGCTTCTCTATCGTCCTTTGCTCCGCACACACCAACTTTCTCGTCTTTATTCTCAACCTCTTTCCGAAATGTTTCGACTCTACGCCCTTCGGCTGATTACCATGTTCTTTGTTCACAAAAAATTGATTTTTCGAGCCCCCTTCACTATGCTTAGTGCTGTCTGACTTTGACAATTCTTGGCGATTATCTTTTTTACACCCGCCGCGCCTCCTACAAGATTCATAAGTATGCCCAATCATGGAAAAAATTTCACAATATTTAAAACCCGGGTAAGCAATTTTCCGCCAAAAACCCTTGCCCCCAAAAAACTCTAACCAAATATGATTGGGAAGTTCGCTCGCCAGCTCCATCTCCATACACAATTTGGCTACATTCAATCTAGTAAAGCCTAGCGTGCTGTCATCAATCTGCAGAAAAGTCCCAATCGAATCCCCTACCGCTTTCAAATATAAATGATGAAAAAATTGTATCGGTAGGTTCGGTAGATCTACCCACAAAGGGGCTAAAATCGGATCTTCTCTTAGGCTAAAACCCTGGTGCCATCGAAAAACTTTATCATATACGAATCACGTGACAAAGTTTTATTAACCTCCTCTTCCGCTTGAAATCTAACAAGAACATGCCTCGTATCTAGCAATCCCATACTAAAGTCCCCCATGACTCCCCAAGTTCGATGTATCGTTTCTCTAATAGCTTCTAAAGATGGACGATAACTAGAAAACTTAAGAACAATGACCAAAGATTCAACATACCTTTCACATCTTTTCGCTTCAGAAATATTCATGGACAAAGCCAGACATCCCTTTTTACAAAAATGATTCCCCTTCATAGGCTCCTCGTCAATAATGACCTTCTTCACGACCCCCAACGCTTGAAGGAAGGTTCTTGACGACGTAGCAACCTCGGGTTGTGCGCCTCCTTGTCCAGCCGTGAGGTTTTCCACCATAGCGCCTGGAGGAGCTGCCATGAAAAACCTAGGAAATCCTTAACTTGGACGGTTAGGATTAGAACAAACCAAGATCTAAAGGCTTAGATTAATCTAGCCTAGTTAATCTCCAAACTGCCCCTGCAAAAACCAGATCACTTAGGGCAGAGCGATTTTTGATAGGTATACTTCTTGAAAACACCATCAAAATCGAGGGTGGTTCTTTAAAGTCTTTGTTTATCTCCTATATAAATGTTTTAGCTTGCGATGCAATACTTTATCGTTTCATTGTAATAACGAAATATAAGCTTCAATAAGTATTTTGTTTATTCACATGTGTTATAGTTTTTTTTATTGTTACTCCATTTTAATTTTTTGTTTATTTTCAATATATGTCATTATGAAATCAGTGAGTATGAGCATTATGTAAAAAACCGAAAAAACAAACATGTGGTATAGTCTTAGCGGCATCGACAGTGGTGGTTTAGGTGGTTATGCTATGATGGTTAGTGTTGTCATGTTGATGGTTGTGGGCTTGTGGTGGTCACGAGGCTATGATATGGTGGTTGTTTGTGCATAACGTTATGCTCACACGCTCTACACATGACAAACCAGGAACAAGAAGTGGGCGACACATGCAAAGGACAAGTAGATATGAACATGTGACTGGTGAGCTTTAGAGAAGGAAAAACGACAATATTAAAATTGACTTTCTCGTTTGTAGTTTAATAGATCTACAATCCTTCATATTGTCAAGTTGCCTTATTTGACCTAACACCCAATCTTTGTAGGTCGCCAACTAATTTGGTCGTCACTATGCATGTTGGTCAGCTTAGTCGAATGATCTTTTTCTTCTTGGTGCTTTTCCCATCTAATAGCTTGCTCAATCTGCAATGCAAGCGATGGAGACAATTTTGAAGTGAAAAAAATAAAAGTGACATAGGAACCAAGAATGTTCGAGATAGCTCAATAGGATTCTACAATTGTCAGCATGTACGGCCTCGCGTGTCATTAGAGAGGATTGTTGCCTTAAGGAAGCTTTGACCTAGTTATCCATCCTTGAAGGCGATATCAATATGCTCGAAGATGGACGGGGTGGACCATAAAGAAGCCATGGGTGTGAGATGTGCAGGAAGATAAACGTTAGGGGACATGCAAGTGGTTATGGAATGTGATCAAACCGGTTCGAAGAAGTTGGAGGGCAGTCCTCTGGATGAGTTTGAATGCATTTTCGATCTTGGCTTTATCTTTGTCCGTGAGTTCTTTCCCTGACAAAAGGCATATGAGCGTAAGTTGAGTCAACCTCAATGGGTAGTTGTTGAGTATTTTATTTAAATAGGCTTCACACTTAGCTTTACAAATTCACTCGAATCACTTAATTTCAATTTATATCTTGGTGTACACAGTTATTCAAAGTGATGAACCATCAATCAGTCATACGATCACAGTCGTACACGTGGCATGGGCTAACCCTAATACGAGAAAGGCTTCAACACAGTCCCAAGTGAAACCGTGCACAAACTATTGTTCAACCCGTAAGTTAGGTGCCTAAGCCCAAGTCACGCCAGCCCAAGAGGCACGAGTCTTAGTGCTTGGCCTAAGACAGTAAGGCCCGAACACGAATCTCAAAGCTGTCACAGGCTCAAGATCTACTTGCACAAATCTTATCTTAGCCCAATCAAGCATTGGGTCCTAAACAAAGCCAAGTGCCGAAAAGACTCAGTCATGCACAAGTAAGATCTCATGCAAGATATCCTCCCTCCATTACGCTTTCGATCGCATGGACAGTTGGGGAGGGAACACTCGCTATAAGAGACGGTGAAAGGAAGAAGAAATGTACACATACATATTGCAATTAACATACAACCTTCACCTCTTCCTTGCATCAATATTTGACTTAAGCATTAGAGTGTCTTTGGCCACCGCAACGGTGGTCCCTGGCTTAACCGTTGCTCATTTTTGAAGGCTCGAGATCAGCGAGATCAGCAATGACAGATCTGGACACATTAGTTTGGCATCGTTCGTGAGGAACGACGATAAGCTTTCCCTGAAACAAACATACAAAGTTCTTTCTAGCTAAGCAAAGCATTGAGAAATGGTGACCAACACTAGATCTTGAACACTCAACAACAATGCTAAACCAGACAACCCTCAGACCAGAGAAACCCCACCACAGGGCCGAACCGATCCAATCGAGGGGCCAGAGCAGTCGCACGGGCTAGCCTTTGAGGCAGCCATGACTAATCCCCGCATAGACCAAATCCCACTTCATATGGATAATCTAGCAGGGGTAGTGGAGAGACTCGCTCATGATCGACAGAAGCCACCTGAAAGTGGCGGAGATCTGGGGAGATCCCACACCAAAGAAAATGCCCGATAGCGCATCCAAAAAAGGAATAACCTCCCCAGGGAAGACCAAAGAGTTGGCCGACAGGAGAGTCTAAAGGACGACAAAGATCACAGGGACAGGGAGAGGAAATAAGGCGCGAAGAGGATGACATGTCAAATAGGAGGAAACACGACAACAAAATCAGGTCCAACAAGGCCACCAACTACGACGGCGCAAGGTTCACTAGTTCTCTCCCCTAACTCCAACTTGGCCAAAGTCCTATCTGCCATGAAAAACTAGGATGACATCAAGTGGCCTCCCAAGATAAAAAACAATCCTTCAAGGCGTGATAGGAGCAAGTGTTGTACTTATCACAAGGACCACAATCACATCACCCAAGACTGCCAAAGTCTCAAGAATGAGATAGAGTATTGGGTACGAAAGGGAAGACTTGGGGAATTCATAAATTCTGCCTAGAAACAGCCCCAAGAAAATGTGAAAGAAAATAGGCCCTAGAAGCGAAGAAAAGATTAGAGACATCATCTACGTCCTGTACAGCGCACACAATGGATCAAAAAATCCAATCGATCGTGGAAGCGAACGATCCAAGAATTGCGGAGACCGCCCAGTCTAGCACCCGTGGGTAGAACACTCAGCCCCAAACTTGACATTCACTGAGCGAGACATGCAAGGGGTCTACTCTACACACAACGACGCCCTGGTTATCACGATTGCAATATCAAAATGGGGTGTGAAACGATCGTTGTTGGGAATATGGAGTTCAACCTATATCCTGTTCCTGAAAGCATTCCGCATGATGCTGCTGAAAGAGGAGGAGCTAAAAAATCGGACAACCAGGTTATGGTTGGCTTTAGTGGCGCTCAAAGTTGCTTAGTCGGGAGCATCAGCCTACCGGTGGGAACAAGGGAACCAGTGAAGCTCCTTATGATGGAGTTCATTGTGGTAGACGCCCCCTCCACATACAATATAATTCTGAAAAGTCCTTGGCTCTATCAGAAGGGAGCAGTGGTCTCCAGACGGCACCAATGCCTCAAGTACCCCGTCAATGAAGAGACATGAACTATCAAGAGATATCAGTTTTCCACCAGAGAATGTTATTACATGGCGATGAAACTATCAGGTAAGTAACCACGACGGTTCAAGTCCACTGAAAGGAGATGAGCCAACAGGCCAAGGGCTTACTAAAAAGAAGTGGCAAGAGTAGCATGTAGAACTTTTGAAGAGGAACTATCAATAAAGGTAATATATTTAAAAATTACTCTACTCCCATTCAACTCCTTCTATAGGGAAAGGCCCGATCCTAATATGAGGGCCAAAATGGCACACAAACGGCCTAGCCTAGCCTCACTAGAGGCAACAACGGCTCGCCGCATAAGTGACCTAGCCGGCCTAAGGAACTGAGGTATGATAGGACAGGTCGAGCCCAGTCTGCGGTGAACTCACTGTTCAATATAGCCTAGTCCTAACTCGGGGATAAAAATGGCGCACAATCGGCCGAGCCTAGTCCTATTCAGGATGTCGACGGCTTGCCGCATAAGTTACCTAGTCTGCCTTAGGAGCCAAGGCAACGCAAGTGCGCACCGAACCTAGTCCACAGACAGTTCACCACAAGCAAGAGAGCCCAATCCATGGATGACTCACCGCTCCTAAGATAGCATAGTTCGACCACAAGACCGCGATAGCACACATGCAGACTGAATCTATTCCATAGATAGTCCACCACAAGCGGGCAAGTCGAGCGGGCAAGTCGAGTCTACGGACGACTCGCCGCTCTTAAGATAGCCAAGTTCGACCATGAGACCATGATGGCACACATGCAGACCGAAACCAGTCAACTGACAGTTCACCACAAGCGGGTGAGTCTAATCCATGGATGACTCATAGCTCCTAAGATTACATAGTCCGACTATGGGGACCAAAATGGCGCAATAGCGGTCAAGCCA
Source organism: Berberis vulgaris (assembly GCA_963556465.1). Taxonomy (NCBI): domain Eukaryota; kingdom Viridiplantae; phylum Streptophyta; class Magnoliopsida; order Ranunculales; family Berberidaceae; genus Berberis; species Berberis vulgaris. Next base: position 41,154,838 of record OY747127.1, read on the forward strand.
AGCTCTACTGAAGGCGACGATGGCTCACCATACAAGTGACCTAATCCACCTAAGAACCAAGGTATCGTATGACGCATTGAATCGAGACTTGTCCACGGACAACTCACCGCTCAAATAAAGCATAGTCCACCTAAGGGACGACGACACCACGAGGCGGATTGAGTCCAGTCTATCGACGACTCACTACACAAAGATAATATAGTTTGAGGGACTAGATGGCACAAAGAGGCAGTGTCTAATCATATTCAGGGTACTGACGACTCACCCAATAAGTGATTTAGTCTGCTTGACAAGGGCCTAGCCTGTTCGGGCAAAGATGGTTCATCAGAAACCCAACTCCTGTTCAAAATTGAGGTATATTATAAAGTCTAGCCTAGACATGCGTAGGAAACTTCTTCCCAGCTTAGGTCCTCTCAAGGACTGAGCCAGAGAAGTACAAGAGCCTAGCACGTTTAGGCAAAGATGGTTCCTCAGTAACCCAACTCATGTTCAAGATTGAGGTATATTATAAAGTCTAGCTTAGACAGGTGTAGAAAACGTATTCCTAGCTCAGGTCCTCTCAAGGACTGGGCCAAAAGAGTACAAGAGCCTAACCCATTCGGGTAAAGATGGTTCCTCAATAACCAACTCTTATTCAAGATTGAGGTATATCATAAAGTCTAGCCTAGACAGACGTGGAATACTTCTTCCCAGCTCAGGTCCTATCAAGGACTGACTAGAGGAGTACAAGAGCCTAGCTCGTTCAGGCAATTATGGTTCCTCAGTAACCCAACTCCTGTGTAGGAATGCGGTGTATTATAAAGTCCAGCCTAGATAGGCATCAAAGGCTTCTTCCCAGCTCAAGTCCTCTCAAGGACTAAGCCAGAGGAGTGGAGGAGCCCAGCCAGCTCGAGCAAAGAAGGTTCCGCAACAACCTAATTCATGTTCAGGATTGGGATTTAAATAGAAGGCCTAACCCAGACGGGTATAGACTACTTCTTCTATGTTCATGACCACTCAAGGATTGAGCCAGATAAATGCAAAGAATCTAGCCCATTCAGGTGAAAATGATTCCTCAAAACCTAACTCATGTTCAAGAGTAGGGCGTATTATGGGAGCCTGGACCAGGAAGGCAGAGGCAACTCCTTTTCGATTTAAAGTCCTACTCACGACTGACCAGACTGCAGGTATATGGTACCAAACTTCAGTATGACAAGAAATGGTTTACCAGGCAGCTTAACCACTATAAAGGCCAAACACTAGCAAGGAAGTATAGTCTTAAGCGCGAAGACAACGCCTGCACAAGCTCAACTACTAAGGGAGATAGTAATTACATCACTAAGGGAACACGACCTGAACAAACAAAGGTGACTATCCTACAACTTAACTCTCACATAAGATTAAGTTATTTCTGTTGATAGAATATGAGCTCGGACAAGCTAAGAAAGGGCTCCAGTCCAAACTAAAACCCTATTTCCGGTGGGGGTAGATACACCCGTTGACTCAGCCTAATCTAAGCAAGAATTGGAAATGACAAGTACGATAGCTACGAGCACAAAAAAACAACAAGAATAGGAAAATTTTCTAATTAATAAAATTTTTCCTTCATTACAAAACAGCTCATGTAGTGGGAGTAGAGTCAAGAACATCCTCCCGCAACTCAGAATCTAGAACAACCTTAGGGTCGGCAGCGGGCTCTGGAACAACAGGATTGGAAGTCATCTCAGCGATAGGTGAATATGCCTCATGGCCACCCTACGGGGAAAAAGAAGAATAGTCCTCCTCCTAAAATCGAGCAAACGCCACCTGCTTGCAGGCAAAAGGTCCCAGTCCTCATGATTTTGCACAATGTAATCCAACAAATCCAACCTACTATCAACAACCTTGTTGAAGTCAGTAATCTCAGTGGCATCAATGAATTCCTTCGTTGAAGTCAATAATCTCAGTGGCATAAATGAATTCCTTCTCCTTGACCACCCACTGTGCCTTCAAGCCAGACAACTCTTCATGCAGTGTGTATATGCCACTTTCGCAGTCTGCCAGCCTGCACTCGGCTACAACTCGACTCACGAGTTCAGAGTCTTATTCGTGACTAAGCTGGGACACTTGTAACATAACAGCGTCATAGAGTTCCTTCTGCAAAAAAAAACTCAGCATGTTTGTTATCCAGAACACTCTGGATTTCAGTAGCATACTTCTGGGCAGATACCAGATAGTCAGCAGCCTCCATCTACTCAACCACCAACCTGTCTCGATCTTCCCGAGCTTGGTCAAGGCAGCCAGGGCCTCATCCTGGACTCCTTTCAACCAAACCTCCACGTCAGCCTGTGTAGCCAAAGCCTTGTCCAGACTCTCATGAGCATCCACAACTAAGCCTCCAAGCCGCGACAGACAGTCAACTGCTTGCCTAGCGAATCTATTTCAAAAAATGGCAGTCAAAAGTTGCACTGTTGCTCAAGAAACGACCTCTCCATGACACAGACTTTGTCCCACGCAGAGTTACTTCAGTGCCAAACACCCCAACATAGGTCAGGTGGGTCATCCCCTGATTAGAAACTGAGCACGTGATTACAAACAAAAAGTGCAGATTAGAGGCCAACGACAAATAAACAAGTATTAGCTCACCTGCATGAGTTGCTTCAACCTTTGATTAAGATGGTCCCCCAGGTATCTCCTCCAATAGCGGACGATCAACCAGACGGTAAAAAAACCTCCTTCGGAGCTGCATGGATCCGTTCCTCTGATCAACCTCCTGGTGCCACACATGTCGACCATCAGAGCTGATGTGAATAGCGCCCGGACCGCGAAAGTCGATGCGAGCACCAACATGGAGAACCTTGAGGTTCGGGATGAGCCCCACACCCCCTCTCACAACTACGACTTTCGAGGAGGGATGAAACCTTGCAACTCCCTTCCTTTATTGGTAGTAGATGATAAGGAAGCGGAACAAGCCTGAAAATCCAAGCGATGCGATGATTCAGATGAACCGCGAGCAGGATCCTCCAAAGCAGATGACTTTCTTAGGATACCCAGAACCGCCAAAGGGTCACGGGCAACGCCTCTCGGAGCACGAAATTCCAAGCTTGAGTCACTACCAGTGGAAACCCTCATGGTGGCCTAAAAAAAACAAGCATTAGCACGCTCAAGCTGCTATTCAATTAGACTACTGGGGTTCTCCACCCTAGCAAAACTAAGGTGCTCCCGCTTGAAGGAAGACATCAGGGCAGGAAGGCAAGGAGGTAGATTGTTGGGCTCAGGCACTATCTACTCAAAAGCACGAAAAGGTACCACTGACTGGGAGTGCTTGAAAAGCTTCCCTCCGGGATAGACAACAGACCATAAAGGGCATCCTGGGTAGCCCCCATCTTAACCTTTTTGGAGTTACGAGTTGGGGGAAACAACCCCTCCATAACCTTCCTCTTGGACGAACTAGACTCCCTCGCAACTACTCTCTTTTGCACTCCGCTGATGAGACATCAATCAGTCATATGATAACAGTTGTACATGTGGCATAGGCTAACCTTATCATGAGAATGGCTTTAGTATGGTCCCAAGCATACCCGTGAACAAACTATTGTAGAGCCCGTAAGTCAGGTGCTCAAGCCCAAGTCGTGTCAGCCCAAGAGGCACGGGTCATAGAGCTTGGCCCAGGACAATAAGGCCCAAACACGAATCTCGAAGTTGTCACAGGCCCAAGATCCACTCGCTCGAATCTGCTCTTAGACCAATCAAACATTGGGTCCTAAACAGAGCCAAGCACTGAAGAGACTTAGTCATACACAAATAAGATCTTATGCGATATCTCCTCCCTCCATTACACCTTCGATCACAGGGACAGTTGGAGAGGAAACACTCGCTATAAGATATGGTGAAGGAAGAAAAATGTACGCATACACATTGTAATTGACATACAGTCTTCACTCTTCTTTGCATCGACATTTGAGTTAAGCATCGGAGTGCCTTCGATCACCAAAATGGTGGTCCCTGACTTAACCGCTGCTCATTTTTGCAGCTTTGAGATCAACTAGATCATCAAAAACAGATCTGAACACATCAGTTTAGCGTTGTTCGTGGGAAAAGATGATAAGTTTTCTTTAAAATGAACATAGAAAGTTATTTCTAGCTAAGCAAAGCATCAAGATTAACAAGTAAAAATCTGAACACATCACAACGTATGGGTCATGGTTTGTTTGTTTTGGATTGATCTAATGACCTATCACTTCGGAGAGAAGTGGAACTATTTAGTCTCATATTGTCTAAGGAGGCTCCTTTGCTTGACATATATATGGTTGAGTTTGAGGATTGCTTTGGCCCGAAGGGGCACCTCATTTTTGAGGTGGAGGGAGGATGCTAGTAAGCTTACATGCGCTACTGCCGGTCAGCACCGAGCGACTCGAGTTCGGGCATGGCCATACATTGTATATTCATTTTGGACAGAGTTTATTTGCTTTAATTTTATTTATTGAATTTTTATTTTTGTTGACCAAGTCTTTTCAACTTGTTTCATTGGCCTGCAAACGGCTAGTGGAGTTATTGGTCCTTTATTTTCTGTCTCCATTTTGAATCGTTTATGCAAATAATGGTGGTTTGGTTTACTTTTCCAAAAGCACACCCCTTTTTTTAACCCATTTACTTTCTTAAACCCCAAATCTTTTGTCTTCTTCCAACTCGAACCATTTTTTCTCTACCTAGGATTTCAAGAAAATGAAATTGAAAAAGGCAACTACATCTTAGCCAACCAAATCGAAGTCTACGACTTCCTATTGCAAGCGTGGAATGGAATAAGAAATTAATGATAATGGTCGAGACAGTAGTGGTAAACATGGTAATTGATGATACATAAAAACGGTCACACTCCGGAGCCGTACACGTGTCATGATGATCTCGAGGAATTATGGCCTCAAGCGTCAGCCCAACACTGATTCGGCCCAAGCGGTTCTAAGCCCGCCCAACAATAGTCCTCCAGGCAAAACCGAACTCTCACAGCATGCTAGGCCCACACATCTCACAGCTATCCTCAATACCCGTAAGCCCTATTCAAGTAAGTATCTCAAGGATCAGCTTCAGACAAGTAACTACAACTGCTCTCTGCTTCCAACGAGGAAGCAAACACCAGAGTATCTTCCACACAGGGAAACTCCCTTCTACGAATTGCTCTTGGATTGAAAACTATCCCCAGCGTATCTAGGAGCACTGAGCTAATAGGAAACTTCCCTCTTACAGCACGACTCCTAATTAGGGAGTGATCTAAACTACGCCTACGATGGCTTGGTAGAACCAGGACTCCTTGCACTATAAATAAGACATGAGGTTGGTAAACTAAGGTACATTACAAATTCCTTATTACAACATTACACCTTCCTCAGAGCCATGTCTGACTTTAGCATCGGAGTGCCATCGGCCACCCACGGTGGTTTGTGGCTCACGTGTGTTACTTGTGCAAGTCAGCAGGTCAGTGAGACTAGGTCAAAGCAGGGAGCAAAAAAAGACTGCATCAGTTTGGCACTATCCGTGGGGATGACATAGTTCATAACTTTACACTAATCGTCTTCTCCTATCAAACCCCAGAGAGATGGTGACCACCTGGTTACGCAACAACGGAGAATCAGGGGACATGTCCAACGTTCAGACTGTCCCTATACCCCCTCATTCAACAGTTCCTTTCGTGCACGGGTAGCCAACTCATGCTCCCATGCCAACGGTAGTAACAATGGACCCTAGACTCGACGTGCTGGCATCTCAGATACAACAGATTGCCAAGGCGGTGGAGACTCTTACGTGACAAAATCCACCACCTGCTAACGGAGACCAAGAGCAACACAAACCATCGCCTCCAGAAGATGATAGGGAGCAAGCGTAGGAGAGCCAGGCCCTCGTTAGTTCTCATTGGACTAAGGGAGGTTGCGCAGCTAACGTTGTGCTCACTGCCAGGACAAAGAGGCTCGACCCTGGGAACCCCCTCCGCGGAGGGGTGCATGATCTGGACGTACTATATCGCTTATCCGTCCCACCATTTGTGGACCGAATAATGAACGAGGCCCTTTCGAGGAAATTCACTCCCCCGAAGCTCGACTCCTACGATGGGACCACCGATCCTTTCGATCATCCACGCCATTACCAGCATGTAATGGCCTTCAAAGAAGGATCTGAGTCTGTTATGTGCAGAAACTTTCCTACCAGTCTAAAAAGCTCAGCGCTGACATGGTTCTACAACCTTCCACCAAAGTCAATCAACTCCTTCAAAACACTGGCGAAGGAATTCCTGACACATTTCGTCGGAAGCCAGCGTTTCAAAAAAGGCCCGCACTACATACTCTTTCTAAGACAGAGGTCCGGCGAGACACTCCGAGAGTATAGCCATGACGGCCTTCACTGCGGGCCTTAGAGGGAAGCTTTTCGAGGACCTCACCTTGGAGCCCCCTCTGGACACGGCCGAGCTCCTCAAGAGCGTCCAGAGACACATCACCCTGGAAGAGTCAAGGACTGCTAAAATGGAAATCGAAGGCGACAAGAAGCCTTCCTCTCTTAAGGACAAGAAGGAGGGAAAGAGACGCGAGGATGAGGAACAAAGCAAAAGAAAGCGCAGCGACAACAAGCTAGACCTTGGTCGGAAAAATCATCCAACTACGTTGGATCCAGAGCCGTGACACCCTTAAGCGCTAGCCTGTCAAAAATACTTAACTCCATGAAAAGTTGGGAGGAACTGAAGTGGCCCCCAAAGACACACGGAGACCCTTCCAAGAGTGACAACGACAAATACTGCGCGTAGCAAAAGGAGGGCGACCACAACACCAACGATTGCAAGAGTTTGAGGTATGAAGTTAAGAACTAGATCCGCAAAGGCAAACTGAAAGAATTCCTGAAATCTAATAAGTAGTCAAAACAGACCTGGGACAGGGGGAGTCGATTAAAGAGATAGAGAAGGAGACTCCAAGGATAATCTATGTCCTTCATGGAGTCGGCCTGAATGAAGACCAAACATATAGGTCCGGCAAGCGAACACTACTGGATATGCAGACACAATTCGCGGATGAGGACATGCACATTTTCCACTCACAAGTTCAGAGCCCCATTCCCACTTTGACCTTTACGAATAAGGATCACGAAGAAGTCTAAGCGCCACACAACGATGCCTTAATCATCTCAGTCTCCATAGCAAGGTTGAAAGTAAAGAAAACTCTGGTTGACACAGGAAGTTCACTTAACGTTTTGTTTTACAATGCGTTCTGCAGCATGGACCTCCAGGAGAAAAACCTGACGTCTTCAGAACACCCGCTAATCTAATTCAATGGGGATAAGTGCTTCCCCATCAGAAAGATAAGGTTGTCTACGGTAACAGGAGAGTCGCAGCTCAAGAAAGTTTTATTTCTGGACTTCATGGTGGGAGATGCACTGTCATCCTAATCTTGGAAAGACATTGGCTCCTCCAGATGGAAGCAGTGGTCTCCACCCTTTACCAGTGCGTTAAGTATACTACTAACTACTCTGAAGAAACAATACATGGAGACCAACCTACGGCGCGAGGCTGCCACTACGCTGCACTGAAACAAATAGAGTGCTCCCAAATTCAGCTACATCATGCAGAACAGCCTGACCCAATACAAGGCCAAAAGACGGCAAAGACATCACTTTCAAGCGGTACAAAAGCAACAAGTTTTTCCGTCCAGTGAGTCGAAAAAGCCATGGAAAGCAGGAGCACATCCCCCAGACATTCAGTCGGCACAGAGATCCGCCCCTCTGCAAGGTTTACTCTTCAGTAACCCATGTAATGCCTCGACAGTTCACCGAATGATCCCCGAGAGCAACCAAAATCCACTTCAAGGACAAGATCAATTTCTCTCTGTCAACAGTTAGTTTGCTTTAAGTTGTTTGTTTTCCTTTCCATAGTCAATATTGCGTTTTAGTTCTTAGAGGACTTATGTGATTTTCAATCATTTAAGAAATAAAGGAAGAATTACAAAAACAAACTTTATTGATTATCGTAAAGATGTAACAACAAGCACCTTGAGGCAGATACAAAAGGCTACATATTGCGAACGCCCTGAGGTGTATACAAAGACTGAGCATAAGTGTCTGAATACAGTGCGAACTGAAGTAAAATACTCGCTTAGATAATTCTGCTACGGACAGTGTCCGCGAAGACTTGCAAACCCTTCGATGCGAACAATCTGCAAGTGACAGCAAAGGTAAGAGAATGGGATACGCTCAACACCTTTCCAAGATAAAGACGAAAAAGCAGAAGAGATTGAAAGACTGAGCAGTCAGATTATTCCGTCAAATCACCCTGGAAAAGTCTCGTACTATAGCATTGTAGACCTCACAACGGGGTGCTGATTTCTTCAAGAGACATCCAACCCCCATCAACTTCCTCAAAAGGGTTAGAAGAAGGCAGACGAGGATGGCCACAAGCAGCGACACAACTACGGTCTCACAATGCTATCAAGAGAAACCACTTTTCCCATATGCGATGGTAGGTGTGACTGAGAACTACCACACCCGAAGGAATCACACGTCGACTAACACTTCGATCAGCCATTGGTTAGCAGCGGGATTCGAGCACATCAAAACAAAAGTGGTACGGTGTAACACCAAGGCATCTCCCTTGGTAGGAAATCCGTACTTCTCCACAATATGAGAAGAAATTATGATAACTTAGCGGATCAACTACATGCTCACCCATATCAGGTGACCACGCATAACAACCACTATCTTTATGCCTGATCAGCGCAAATGTCAGAACATTCAGAGACGGAGATTCAACTTCAGCCTTTAGAGAACCCAAGCATTTTCCTCAACCTTTGGAAACCCAAAACATCTTCTTCAAGCAAGGACATTACAGAAGATAAGCTCTGTGAAGGATTGTGCCTACAATGATTGAAAAACACCATTATATAGACATGATGATTTACTAAGCGGGCACTCAATCATTAACTGTCAAGCATTGAATACCGAATGGGAAATTGGAAGACGACAATTCCCAAAGAAAATGCACAGACCACGTCAATCAACTAATGGCACTGCACGCAACCCCATAAACTGAGGGGCAGTAACCGATACTCAACCGTCACACAGCCTACGTCGTACATGTGTCACCGCAAAATCTATGCCTTACACACAACGCATCATTCACGAAACCCTAGCCCTTCCTTTGCGGGCCCATGGGCTTAGCCTATTATTCAAACAACACTCAGTCACATGCTTGGCACGAGCACTAAAAATCCTAGTCAACCCCGACATACGGATTATACCTACACATCACCAGCTGATTTAAGGTGATTTCATCCACTCCATGCAACATGCTGATGGATTAGGTTCACACGTCCCCTAGCAAGCGGAACCTCTATTCAAACCAAGCAAGTTTAGTTAGCCAAGACTGATGACGATGGCTTATGATTCATCCTGATACCTAGTCTGCTCAGCGCGGGCATCGATGGTTTGGGAAGTGGGAGTCTAATAGCGCTACCACGCTTGGTGATGACGACTTGCAAGGGATCACTGCCCCATCCGCGGTCATTGATAGCCGAAGCTAATCAGGTAAGCCTAGCTGGTGACGATCAGCAATGAAAGCTTCTGATCAAATCCCAGACCTGTAGCCCCCACTACGAGGGTGTAGATGGTTTGGAAGGTGGGAGCCTATTCAGTCCTGAACCGATTTTGACAGCTCGCCACGGGACCACTGCTTTTCAACGTGGCAGCTAAAACACCAAACTTGGACTTGTAGCCCGCGCTGTGAGGGTGTAGATAGTCTAGAAGGTGGGAGCCTAGTCAGCCACAACCTAATTCCAACGGTTTTCCATGGGACCATTGTTTTTCCGCGTGGCCGTCGAAAAACTCCAAAATTTTTAGCTTGGTGCACTCAGGTGTAGATAATTTGGATGGTGGGAGCCTAGTCAGTCCTGAGCTGATTCCGATGGTTTGCCACAAAACCATTGCTTTTCAGCCTAATCGCCAAACCACTCTCGAATTTGTAGCCCCCACCGCGCGGGGAGGGTGTAGATGGTTCGAAAGGTGGGAGCCTAGTTAGTCCTGAACTGATTTCAACGACTTGCCATGGGACCACTACTTTTCAGTCTGGTCTCCAAACCTTTACTCCTTGAATCTGTAGTCCACTCTACTCGGACATAAATGACTTGGAAGGTGGGAGCCTAGTCAGTCCCGAACTGATTTCGACGGCTTGCCACGGGACCACTGCTCTTCAGCCTGGTCGCCAAACCTTTACTTCTAAAATCTGTAGTCCGCTTTATTCGGACATTAATGATTTGGAAGGTGGGAGCCTAGTCAGTTTCGAACTGATTTCGATGGCTTGCCACTGGACAACAACTCTTCAGCCTAGTCGCTAAACCTTTACTCCCCGAATCTGTAGTCTGCTTTGCTCGGACATAAATGATTTGGAAGGTGGGAGCCTAGTCAGTTCCGAACTGATTCTGATGGCTTGCCACGGGACAACTACTCTTAAGCCTTGTCTCCAAACCTTTACTCCCCGAACCTGTTGTCCACGTGGCTCGGATATAAACAATAGGGAATGTGGGGACCTCAAGCAGCCTGCCACACGACCTCCGCTTCCCTTCAAAACAATGAACGCGAACATGAATCTAGCAGAGTGAGTGTCTTCACGCTCAAACATACTGACATTCTAATGTTAAGCGAAGACCACTCGCGCTCCAGTGCACAAATAAAAGCTATTTAGGGTGGCAACCTAAGCTTACGACGCCTGACTCGGCATGAACACTCTGACATGAACGATCGGCCATCACAACTCGCTCACAACAACATCTACAACCGATCGGTCAGACAAGCAAGGTAACCCTAAAAAAGCTTACCTTGGAGACGGTGCACAACTCGGATGACTAAACCCCTAGCTAAACTATTCGTAACATGCCCACTACCGAACATGACTACACTGCGATGACTCCGAGTCATTCATAGCACAAAGTCGTCAAGTTCTCTACTGCAGACAGACTAGTCAACGTCCTATTGATTCAACTAGCCTATGCCAAAGCAAGACGAAAAGGCAAAACGACAATAGAGACAACAATTACGGAACGGATAATTTTTTTTCATTAATGGTCAAAAACAAAAAGAGTACAAACACATAAAGTTCACTCCTTATCAGGAGAGGGTACAGAAATGGAAGACTTAAGCCTAGTGAAAAAGGAGCGGGAGTTGCGTCAACACACGCCGCAGCTTGGACATCAGGGCTCAAACTGTCTTCCTCGCTCGATGATGTTGAGGTAACAGACAGGTCCACATACGACATTTTCTTATAACGGCTGAGATCCCACTCCGGATGCTCCTCCTTCATTAGCGCCAGTAGCTTCAGCCGTCAACGAAACTCACATTTGCCTTGGTTATGGAGAAGCTCTTCCTCCCGCACCTTTGCGTCAACAAGTTCACGCTCCAGTAGCTCCAACTTGCCAGTCAGCGTGTCAACCTGAGACTGCTCTGTGGCCAGACTGCTCTTCATGTCACTAAGTTCATGCCACCCTAATTCGAGCTGGTCCTCGACCTTCCTCGCTTCTCGAGCATAGAACTCCACATCGGATTCCAACTGTTGCTTTTCAGTAGCCAAGTCAACTTCCTTCAAAACACTCTCTTCAACGAAAGACAACACTTCAGAACTCGCCTTAGCTACAGCTTTTTGTGCAACCTCGACTTCTTGGCGCATACGGCTCAACTTCTACCTAAGTCCGTCATTTTCGGACACCGCCTCTGTCAGATTACGCTCAAGGTTCTCCAGACGAGCCCTCTGAGCCTCAGTGGCCACGGTTGACTGATCCAACCACTTATCTTTGGCCTACTTCTTAAGACACTCAATTTCATGGAGCGCATCAGAATACAGTGTCAGCATATGCGAGAAGACACGGTCCAAGGTGTATACTCTCTCGCGAGCTGCCTCAACTTCTGTCCCAGCAACGGCCACATGGCTCAAATGAGACATACCCATCATAAGGTACTTCAAGCCTTTATCCATACACCCTTCCAACGAATCCTCCTCGGGTTTTGGAGTGTGATCCATCAGCCAGCTGTGACGCCTGCTTATATGCTTCCTCGAAGCATACTCTACTCCCACCTCTTGGTGCCAGACCTATGAACTCAACTTCACCAAATTCGGTGTAAACAGGCTTATCCGTGCACCCGGATGAATTCCCTGATCAGGAGTTATGCTGGCACCACCCTTCATGGTCGTTACTGTCTTCAAGCTCTCCTCCGTGGCCTTTCTCTTGTCAACTGTAGTAGCTCCTTTTGTGTGAGATGGCTCAATGAGATCTGGAGGGAGAGAAGGCAGCGAAGTATCAAAGGACCCTCCAACACCTCTAGCTGAGGCCTAGAGTGAGATTGTGAGCAATGCAGACGGCAATAGATATGGCCAGTACCGTGGCCACTATCAGGCAAAACAACTATGGGATGATCAAATTCTACCACCTCAGGAAAATCCTCACAAGAGCCTTCTACCGTAGAAACCCCATGCGAATCAGCACCAACAGAAGTTGTCCTCACAACCCGCACCAGACGATCATTCAAAGCCTCGACTCACGCGTTACTAAGGTTCGACCTGTCTACGACTCTTGTCAATCGTAGGTAATCCTTCTCCAAGTCGGAAACACCAATCTCCGCCTCAACAGGCTCAACAGACTCGCACTCCCCCTTCACTGGAGTGGGTCATGCCGAAGACAACCCAATCCTAACGCGAGACCTTTACATCACGAATGAGGCAAAAGTATCAGACAACTCCTCCGCATCAGACAGAACAAAAGCTTTGGCCCCAATAGCCTTCTTCTTCCTGGAAGGAGCCCCATCTTCCAACTTTATGTGCGACTCTCGATACAAAGTGTGGGTGACGTGCGAGTTTATCCACAACCCACTACGGATGAAGTTGGAAACCCTAATGACATCGACCGCCTTTCTTTTCGGCAGGACGCGAAACTTCTCCATGGTGTTTTGCTCCTCTAAGGTTAGAGGAGTAGTGGCAAACCATCCTACAGAAAAATGCAAGCGATGGTTAATCGTTCCACTATCAAGCACATCTAAGTCACAAGAAAAGAGATGAACTTACGAAGCGACCTGAGCTGTCGCTCGAGCGGACGACCCTTGCATTGAAAGTACTTCGAATATCAGAGGCCAAGAAACAATACTTCTGCCAGAACTTGAAATCATCAGGCAGCTTAACGAAGCAATTTGGCAACTTCATCTTACAAACAACATTATTTTTTAGCCGAGAAGAGGTTAGCAACCCGTGGGGTCACACTAACACCAACATCCTTAGCATTGAGTAGAATCATGAGGATGATCCTATATCTATTGAGCCCCAACTGAGTCGAAGGAATCCCTAAGAAGTCCAAGAACTCCCAGATCACATCCAGAATCGAAAAATGCACTCCAGTTTGAAGCATCCCGCGGTGCAAACAGATAAAACCAGCCGGAGGTGACATTGGCATCTGGTTGCCCATCAGAAGATACAATTGCAAGTCCTCGGGGACCCCAAACTTCGTATGGATTTCGGTGAGACCAGGTTCGGACAATAACCTGTCTTCGAAAAACTCTAGGTTGTCGGCCAAAACAATGTCATCAAGAAGGTTTTCTTGAGACATAAGGAAGATGAACAATCTTTTCTAATCAGAGCGGTAGCTTTGAAGGCAAGAAAAGTAGAATAATCAGACTCTACACAGCGGATGACCTAAATAGAGGTTGGCTTCTCACCTATTTTATGATGAACCAACGCAAGTTCAATTAATGTAGCGCGTGGCTCAAGCAACGATTCAGACTCAATCATCATGAGTGATGCATCCCTTCAAGAGATGACTTAGCGAACCGATGTGATGACCCTCTAACTCGGGAGGAGTAGCTGATGATACATAAAAATTGTCACACATCGGAGCCGTACACATGTCATGATGATCTCGAGGAATTACGACCTCAAGCGTTAGCCCAACACTGAATCAACCCAAGTAGTTCTAAGCCTACCCAACTGCAGTTTGCCAGGCAGACCCGAACTCTCACAGCATGCTAGGCCCACACATCTCACAACTATCCTCAATACCCGTAAGCTCTTTTCATGGAAGTATCTCGAGGATCAACTTCAGACGGGCAATTACAGCTGCTCTCTGCTTCCAACTTGGAAGAAAACACCAGAATATCTTCCACACATGGAAACAACCTTCTACAGATTGCTCTTGAATGTCACAACTTCGTGACCGAGATGTTTTCATAGCTTTTAAATACAATATTTGAAAAATCATTAGGTTGTGACTGTTATAGCTTTGTGTCTGAGAGTTTGGTAGATTAATCGAACATTATTTTCTCATTCAACAATATGGCGATCATAATTTCACAACAGAAAGTCATACAAAAAATGTAAATATTTATATCTTTTTGTGCAATCATAATTTTAGTGGGTTGTTAAGAATTTTATACCCACTAAGTAATACCAAAAGTATACCCATCTATATAGTACAAAAAGTACAAAATATGGCATATTGCCTACTAAATAATATAAAATGTATACCCACCCATGTCATATGAAACACTACCCACTAAGTAATTCAAAGAGTGTACAACAATGGCACAATTGTATGTACTAGCTAGTAGAAACTCTATATTAGGAAATCTTATCCATTAAGATTTTGTCCAACAATCTCTAACAAAGGCATTTGGTGTTTTTGGTCTTGTACGTGCAATCCAAGACAATAACCTCTGGAAAAAACAATGTCATCCTTAATGAATAATGATGTGAGAAGAGTATTGTTGGAATCATCACTTTGGTGCTCTACATAGTGATTTTCATCAAAAGCTTAAACAAGTATGGCATCTGTGATCTACCTTCCAACCGAAGTTATTTATTTCCGGAAGGAAAGTTATAAAGGGTTGAAATCATGGTTACAACCAAAGTTATTTATTGTGTCTTGCATGAGTTTTAACATTGCTTTTGGCTTGATATTTTTATTGACAAATCAATGACAATTCTTTGTTCGAATACCTCATTTTGCATATGCATTACGCATAAGGTTTTTCCCAATGAATGGGTGTAACTACGACATAGGACATTAACAATCTATGACCCATCATCCTACTCCAGACATCTCAACTAGAATGGGCAACCATACTTCTTTAAAGGCTTGCTACGACATCTTTCTTTTCAATTATCATTTTCTCTTTATGTATATTCACAACCTTCTCATGAATAAGGGAGCTACCTTCTGTATCACATGTAACAAACAATATAGGCTTTCGTTCAATTTCACTTTTGAATGATAATTACAAAAGATGTCCCTCCCAACCTTTCTACACCAATGTAGTACTTCATTTCTACTAGTAAAGGCCTGTAATAACATCGAAAGTTTTGTTCTATTAACAACACTTATTTTTAAATTAAAAAAATACTAACATCCTATTTATTAAAATAATCTACTTACTTTGGTAGTTACAAATGCAAATGGTGTATCAATCAACATAGACAAAGACCCCTCAATAAGTTTAATAGTTTGCATAAAAGACATTTATGTAAATAAATTAGCAACAAAGACAACACAGCGCCATGACATAACAAACTTGTGAGGTTTGATACTCTGTCACGACTTTTGTGACATACACAAGATTATAAAATACAAAATCGTGATAAGACTTACATAGTTGAAAGAAAACCAGTTATGATTTCATGACTAAACTGATATGAAACGACTTAACCATTCCAATATCGAAAATTGTTAAAAGTTTCCAAATGTATTTAAAATGTAGCATTTAACCTCTTTGTTTGGCACTTTCATGCTACACACATTTTTTTTCACTTTAAAAATGGATAATCTTCCGAAAGTTCAAAATCATCAAGATTTTTCAAAAGCTTGTCTTCTTCCACCTCGATCTTTGATCAACTTATTTCAAAAGGTTCAATCTTACCATCCATCATCTAGAGATAAGTTTTTCACCACTTTAGAGTATAAGAGCTTTCATCATTAGAGTGAGATGAGATTTTTACCCCATACACTCTCTTCATTGATAGGGTTTTGGGTTTCTTTTGTTGATGTTAGCATCAGAGTCTATCCGACAAATGAGTGTCACTAGAAGAGATAGACCCTGAGAGTTACTTCCTAAAATCATCGTTGCCCCATGTGGGTTCTAACTATTATGAATGGTTGTTTGTTTGAGCAAGTATCACCCTAGAGATCCGAAGGAAGTGGTAAGACTCGGTTGTATTGCATCCCAAGTCAATGAAGATCCTAGGGAAATCGGCAAGACCTGTAGAGCACGATCACAAGCCTAGTATGTTGCATTCCTGGGATCTTGAGCACATATCCGTAATGCTTGGTAGTATTACAACCCACTGGTGATCGCCAATGTTTTTCGTAAGACTTACGAAGCGGAGCACTTGGTTCAAATCAGTAAATCGTAAGGGAGTGCAACATTGACCTTGCAAGGTTGCGAGACATTGATTGATAGTGGAGTTCTTTTTTGAACAAGTAACAAAAATTTGTGGCTTGCAATCCCTTTCCACCAAGGAAGTAACTGGTCGGAGCTTATCAAACTATAGTTTAGGTAAACCGTGTTATATTAGTGCATTTGTCAAGTTTGCTTTCTTCTGCCCTTGACTCTATTTTACCTTGCATGTTTAGTTAAATTGTTTTACTTTACATTGCTTATATGCTCAATGATAAGCATACATTTTATGCCCCTATATATATAATTGCTAAGTCAAATTATCTAATAAAAATATCTCATTACGTGTACTTTGTGTATTTTGTAGAAATTCAAGCACTAGTCTCAAATCATACATAAAGTGGCACGGTAAGGCTAAGTTCAACAACTAGAAAACACATTGGAAGTTCACACATGCATTGTCAAATACCAAAGATTTTCAAGCCCAATATCCATGAAGTCAAGCCCACAAAGCACCACCATCTGTACACATGTAGTACACATTGGCTAGAAATTTCATGATAGTACACATGTAGAGTTGTGCCCTAGCTATATGTTCTTGTTAAATTGAGAAGTGGTTTGATTCTTTAGAGAACTTATAGAATACCAATGGAGACTTGACCTTGTGAGCTTTCTAGTCTTTCTTCTTTTTAAAGGTTAAATGCTAAATTCCAAATTTATTAAGTCCATCATTTTCTCGTTGCATGATCTCTATATTTTTCTTGTTTTTGTCGAATATTGAGAACAAAATCTAAATTAAATCATTTCATCACAGTTCTTTCTAAAGTTTACCCAAGGCATAGAACCCATATTAATTTAGGGAAATGAAGATAGATTTTTCTTTTCTAGTTTGAGCCTTGTAGCCGACCCTATTTGTTGTTTACCTTTGGAACCAATTCGAAGCCTGTTATATTGGCTTTTTGTTGTTTAGCCTGCTAACCACAAATTTCAATCCACTATCACTCAAATGTGTTTATCATTTCCCTTGTGCTTTTGTGAAGACTTTAGGATGAGTTGTCAAACAAAATATATATCATAGTCAATTTGTACTCCACATTACTAAAAGCCTACACAGAGCTTCAATATCAAATACCATCTTACATATTACTATGATTAAAAAAACAAAAAGTGTAGTATTTTACCATCAACAAGGAAGCTTAAAAGCAATTAAAACAGAAGGAGTTGAGTCAAGCATTATAAATTCAACCTTATGTTTATCAAAAAAGAATTTTAACTTTCTCAAAAACACTTTTGTTGTTTACCCTTGTCCTAAGCCCCATTACAACTTAGTCAAAATCCTATTATGAACCTTAGAAAGGTATGGCCGTAATTTTGATTAAATTAAGAAAAGTTGTTGTGAATGAAGTCAACATTCTCAATGGATGATATTCTTTTTTGATAACATATCTTCTCAGCTCTTGATTTTCTATCTCTTGCTTAGTATGTGATATCTCAAATCCTTATCATCTTATTCACATACATTGAAAGAAATTAGCCAAATATCTGAGTGATTCATTCTGAGCGATTATATTATCTTGTGCGATTTGAAGCCAAAACAATTGTTCGGTAAGTAATCTTAAGATAGGTCCACTCTAAACTAAAATCTGTAACAAATATGCTAGTAAGTGCACTCAGTGTAAACTTGAACGAGAATCTTTGGCTTACGTTAAATGCTTACTAATGTCTATTATTGACTTAATACCATCCAGATAGGTAAGACGACTATGTCCTTTATTCCTTGAGCAATTGGGTAGGAACTTTCTAAGGTAAAATAAAGAAAGGATTGCCTAAATCTTGGATAAATTCTCGAGTCTTGATTATCACTGATGTTTGCAGGCATCTTCTTTGAAAACCCGTATGAGACTATAACTTGTCCACTAGTAGAACCTAGAGGTTTAAAGGCTAGTTGCATATGCTAAATGTAATCATGAGTCCTACAAAAGTAATTTAGGATTTAGTCTTTATTTTATTTTATTTTGCTCAAGGTCTAGCAAAATGTAGGTTTCAGGGATTTCTTAAGCATATAAATTAAGACATTTTATGCCCTTATATATACAATTGATAAGTCCAATTATCTAGTAATAATATCTCCTTATGTATACTTTGTGCATTTTGTAGTAATTCAAGCACTAATCTAAAATCATACACAAAGTGGCAAATTAAGCCTAAGTTTAACATCTAGAAAGCCCATTGGAAGTTCACACATGCATCAAAGACCAAAGATTTTCAAGCCCAAGATCCATGAAGTCAAACTCACAAAGCAATAGCATCTATGGATCTCGAGGAAATCCACATGACGAATTTTATCATAGCCAAAATAATCTCTACAAATTTCAAAAGTGTTAAGTCAAACTCCACTATCCATTCTCACATTTTTACCCATTCCCTTATTTGTATAATTCACATCCAAGTCATTTTTCCTTATTTCACTCCAACACTCCACCTTTCACCCCATTATCCCTACACTCCACCTTCCACCCTTTTACACCTAGAAAATTTTCATACTTTGAAACACTAAAAAAATGACTTTGGAGAGAGAAATAGTAGTAGTTATAGTTTAGAGAGAAATAAGTGAATTTTGCTATTCTCATTCATAAACAATACATTTTGCAATTCTCATTCATAAACAACTCCCCACAATGTCACAAATCCCATGTGTACGCTCAAAATATAAACCACCCCATTATCCATGCACAACTTCACATTATCCATGTAATAGTCTCACCCTTCTTCACCTATAAATATCCCATAATTGGAGTTCATGAGACACACTTGGGAGAACAAGTATGAGAGAAAAGTGGTTGTAGTATTTGTCAGCTTACCATGTTTGGCTAACATCCCACCTTAGGGAACGACTAGCCTTTGGGAATGGATTACTAAATAAATAAAAGGGTCAATGACTCAAATAAATTTTTTTTTAAAAAAAAAAAAAAAAAAACACACACACACACACATGGGAGGATAGCTCCAAGAAGACTCTTTTAGATTAGTTTCTTTCCAATTTCATGTATTAGGGAAACCCGTTTAGTTAGATTAGTCTTGTAGTTTAGTTATGTCATGAACCTATGAGGTAAGTTAAATGTTTTATATTTCATTATATGAACTCAACTCACGCTTTCTTTTTCTACTTTTTAAGCTCAAGATAAGATAAGTTTCTATACTTGCAATTTCTCTAACAAGCTCGTAAGTACAATGTTCACATATTATTAGTTTAAGTTTTATTATGATTTGCTAGATATTTATTGTTTCACCTTGGTGGATTCCTTTTGTGCTTTTTATATCCATATTTGATTCTTATGTTACTAATATAACTTATACTTGAAATTAATTTGTTCATAATGCCATATTTTCTATCCTATGGTGAGATGAAAGTCTACCTTAGGATGTGTTAATGACTTTGAAAAAGATTAATCTAAGAGTGGCCTAGTGGTGTCATCTACTCATGATGGTAAACCAATGCCCTAACTCTCACATTTAGGTTTATTTTTCATTTTTATTTCATGCATTTCCATTGTTTTATCTTTTCATCAACAACTTTTTATTTTACTAGTTTAAATATTATAAGTTATGATGCGTTCAAATCTGTCCTCGATGACCCCGATGATATCAAACCTACAAAAATGAGCAACACTTAAGCCAGGGACCATCGTTGTGGTGGCCGAAGGTACACCGATGCTTAAATCAAATATCAATTCAAGGAAGAGTTAAGAATGTATGTAAATTGCAGTGTGTATGTGTACCTTTCTTCCTTTTTTCATCGATTATTATAGTGAGTGTTCATTCCACAATTATCACTATGATCGAGGGCTCGATGGAGGGAGGTGATCTCGTATAAGATCTTACCTGTGCATGACTGAGTTCTTCAACACTTAGCTTTGTTTAGGACTCAATGCTTGATTGGGCTAGAGCTGATTTCTTGCAAGTAGATCTCGGGCCTGTTGCAGCTCTAAGATTCATTGTTTGGGCTTTATTGTTCTGGTCCAAGCCCTAATACCCGTTCCTCTGGGGCTGGCATGTCTTGAGCCTGGGCGTCTAACTTAGGGGTGGGCACAGTCCGGGTCGGTTCGGGTTTGAGCTTATCCCGGTTCTGGTCCCGGTACAGGCCGGGAAAGCAAAATATTTTGGGCTGACCCGGTTGGTACAAAATAGTTTTGAACCGAGATAGTCGGGGTCGGGACCATGCCATCCCGATTCAAAAAGTCCCAAGCCCTAATCAAAACCCCAAATAACAACCCAACAATCTGTAACCACAATCTCTTCAACCCAACAAAATAACAACCATACCCATCTTCAACCCAACAATCTGAAATCACAAGAGACGTTCTTCAATTTAACAATCTTCTTCAACCATTTGAAACTTCATTATGGCATTAAACAGTACAAACTAAAATCACAATAACAAGCACTAATTTATGTGGGGGAATCGAAAAAAATAAGATACACCAATGGTAATGTGGATAGTGTTTTTCAATAAATTTGCTCACACCTTGAATGAAGACTTGAAGCAAGTGAATGAAGACGTCCTTGAACGTGGATTAGCCGGTTCAGATGGCTGAGACTGGGTAGGGGAAGGAGGTTCTGATTCCATTTCTGCAACTTCTCAAGGAGATGATGGTGTGTTGAAACTCTTATGGTTAATGATGATACGTAAAAATGGTCACACCTCTAAGCCATACACGTGTCATGATGATCTCGAGGAAATACGGGCCCCAGCATCAGCCCAACGTTGATCCGGCCCAAGCGGTTCTTAGCCCACTCAATTCAGTCCGCCAGGGGACCCAAATTCTCACGGCATGCTAGGTCCACACATCTCACAGCTATCCTTAATACCCATAAGTCCTACTAAGGCAAGTATCTCGAGGATCGACTGCAGACAGGCAACTACAACTACTTTCTGCCTCCAACCAGAAAGTAAATATCATAGTACACTCCACACAGGGAAACTCCCTTCTACGGTTTCTCTTGCATTGGAAACTATCTCCAGTATATCTAGGAGCACTGGGCTAACATGTAACTTCCCTCCTACAACACGACTCCTAATTAGATAAGGATCTCCACGAAGATCTCCTTCCTAAACTACACCCACGATGGTCTGGTAGAACCAGGACTCCTTGCACTATAAATAAGACATGAGGTTGGTGCGCTAAGTTATGCTACAAATTCCCTATTATAGTATTACACCTTCCTCAGATCCATGTCAGACTTTAGCATTAGAGTGCCATGGACCACCACAATGGTGGTCCATGGCTCACGTGCGTTACTTGTGTAGGTCAGCAGTTTAGCAGGAACTGGGTCAAAGCAGAGAGCAAAAATGACTGCATTAGTTTGGCGTCGTCCGTGGGGACGATGGAGTTCTTAACTTTTCATTAGCATCGTCTTCTTTTAAAAACCCAGAAAGATGGTGACTATTAGGTCACGCAACAACGGAGAATAGGAGAACACATTAGACGTTCCGGTTGGCGCAGTACCATCGCTTTCAGCGGGTCCGTTCATACACATGCTACAAACTCAATCTGCCGCGTCGACGATAGCAATAGCGGACCCCCGAATCGATAGGCTAACATCTCAAATACAGCAAATAGCCAAGGCGATGGAGGTTCTCAGACGACCAAATCCACCACCTGCCAATGGAGACCAGAAGGCAGCACGGACCTCCCTCTCCATTATTTGATAGGGAGCAAGCACATGGGAGCCAAGCCCCTGCTAGTTCTCATTGGACTAAGGGAGGGTGCACGGCTAACGCTGAGCTCACCGCCAGGACAGAGAGGCTCGACCCTGGGAACCCCCTCGGCAGAAGGGCACACGATCCGGACGTAATGTACCGCCTCCCCGTCCTGCCATTGCGGACCGAATCATGAATGAGGCCCTTCTGAGAAAGTTCACTACCCCGAAGCTGAACTCCTACGACGGAACCACCGATCCTTTCGACCGCCTACGCAATTACCAGCATGTAATGGCCCTTAAAGAACGATCTGAATCCGTCATGTGCAGAACCTTTCCCACCAGTCTGAAAAGCTCAGCACTGACGTGGTTCCACAGCTTTCCATCAAAGTCGAATGACTCTTTTGAAACGCTGGCAACTAGTGTAGCGATGATACAGCCGTGACGGCTTTCACTGCGGGCCTCAAAAAAGGTAAGCTCAACAAGGACTTCACCCTGGAGCCCCCTCTAGACATGACGTAGCTCCTCAAGAGCATCTGGAGACACATCACCCTGGAGGAGTTGAGGACCGTTAAAAGGGAGGCCGAAGGCGAGAAGAAGCCCTCCGTCCGTAGGGACAAGAAAGAGGGCAAGAGACGCAAGGATGAGGAATGGAGCAAGAGGAAACACAGTGACAACAGGGCTGGACTCTGGTCGGTTCAGGCCGAAAAAATCATCCAACTGCGTTGGATCTAGAGTAGTGACATCCCTAAATACTTGCCTGTCATACGTACTTAAATCCATGAATAATTGGGAGGAACTGAAGTGGCCCCCGAAGACACGTGGAGATCCCTCCAGGCGTGACAATGGCAAGTACAGCGCGTACCACAAGGAGAGCGGCAACGACACCAATGACTGCAATAGTCTGAGGTATGAGATCGAATACTGGATCCGCAGAGGCAAATTGAAAGAGTTCCTGAAGTGTGAGAAGCGAACAGAACAAACAAGGGACAGGGAGAGTCAGTTAAAGAAATAGAGAAGGAAACTCTAGGGATAATATACATTCTTCATGAAGTCGGACCTAAAGAAGACTCGTCGTACAAGTCTCGCAAGCGAACCTTACTGGAAATGCGGACACAACCCGCGGATAAGGGCAGACACATCTGCCACTCAAGGATTTAGAGCCCCGTTCCCACCTTGGCCTTTACAGACAAAGACTTTGAAGGAGTACGAGCTCCACATAATGATGCCCTAGTCATCTCGGCCTCCATAGCAAGGTGGGAGGTAAAGAAAGCTCTGGTGGACTTAGGAAGCTCGCTCAATTTTCTGTTCTACAACGCGGTTCGCAACATGGACCTCAAGGAAGAAAACCTAATGTCTTTAGAACACCCGTTGATCGGATTCAGCTGGGAGAAATGCTTCTCCATCGAAAATATAAGGTTAGCTACGGGGGCTGGAGAACCACAGCTAAGGAAGGTCATTTTTCTGGACTTCATGGTGGTAGACGCGCCATCATCCTGTAATCTCTTCCTGGGAAGACCATGGTTTCACCAGATGGAAGTAGTGGTCTCCACCTTTCATCAGTGTGTTAAGTATACTGCTAACCACTCTGAATGGGACAATACAAAGAGACCAACCTACGGCACGAGGTTGCCTCTATGCCACACTGAAATAGATAGAATGTTCCCAGATTCAGCTACATCCTACATAGTAGCCTGACCCAGTGCCAGGCCAAACATCGGCAAAGACATCAGTTTAGAGCAAGCGGGAAAAAAATCCCCCGACGTTTTGTCAGCGCGGAGATCCGCCCCTCTACACGGTTTACTCTTCAGTAACCTATGTAACCCCTCGACAGTCCGCTAAATAATTCACGAGAACAACCCAAATTCACTTCAAGACCAGGATCAATTTCTCTCCGTCAACAGTTAGTCTGCTTTCAACTATTTATTTCCCTTTCCATAATGTAGAGTTTTAGTTCTTAAAGGATTTACAATCATTTAAGAAATAAAAAGAAGAATTACAGAAATAAACTCTATTGATTATTTGAAATATGTAACAACAAGCACCTTAACGCAGATACAAAAGGATACATATTACAAATTCCCTTAGGCGAGTACAAAAAACAGCATACTGAAGGCATCTGATCAACATGGAGTGAGGACTTGCTTAAACTATCCGACCACATAAGCAACACGAACAGTCCAAAGCAAGCAGCCTGCAAGCAAACCCACGCTCCAGCAAACCCGACCCTCAAATATGGTCTGCGGGGGTACAAAATTGGCAACCGAGAGTCCCGCAACAAGCCATAACCAACTACGGCCAACTCACACGCTCGATCCGGCGAAACGGATGAACTTGGAACAAGTATCAGGTGGGCACAAGTATAGTGCACCTTCCGGCTGCAGGGATAAGAGAACGTCCATTAGTCAATGGCCAAATCCATGGACCATGTCCAACTTCTCTTCATCTATTGATTCCAAATTCCAGTGCAATGCGAGGCAACTAGGTTAATCAAGAAGCGGTGGAGGCAGCCACCATGGAGTTAGACGCTAGTGCTATCCTTGAAATTAAACATTCAGGAACAACGATAAGGCACCGGCACATGAACGACAGACTCTTCATTTGGGAGAGAATCCGTACTATTTCTCCGCGTTGTGAGAAGAAATTACGAGACCTCAACAGGTCAACTACGTGCCCACCCATAACAGATGACCACACATAACAACAACTATCGCTATGCCTGATAAGTACAAATGTAAAAACATTTGGAGACTCCAGATACGGAGATCCACCTTCAGCCTTTGGAAAACCAAAAGCATTTTCTTTAACCTTTGGAAAAGCCAAAGCGTTCTCTTCAAGCAAGAACATTACAGGAGATAAGCTCTATGAGAGATTGTGCCTACAACGATTTGAAAACACCATTATATAGACATGATGGTTCACCAAGCGGGCACTCCAGCATTAACTGTCAAGCATTAAATACTGTATGGGAAATGAGAAAATAGCGGTTCCTGAGGTAACTACGCAGAGCATGTCAATCAAATTAATGGCGTTGCACGCACCCCATCAATTAAGGGGTAGTGCTTACGCCGTACACGCAACGCACCATGTAGGAAACCCTAGCCCTTCCTCTGCGTGCCCATGGGCTCAGCCTATTATTCAAAAAATATTATGTCACATGCTTGGCACAAGCACGAGAAATCCTAGTCAACTCTGACATACGGATTGTACTTACAGATCACTAGCTGATTTAAGGTAACTTCGTCCACCACATGCACCATACTGATGGACTAGGTTTGCAAGCCCCCCTAGCAGGCGGAACCTCCTTTCAAACCAGGCAAGCTTAGTCAGCCAAGGCTAATGATAATGGCTTCTGGTTCAAGCCGACACCTAGTTCGCTTAGTGCGGGTATCGACGCTTTAGGAAGTGGGAGTCTAATCAGTGCTATCACGCCTGGTGACGTCGACTTGCCAGGGATCATTGCCCCCCTCGTGGTCAATGATCGCCGGACCTAATAAGGTAAGCCTAGCTGGTGACGACTAGCAATGAAAGCTTCTGATCAAAACCTAGACCTATAGCCCCCACTGCGCGAATGTAGATGGTTTCGAAGGTGGTAGCCTAGTTAGTCCCGAACTGATTTCGACAGCTTGCCACGGGACCACCGCATTTTAGCGTGGCCGTTGAATCACCAACCTCAAACCTGTAGCCCCCACTGCGCAGGTGTAGATGGTTTGGAAGGTGGGAGCCTAGTCAGTTCTGATCTGACTTCGACGTTTCTCCACGGGACCACCGCTTTTCAGCGTGGCCGCCAAATCACCAACCCCAGACCTGTAGCCCACCTTGCGCGAGTGTAGATGGTTTGGAAGGTGGGAGCCTAGTCAGTCCCGAACTGATTTTGATGGCTCGCCACGGGACCAATGCGTTTTAGCGTGGCCGCCGAATCACCAACCCTAGATCTGTAGCCTCCATTGCGCGGGTGTAGATGGTTTGGAAGGTGGGAGTCTAGTTAGTCTCGAACTGATTCCGACGGCTCGCCACGGTACCAATGCTTTTCAGCATGGCCGTCGAATCACCAACCTTGACATGCCAGCCACATGACCATTGCTTTTCAGCGTGGTCGCCAAAAGCTCCCAAATTTGTAGCTTGATGCGCACAAGTATAGATAATTTGCAAGGTAGGATCCTAGTCAATACCGAACTGATTTCGATGGCTTGCCACGGAACCACTGCTTTTCAGCCTGGTTGCCAAACTCCTCTCGAATTCGTAGACCCCACCGCGCGGGGAGGGTATAAATGGTTCAAAAAGTGGGAGTCTAGTCAGCCCTGAACTGATTTTGACGGCTTGCCACGGGACCACTAATTTTCAGCCTGGTCGCCAAACTTTTACTCCCCGAATCTGTAGTTTGTTTTGCTCGGTCATAAACAATTCGGAAGGTGAGAGCCTAGTCAATCCTAAACTGATTTCGACGGCTTGCCACTAAACCACTGCTTTTCAGCTCGGTCACCAAATTGTTGTTCACTTTGCTAATTCATAGATGATTCGAAAGGTGGGAGTCTCAAGCAGCTCGCCACGTGACCTCCATTTTTCTTCGAAACAGCAGTCGCAAACATGAGTCTAGCTGAGCTAGCGTCTTCACGCTCAAGAGGACTGGCATTCTATTATTAGCGAAGACCACTCGCGCCAATACAAAGATCGTATGGCCAGTGCCCAGATAAAAGCTGCCTAGAATGCCAATTCGAGCTTACGACGCTTGACTTGGCACGAACGCTCTAACACATACACTCGGCCATTGCAACTCACCCATATTAGCAACTACAACCGACCGGTCAGACAAACAGGGTAAGTCTCAAGCAGCTTACCTTGGGGACAAGACACAGCTCGGTCGACTCAACCCCCAGCTCAACTGTTTGCAACATGCCCACCATTGGACATGACTACACAACAATGACCCTAAGTCGTCACAACACAAAGCGATCAAGTTTTCTATCACAGACAAACCAACCAACGTCCTATTGATTCAACCAGTCTATGCCAAAGCAAGATGACAAGGCAAAATGAAAAACATGCAATAGAAACGACGAGCGTGAAACGGATAAAATTGTTTCCATTAATGATCAAAACAAAAAGGGTACAAGCACACCAAGTTCACTCCTGATTATGAGTAGATATAGAAATGGAAGAGCTAAGCTTAGTGGAAAATGGAGTAGGAGTTGCGTCCACTCGCGCCACGGTCTAAATGTCAGGGCCTAAACTATCTTCCTCGCCCGATGACGCGGAGGTAACAGACAAGTCTACATACGACATCTTCTTATAGCGGCCAAGATCCCACTCCGGATGCTCCTCCTTCATCAGTGCCATTAACTCCATCCAGCCATGTACAACCCAGCGGAACTCACATTTGCCTTGTTCCTGGAGAAGTTCTTCCTCTGGCACCTTCACATCAACAAGTTCACGCTCGAATAGCTCCAACTTGCCAGTCAGCGCGTCGACCTGAGACTGCTTGTGGCATGACTACTCTTCACAACACTAAGCTCATGTCGCTCCAATTCGAGCTGGTCTTCTGCCTTCTTTGCCTCTCAAGCATAGAAATCCACATCTGATTCCAACTGTTGCTTCTCAATAGCCCAGTCGACTTCCTTCAAAGCACTCTCTTCAGCAAGATATCGTAGTTCAAAACATGCCTCAGCCACAGATTCCTGCGCAACCTAGACTTCTCAGCGTATCCGACTCAACACCTGCTTAAGTTTGTCTCTCTGAGAGACCACCTCCGACAGATCACGCTCAAGGTCCTCCAAACGAGCCCTCTGAGTCTCAGCGATCATGGCTGATTGATCCAGCCCCTGCTCATCGACCTGTTTCTTCATCTGCTCAATTTCATAGGGCGTGTCAGAATACAGTGCTTGCATGTGCGAAAATACATGCTCCAAGGTGTATACCCTCTCGCGAGCCACACTTCCGACCTAGCAATGACCATGTGGCTCAAGTGAGACATACTCATCATAAGGTACTTTAAACCCTTGTTCATACACCCTTCCAGCGTATACTCCATGGGCTTCGGAGCACAATCCATTAGCCAACTATGACGTTTGCTTATATGTTTCCTCGAAGCATACTCCACATCAACCTCCTTGTGCCAGACCTGTGAACTCATCATCACCAGTATCCTCCATGCTTATCTGTGCACCCGGATGAAACTTTCCTGGATCAAGAATCACGCCAGTGCCACCCTTCACGGTTGCCACCGTCCTCAGGATCTCCTCTGTAGTCTTCCCCTTGTTAATAATAGCCGACCCTTTATTGCGAAACGGCTTAACGAGGTTCGGAGGTAAGGGAGGAAGCGAATTATCCAAAGTACCCTCCAACACTTCTAACTATGGCCTAGAGTGAGACGGTGAGCGACTCGGACTGCAGGAGACATAGCCAGTATTGCGGCCACTCAGGCGAAACAACAATGGGGCAATCAGATTCTACAGCCTCAGACGAATCTTCAAAGAAGCCTTCTATTGGAACGGTCCCACACGAATCAACACCAACGGAAGCTGCCATTGCAATCCACACCAGACGATCATTCAGAGCTTCGACTTGCGCGTCACTAAGGTTCAACCTGTCTATAACTTCTGCAATTCGTAAGTATTCTTTCTCCAAGACTGAAACATCAATCTCCGCCCCAACAGGCATAGGAGACTCGCGTTCTTCTCCCACTAAAGCAGGTCGTGCTGAAGACAACCCAGTCCTCACACGAGACTTCTTCCTCACAAAGGAGGCAAGCATTTCAGATGACTCCTCCGCGTCAGACAACACGGGAGCTCTGCCTCCAACAACCTTCCTATTCCTTGAAGGGCCCCATCTAACAACTTAATTCGCGATATTCGGTATAGAGTGGGGGCAACGTGCAAGTTGTCCCACAGCCTAATACGGATGAAGTTGGAAACTCTTATGACATCGACCGCGTTCTTTTTTGGCAAGCCACAGAACGTCTCTCTGGTGTTTCGCTTCGCTAAGGTAAGAGAAGTAGTAGGAAAACTTCCTGCGAAGAAACACAAACAATGATTAGCCAGCCTACTATCAAGCATATCAAAGTCACAAGAAGAGGGTTGAACTTACGAAGCGGCCTGAACTGTCGCTCAAGCGGACGACCCTTGCATTGAAAATATTTCGAATCTGCAGGAGCCAAAAAATAGTACTTCTACCAGAACTTGAAGTCATCAGGCAGATTAACGAAGCAAGCCGGCAACATCATCTTACAGACAACATTACTCTTCAGCGGTAGTCACGTTGACACCGGCATCCTTAACACTGAGCATAATCATAAGGATGATCATATTTCCATTAGGCCCCAGCTGGGCTGGAGGGATCCCTAGAAGATCCAGGAACTCCCAAATCACGTCCAGAACTGGAAAGCGCACTCCAGTTTGAAGCATCCCATGGTGCAAGCAGATGAAACCGACCGGAGGAGACATTGGCATTTGGTCACCTGTCAGAACATACAACGGTAGGTCCTCAGGAACTCCAAACTTCGTACGAATTTCAGCAAGGCCAGGCTCGGACAACAATCTGTCTTCAAAAAACTCCAAGCCCTAGGCCAAGATTGCATTGTCAAGAAGGTTTTGTTGAGCCATGAAGAAGATGAACAATCTTTTCTAATCATAGCCATATATTCGAAAGCAAAGAAAATAAAAGAGTCGGGCTCTACACTGCGGATGACCTAAATAGAGGATGGGTTCCCACCTCTTTTTCGTTGAACCAACGCACGTTCAATTAATGTAGCGCGTGGCTCAAGCAACAATTCAGACTCAATCATCATGAGCCGTGCATCCCTTTAAGAGATGACTTAGAGAACCGATGTGACAACCCCCTTACTCGGGGTGGGGGGGTTGTTGATGATACATAAAAACGGTCACACCTCTAAGCCACACATGTGTCAAGATGATCTTGAAGAAATACTGGCCTCAACATCATCTCAACGTTGATCCGGCCCAAGCGGTTCTAAGACCGCTCAATTCAGTCCGCAAGCGGACTCGAACTCTCACAACATGCTAGGCCCACACGTCTCACAACTATCTTCAATACCCATAAGTCCTACTAGGGTAAGTATCTCGAGGATCAAATTTGAACGGGCAACTATAACTGCTATCTGCCTCCAACTAGAATCAAATATCAGAGTACACTCCACACAGGGAAACTCTAATCTACGAATTACTCTTGCATATGGAACTATCTCCCGCGTATCTAGGAGCACTGGGTTAACAAGGAACTTCCCTCATACAGCACGACTCCTAATTAGAAAATGATCTCCATGAAGATCTTCTTCCTAAACTACGCCCACGATGGCCATGTAGAACCAGGACTCCTTGCACTATAAATAAGACATGAGGTTGGTAAGCTAAGGTACGCTACAAATTCCCTGTTACAACATTACACCTTCCTCAGATCCTTGTCTGACTTTAGCATCCGAGTGGCATCGGCTACCACAATGGTGGTCTGTGGCTCACGTGTGTTACTTGTACAGGTCAGCAGGAACTGGGTCAAAGCAGGGAGCGAAAAATGATTGCATCAGTTAACCTGAACTTGAATCTCCAAAACATCAACATCCCAAAGAACCCAATCGTGAGTAGAACTTATACGAGGAACACATAAGCAAATGATTGCTCCATTTCTTCTCCACCTTCCACTCTAATTACCTCCACCACCGACACTCTTTTCTTCTCCCCCACCTTTCACACTTACCATAACCAAAATAAAAGGTTGAGAAAGCAGAGAATGAAAGGAGATTCAACAAGTAAAGATACAGAGATGAGATATGAAAAGCAGTGAACAGCAGAAAAATACACAGATTTGGGACAATTTTGGTCAACTATGGATGATACAAAACCAATTCGCAAGTCTTCTTCTTTCCTTGAATCAATAAAATACACAACAGATTTAGGTTTTGTTTTGCTAAAAAAAACTAGTTAAGAATTATAACCTTGGGGACGACCAACCCATTGATTAGTGAGAAAGATATTAAAGAGCAAAACAATATCCAGCTAGGGAGAAGAGTGAAGAAGGAGATCTATCTGGTTCATGGAGGGGAAGTAAGATATGAAATAAATAGAACCATGGGCTTGGGCTTGGGCTTGCTACAGTAACTGAGACGGATCAAACGGTCCGGGACAAAATTTGTGAAAATCGGTTCTGTCCCGGTTCTGGACCGAGATTGGGATAAAAAAATCATGAACCGATTGATCCTAGTTTAAACTGTTCGGGACCATACTAGTTCGGGTCAGGGCCGGGTTTCTTGTTCACCCCTAGTCTTACTTATGGATCGAATAGTAGTTTCGCATGAGTTCGTTTGGGACTATGTTGAAGCCTTTTATGTGCTAGGGTTAGTCTATGCCAAGTGTACGACTGTAATCATATGACTGATTAATGTCTCATCAACTACTCCCCTTAGTTAGTGGGTCATGCGAGGTCATGATGATTTTTAGCACCTTTTTTTCCCTTGCGCTACAGTTCTTGCTTGTGTGGCAATTTTTTGGTGATTGCTTCAACTACAAGTCAAGTCTATAAAAACCTTATTTAAGAGAATCTAACCTTTTTCCTTGCCCGAGTTCTTGTTTCCTTGTTAAGAATTCTCCTAAGTCAGGTTAGGTGCAAACTTCTTTCCGATCACGACTTCCCAATTCTTTCCTGACCGGTTTTGTGGCATGTAACAAGTTTCATGGATCGTCTCTGACAACGGAGAGGGATCTCACCGACTTTTGCAGCTAATACCAGATCCCAAGTGCTTTAAGGTTAATGCTCTTGTGTGCGGGTGAGTCTCCAATAACCCCAAGTGAGGGGTACATAGCTCTGTATAAGGCCATGTTCAGAGTGGGCCCGTGCTTCTCTGTCCTTGAAATTATTTGGGAATTTTTATCATTCCATGGTATTGCTATGGCCCAATAGGCACCAAATGGGTGGAGGGTTTTGATTGCTACCCTGGCTAGGGCGAAGGTTGTTGGGCTTTTCCTGATGCCTAGGTTGATCCATTCCTTGGCTTCTATCCGGATGAGCAGCCACGACACTTTTTAGCGGGTGAATCCCTTTTGCTTTAGCGGGCATTAAAAAGACATGAAGATTTTGCAGTGGTACTGCTTATTCACTTCTGTGCGGTCTGAGTTCTTTGACCATGGGAACTGGCCAATCTATCACAACTTCAAGAACGTCAGTAAGTCCTCTGAATTTTCTGTTCTCGGCGTGTTGCATATTGTATGTCTGACATGCCATCTATTTTCTTTACCAAGGGGATACGACGTTGTTGCTCTTTTTCATAAGAAGAAGAAAATGAAACATGGCTTTCTTTTTCTGCCGCCTATACGCCCCTTGTGGATGCACTTACTGATGCATTTTTCTAGCACAATGATCTATTCTCCGACGCGGTCGGTAGGGTGAGCCGAGCATTGACCCCTCTAACTGGCTATTCTTCTAATGTCTGAGTGTCCCAGACACATAAGAAGATGGTCACAAGGGATTCCAGTACTTCCAAGAGAAAATCCGTGGAGGGACTACTTCCCTTGGCTCGTAAAACTAAAAAGGTCATGGCGGAGGCTGCCCAGGCTGCCTTTTATGCTTCATTGTATGTACATGGAAAGGGAGATCGTCGAGCACTCCCATTTAATGGTACCTTTATGCATTTCTGAGGAGCCAATGCCCGAGCCCGACGATGTTCCTCCTTGCCCTTCTGCCCCAATGTTTTCCCTCGAGGGGGAGCATCTTCATCTTGCTAAGGTGGAGGACCCCAAAGGTTTGGATAAAGAGCAGCTCGAGCGTGTCAATGCTCATCTTCTTGATACAACCATGAGGCTTTCCGCTAGTGGTGACACAAGTTTGGAGTTTCCAGCTCCGAGGAGTATTGTTCTCGCCCAAACACCCCAAGTTCTCAGGCTCGCTCCATTTCCCTGTCGCCTGCTACTTGCAAAAGGAAAAGAGTTGTGGAGTTTCATTATACTTCGAAGGTCGCAGTTGCTAGCAATGAGGGACTCATCCCTTACCCCAAAGTCCTCCATTCCGGTGCTCGCGTCATCTCTAATGGCCGACAAGTGTGGCAGTAATAGGTTGATTAAAGGAATGAATCCATGTAGCTTCTGAGGAGGTTTTTTTTTCGTCTGGTTGATCGTCCGCCATTGGAGAAGATTCCTGTGGGGGATCACCTCAATCAATGTTTGAAGAAGCTCATGCAAGTGAGCTAATACTTGTTTATTTGTTTTGTAGCCATGTGTTTGGTCTCCAATCAATGGATTGCCTAGCTGACGTATGCTGGGATGTTGGGCACTGAGGTGGACTCTGCATGGAACAATGTCTATACCATGGAGATATCGTTTGTTGAGCAGCAATTGGAGCTTTCGACCGCCCATTTTTAAATGGGTTTGTTGGGAAAGTAGTTGACCGTCTGTTCTAGCTTGGAAGTTCAGCTGTGGGATGCCCGCAAGGTCTAGATAAAGCTTTGACTACTATGGCTAACCTGGAGGTCCAGCTGAAGGGAGTTTAAGATAGTCTAAATGAGGCCCTAGCCACCAAAACTGATTTTTCAATCAGGCTTCGGGGTGTTTGGGTAGATCAAAACAGAGTAGTAGCTAAGCAGATGGATGATGTTGAGCGTCTGGCATCTATCCAAAGGTCTGTTGCTGAAATCTAAAGTGTTATGGAACACGGGCATGCTGAGTCTTCTTGACAGAAGGAGTTTTATGACATTGTTATGTTGCAAGTGTCATAGCTTACTTTGAGCACTCCAAGTGTGCAAGCCAAGTTGGGGTGGAAAACAGGCTGGCAGACTGTGAGTGTGACCTGTCCACAGTGCGTGGGGAGCTGTCTGGCTTGGAGGCACAGTGGGCAAGCAAGGAGAAGGAGTTATTTGATGCCGCTGAGATTACTAATTTCAGCAATGTTGTTGCTAGTAGAGTAGATTTGCTAGACTACATTGCACAAGATCATGTAGACTGGGACATTTTTTGTTTACAGGCAGGTGGCTTTTGCCCGCTTCGAGGATGAGGATTGTTCCTCATATTCTCTACGGAGTAGCTCTGTGGCCGATCCTCCTGCCGCGGAGATGGTCTCTGATCATGTTGTTCCAAACCAGGCTACTGACCCATATGTCGTTTTAGATTCTGAGTTGTAGGTGGATGTTCCTAACTCTATTCCTACTACATGAGCGGGTTTGTGTAACAAAAAAAACATTCAATGAGAAAATATCTCCTTCTTTGTTTTTCTTTATATCTGTGCATGTAGATGACTTACTTTCCATTTTCAATTCTTGCTTAGATTAGGCTGAGTAGGTGGGTATATCTACCCCCAACTGAAGTAGGGTTCCAATCTAGACCAAAGCCCTTTATTTGCTTGTCTAAGCATATTCTGTCAACAGTAATAACTTAATCTACTGTGAAATTTAAGTTGTAGGATAATCACCTTTGTTTGTGCGAGTCGTGTTCCCTTGGTAACATAATTAATATATCCCTTTATAGTTGATTCTGCGTAGGAGTTGTCCTCGTGCTTATGAGTACACTTTCTTCCTGCTCTCTAACCTTCGTAGAGATTAGGTTGCCTGGTAAACCATCTTTTGCTAGAGTGAAGTTCGATGTTATATACCATCTTTTGCTAGAGTGGTCGCCTTTGCCTTTTTGGTTTGGGCTCCCATAATATGCCCCACTCATGGGTAGGAGTTAGGTTTTGGAGTCATCTTCGCCAGAATGATCTAATTTATCTGGCTCAACCCTTGAGAGGTCTTGAGCTAAGAAAAAGTAGTTTCCGCCCGTCTGGGCTAGGCCTTCTATTTTGACCTCAATCCTGAACAGGAGTTGTGTTGCGGAAGGATCTTTTTTGCCTAAATAGGCTCGGTTCTTGTGCATATCTTACTCAATCCTTAAAAAGGTTTTAGCTAAGGGGAAGTATTTTTTTCATCTATTCAGGTTAGATTTCATAATACGCTTCAATCCTAAATAGGAGTTGAGCTACTAAAAAATCGTCTTTGCTCAAATGAGCTATGTTCCTGTACTCCTCAGGTTCAGTCCCTGAGAGGACCTAAGCTTAGAGAAATCCTTCACATTTGTCTAGGATGGACTTTATAATATACCTCAATCCTGAACATGAGTTGAGCTGTCGAGGAACCATCTTTGCCCGAACGAGCTAGGCTCTTGTACTCCCCAGGTTCAGTCCTTGAAAGGACTTGGGCTGGGATAGTATTCAAGCCTGTTTAGTATTTATAATATACCTTAATCCTGAACAGGAGTTGAGTTACCGATGAACCATTTTTACCTGAATGGGATAGGCTATTGTAGTCCTCTGGCTCAGTCTTAGAAAGAACATGCGCTAGGAAATAGTCTATTACACATGTCTAGGCTAGACTTCATAATTTACCTCAATCCTGAATAAGAGTTGAGTTGTTGAGGAACCATCTTTGCCCAAATGGGCTAGGCTCTAGTCTTCCTCTGGCTCAATCCTTGAGAGGACCTGCGCTAGGAAAGAGTCGGTTATGCATGTCTAGCCTAGACTTCATAATTTACCTCAATCATGAATAGGAGTTGAGTTGCTGAGGAACCAACTTTTCCCGAACGGTCTGGGTTCCTGTATTTCTCTGGCTCAATCCTTGAGAGAACATGCACTGGGAAAGTGTCTGTTACGCACGTCTAGGCTAGATTCCATTTGCAAGGTGAGTTGTTTATGGAATGTGCTAAATCCTATGCGTCATACCTTGGCGTACTAGGTCACTTGTACGACGAGTTGTTTTTTCATTCAGTGGGGCTAGGCTCGGCCGTTGTGCATCACTTTGATCCTCATGGTCGAACCAAGTTATCTTAGGAGTGGTGAGTCACTCGTGGACTGGACTCACCTACTTGTGGAGATTTGTCCTGGGATTGGGTTCAATCCTTGAGAGGACCTGCGCTAGGAAAGAGTCGGTTATGCATGTCTAGCCTAGACTTCATAATTTACCTCAATCATGAATAGGAGTTGAGTTGCTGAGGAACCAACTTTTCCCGAACGGTCTGGGTTCCTGTATTTCTCTGGCTCAATCCTTGAGAGAACATGCACTGGGAAAGTGTCTGTTACGCACGTCTAGGCTAGATTCCATTTGCAAGGTGAGTTGTTTATGGAATGTGCTAAATCCTATGCGTCATACCTTGGCGTACTAGGTCACTTGTACGACGAGTTGTTTTTTCATTCAGTGGGGCTAGGCTCGGCCGTTGTGCATCACTTTGATCCTCATGGTCGAACCAAGTTATCTTAGGAGTGGTGAGTCACTCGTGGACTGGACTCACCTACTTGTGGAGATTTGTCCTGGGATTGGGTTCTTCTATTTGCGGTGGTCTGTCCGTGGACTTGGTCTGACTTGCATGTGTGCCATCGCGGTCTTGTGGTTGGTTTTCGTGGATTGGACTCACCCGATTGTGGCGAATTGTTCGTGGACTGGTTTGCCCACTTGAGGTGGACTGTCCATGGATTGGATCCAAGCCGCATTTGCACTGCTTTGACTTCTAAGGCGGACTAAGCCACTTAAGCGGCAAGATGTCATCATCCTGAATAGGACTAAGCTTGGCCATTTTTGTGTTATTTTTGTCCCTGTGTTAGATCAGGCTTGTTGCGCGGTGAGGTGTCCGGGGATGGGCTCGACCTGCTGTATCGTATCTCATCTCCTTAGGTGGACTTGGTCACTTATGCGACGAGCCATCGTTGCCTTTAGTGGGGCTAGGCTCGGCCGTTTGTGCCCGATCTTTGCCCCCGTATAAAGATCAGGTCTTCCCCTACAGAAGGAGTTGAGCATGGTGTCTAGTCACTTTAAAAAAGATTATGTTTATTGATCTAATTCAAAGGTGCTACATGCTACCCTTGCCGCTCCTCATCAGTAAACCCTAGGCTTGTTAGTCCATCTTTATTTGGGGGGACTTAAGTCGATCGTGGTTACTTACCCAATAGC
Organism: Berberis vulgaris; assembly: GCA_963556465.1. NCBI lineage: Eukaryota > Viridiplantae > Streptophyta > Magnoliopsida > Ranunculales > Berberidaceae > Berberis > Berberis vulgaris. The sequence continues at coordinate 41,191,790 of OY747127.1, forward strand.
TTCATCGTCATGTAATGGCATTCTCTGGCGGAAGACTGATCTCTCTTGATAGTTCATATCTCTCCGTTGACAGGGTATATGAGGCACTAGTGTCGTATGGAGACCACTACCCGCTTTCTGGTGGAGCCAAGATCTTCCCAGGATTATGTTATATGCGCAGGGGACGTCTACTACGATGAACTCCGTTATTTGGAATTTCACTGGTTCCCCTGCTCCCACGGGTAGGCTGATGCTCCCGACTTAGTAACTTCAATCGCTACTAAAACCAACCATCACCTGGTTGTCCGGCTTCAGCTCCTCTTTTCTCAGCCGCATCCCGCGAAATGCTTCCAGGAAAAGGATATTAGCTGAGCTTCCTATATCCACCAACGACCATTTGATGCCCCATTTTGATATGGCAATCGTTATAATCAGGGCGTCGTTATGTGGGGAGTAGACCCCTTGCATGTCTTGCTTGGTAAACGTTAGGTCTAGGGTTGGGTGTTCCACTCGGGCATGTTGGGTTAGGTGGTCTCCACTGTGGGGGCCTGTCTGCAGCTCTCAGATTGCCATTTTCTTGATCTGTCAGATTTTGTCGGTTTATTGTGTGCATTGTGCATCACGTGATAGGAGCATATTTATGCGATTTTTTTGAATTGTTTATATGTGTATATATATATTGGCTATTTCTTGTTAATTATGGTAGTAATTACTATTTTCGTGTTTTTGTAGGTTGATAATAACAAAATTCCATAATTGAAGCTAAGTGGTGCAAATTGGTTTGAATTAGGAATACTTATTGCAAAAGGAAACTATGCAAAGAAGGAAACCTAGAGAAAACATATATAAAGGGAACAATACCTGCTCTTGAGATATCATCCCTCATTGCAATCACACAACCGCCATCCCTTCTTGCAACCACAACAAGCCGCCACAGTCACACACAAACCCTTCCTCGCAATCACCCTCCTGCAACCACTCCATCTGTCACCCTCAATCTCTTATTTTATTCATGCCACAAAGTCAAGCAACCTTCTCCTTGCAATCTTGCAACAACAAACCAACATCCATCGTCCATCTCTTTAGCAGTTCACCGCCAGCCATACACAATGTCACCATCTTCGTCCACCAAATCAACAATCATAGAACCCCGTCACCACCACATACCCTCCTTCATCAATCGCACCCCTCCATCTTTGTCACTTTCATCACCTTCCCCTCTCACGCACAACCAACACACTTACCGTCCATAGCTCGTCGGCCAAGTTCGCAATCCCTCACTCTTGCAACACCCAAAATCGCAACACTCTCTCCCCCATCCTCTCATTCTCTCTTGCCTTCTTCCAGATCACAGCAAATTAGCAAATGAATGAGACGATTAGAAGAAGTGAAGTGGAATATCAGAGATCGTGAGGAATAAAAAGAGAACCAAAACTCTCTTCTTATCTCTATCCGCACCCCCAAAATCCCACTTAGCACCACCACGCGGCGCGACAATATTATATTTCATTCACTATTTTTTTTTTAGTTGGATATTTAATTATGGATTATTGTTTGAACATGATTAATATGTCTAGCTAAACCCCCTTTTAGCTAGGGGTGGATTCGTAGCCCCCAACATGTGTTTTATGAATAAGCTGAATTCAAACTTTCCTTGTTCATTAATGATTGTGTTTTGCTTAACTGTTTTATAGATAACTTTTCTTTGTATGTTTGTTAAGGTGACCAACTTAGTAAGCATGCTAGGATTTGACGCTAGAGTATATGAGAGCTTCACCAAGTCGATATAATCCTTTAATCACAAGTAGTGAATACCAATGAATGTTGGTAAGGTTAAGTAAAAACTTAGGTTAAGAACAAAATGTTGATTATACTTGTAAGTGCCTAGTCAATGTTCATATCTTCCATAGAACTTAATGATCTTGGATTGTTATCTAACTTGTGATTCCTGATTAGATGACATGAAAGGAATAGTTTGAAAGAGACGCTTAGTTTAAGTCAATGAATTTGGGAAAATAATAAGATTCTTGCAGTGCGGTCATGGTTAATTTTGAGCATTGTCCTTCATGAGTTAGTAAAGGAACTATTAAATGTTAGTTCATGAACATATGTTTTGTGTGTGGAGATAAACTCTTAGCTAATTTTTCATCATCTAATTTTCTTACGTTATATTAGTTTTACAGTAATCTTCTTAGTTATTTTCTTAGTGAAAATTAGAAAAATCCAATCCCCTAACATTTCTTATTTAGTTTGTTAGTTGTCTTTTAGTTACCTTTAGTGTTAGTTAGCGAAAATTAGAAAAATCTAATTCCCCGTCTAGAACGATCCCTACTTATTATTTACTACGATCACAAAGTAGGGTATTAAGTTGTGTGCTAGTAAAATAGTGCATCAATTTTTGGCGTTGTTGTAGGGGCTAGTAAAATAGTAAAATTACTAATTATTTCATTTGCTTTTTATTTTATTTTATTTTTATTTTTATTAATTTTTTCCTTTCTGTCTTTATCTCAAGTACTAGTTCATGCGCCATAGGAAATCCTGTGAGAACTTATTAGAATATGATCCCTAGCCAGAGATAACATTTAGGAGACAAAGGGGAGAAGCAAAAGAATCACAGACGTCTAGCTCTGAATCTGAATCAGAAGGGCTCGACATGGTAGACAACATTTCTATTAAGGAACTTTCTGCCTCCACCTTGGACAATGTTGCTCCCCTGTGCATTCAGTATCCAATAGTAGCGCGGAGCAATACAAAATCATACGATCCTAAATCTGACCTACTTTACCATATTTCAAAGTACCATGGCCTTTCTATGGAAGATTTGAACAAATATCTAAAGGAATTTGAGGTTGTATTCTCCAGTATGACACCAATTACTAGGGATGAGAACATCCTGAAGCTGCAAGCCTTCCCTTTTTTTGGTTGACAAGGCTAAAGATTGGCTCTATAAACTACCTTCCAGAATAGTATACTCTTGGGATAGCATGAAGAAGGTGTCTCAAGATAAAATTTTCCTAACTTCGAGAATCATCTTGTTGAAAAAGAAAATCAGTGGTATTTAGCAGGGTCTGGGAGAATCATATCCAGCATATTATGAGCATTTCAAAACTCTCATAGCATCATGTCCGCAACACCAAATGAAGGAGGATCCCCTGATTCAGTACTTTTATAAAAGATTGTTTCGTTTTGAACGACAAATGTTAGATGCAGCGGCAATAAGAACTTTAGTTGATAAAAATTCAACAGCAGCGAAGACTTTGATTGCATATCGAGCCTTGAACACCCAACAGTATGAAGGAATTGGAGAGCCTTTACACCAAGTCCATGAAGTAAGTACCACTTCTAATTTAGAAGCTCAAATTGCTAACCTTACTTCAGTTGTGTCTCAGACTCTGTGGAAGTCAAATTTGCTATGAGTTGCACAAATTTATGGCGTGTGCACTATGTCAGGACTTGCTTCTGATCAATGTCCTCAACTGAGAATGACGATTGGTAGAGTGTCAATGTTGTGGGTTTTAAGGGCAAAATCACCATAGGAATAACCCTTATTCTAACACTTATAATTAAAGTTCGAAAATCAGCCAGACTTTGGATGGAATAATTCAAAATAGCCTCAGCAACAAGCCTATACTAAACCACCCCTTGGTTTCTTCCAGAGGATGCCAGAACCACCTCAGAGCAATTCTGGTACGTCCCTTAATTATTATGAGATTCTGAAATCGTTAACTATTTGTTAGCAGAACTAAGCAAAGGATATAACAGATTTCAAGCTACAGGTGGGACAAATAGCTGAGTTTATGGGACAAATTCGTGAACAAGGCAAACCTCCTAGTTCTACCATTCAAAATCCGAAAAAAAAGGTTTGAAACTACAAAAGCCATTACACTGAGGAGTGGTAGATAAATTAAAGATGGGGATCCAACCAAACCATCAGCCAAGCAAAGCCAACCAAAGTCGAATTCGAGCAGTCCTTCACCCACCGTTGAGTCACAAAAACCCCAAGGTAAAGAAGGTAAGTAGTTCAAATTTGGTTTCTACTAATCCTTCTTTGTTTTTACCTTTCCCAGGCAGGTTTGCCAAGTCTAAGAAAGATGAACAGGATAAGGAAATCTTGAAAACCTTTCGAAATGTCCAGGTTAACATTTCGCTTCTTGATGCTATTAAGAAAATGCCTAAGTATGCAAAATTTTTAAAGGAGTTTTGCACCACAAAGAGACAACTTCTAGACGGACAAGTGGTACGAGTGAATGAGAATATTTCTTCAGTTCTTCAGAGGAAATTGCCACCTAAGTGTAAGGATCCGTGTAGTTTCACTATCCCTTGTGCAATTGGTAATACTAAATGCAATGTTAGACTTATGTGCTACCATTAATGTTATGTCGTATTTTGTTTTTCGCTCTATGAATCTCGGGGAGCTTAAAAATGATTGTGTTATTATTCAATTGGCTGACCATTCTATGGCATATCCTCAAGGTTTGTTGGAAGATGTTTTGGTGTTGATTAACCGTTTATTCGTTTCGGCATATTTCTATGTGTTTGAGATGGAGGATTCAGATTTTCAGCACATTTGCTTCTTCTTTTAGGGTGCCCCTTCATGAAAACGACAAAGAAAGATATTGATGTGCATGCGAGGAAATTGACCATGGAATTTGATGGTGATGTGATTGGCTTCAACATCTTTGAAGCCATGAGGTATCATATTGATGATCATTCTTGTTTCTCAATTGACGTGATTGATATTTTGTCCCAATAATTTATTGATGTCATGAACGAGGATGAACTTGAAATCACCATTACTGCAGCCGCCCGATACGAGAGCAATGGAGTTCCTTGCGAAACTAAGAAGCTCTCGACCGATAACATGAAGGAAGATATCATTGAGATTGTGGCAGCCTTGGAGTCAATGCCACGAATTGTTAGTAAGTTACATTCCCCAATTATCATTCCCTTATCCATTTTTACCTTCTGTGATTTAGGCACCTATACTTGAGCATAAACCATTCTCGGATCACTTGAAATACGCGTATTTAGGAGATGATGAGACATTGTCTGTCATCATATCATCATCACTCACAGTTTTAAAGGAGGAAAAATTATTCGAGTTCTGAAGGAGTATAAGACTACAATTGGGTGGACGTTGGCTGACATTAAGGGTATTAGCCCTACCACTTGTATGCACCGTATACTTCTTGATGAAGAGGCAAGACCCACTAGAGAAGCTCAGCGCTACCTAAACCCCCTATGATGGAAGTCGTGAAGAAATAAATCATTAAACTCCTAGATTGTGGCATGATCTACCCTATTTCAGATAGCAAATGGGTTTCACCGGTGCCAGTAGTGCCCAAAAAGTCTAGCATAACTGTGGTACATACGAGGAAAATGAGTAGGTTCCCACATGAATGCAAACTGGGTGGCGGGTCTGTATTGACTATGTTGGTTGGTCGTGTTTTTTATTATTTTCTTGATGGTTACTCAAGATATAATCAGATTGTCATCGCCCCAGGGAATCAAGAAAAAACAACCTTCACATGTCCATCCGGCACTTTCGCATATAAAAGAATGTCATTCGGTTTGTGTAATGCCCTAGCTACCTTCCAAAGATGCATGGTAACTATATTTTTAGACATTATTGAAAAAATCATTGAGTTTTTATGGACGACTTTAGTGTTTTCGGTGATTCTTTTTACCATTATCTGGATAATCTTGCCTTGATTGTGAAGCGATGCATTGATGTTAACTTTGTATTAAATTGGGAAAAAATGTCACTTTATGGTTAATCAAGGTATTTTTTTAGGCCATGTAGTTTCAACTAGGGGTATCGACGTTGATAAAACTAAAATAGATGTTATGCATAACTTACCCTCTCCTATTTCGGTGAGAGGTTCATTCTTTTCTTGGAATGCAGGATTCTATCGGTGATTTATCAAAGATTTTTCTAAGATTTTTGGACTATGCCGACTCGCAAAAAAATGTGTCATTTGAGTTCAATGAATACTATTAGAAGGCGTTTGATAAGCTTAATGAGTTGTTAACATCGGCACCTATCATTGCACCACTGGATTGGAGTCTTCCATTTGAGCTTATGTGTGATGCATCAAATTATGCCTTAGGAGTAGTTCTTGGCCAACAAAGGGACAAACGCCTCCACGTCATTTACTATGCCTCCTGGACTTTGAATGATGCTCAATATAATTATTCCATGACTGAAAAATAACTTTTAGCTATTGTATTTGCTTTAGAGAAATTTTGGTCTTATTTAGTTGGAACTAAAGTTGTTATTTTCTCTGAGCATGCAGATTTAAAGTACTTGCTTATGAAGAAAGATGTGAAGCCGAGACTTATACGGTGGATGCTTCTTATTCAAGAGTTTGATGTGGAGATCAGGGATAATTAAAGGAGTGAAAACATGGTGGCTGGCCACTTGAGTCGTCTGGTGCGCAATGAGGAGCCCTTGCCGATTCTTGAGGCTTTTCCTGATAAGCAAATATTTTTGGTCGAGATAAGTGAACCATGGTATGCCGATATTGTGAATTACCTAGTCTCTAAACATATTTCGAACACCTTGACTCAAATTCAAAAGGATAAGTTCAAGAAAGTGGCGAGATAGTTTGTATGGGATGATCCCCATTTATGGAAGTATTGTGCCAATCAATTGATTAGAAGGTGCGTGCTTGAATCTGAACTAAATTCATTATTGACATATTTTCATTCTTACACTTGTGAGGGACACTTTTGGAACTCAAAGAACAATTCGTAAGGTTTTAGAGTGTGGATTTTATTGGCCTACTTTATTTAAGGATGCTAGAATTAGAAAAATTGGAAAAATCCAATCCCCCAACATTTCTTATTTAGTTTGTTAGTTGTCTTTTAGTTACCTTTAGTGTTAGTTAGTAAACCCTCTAATCCCTAGTCTAGAACGATCCCTACTTATTCTTTACTATGACTACAAAGTAGGGTATTAAGTTGTGTGCTAGTAAATAGTGCATCATGATGTTTGCAAACTTTTCTTCGGCCTCTAGGGCTACTTCCTCTTTCTCTTGGGGCTGTTTCTCATCAGAACTTAAGAATTTTCGAGTCTTTCCTTTCAAACCCAGTACTCTATCTCGTTCTTGAGACTTTGCCAGTATTCAGGGATGTGGTCGTGATCCTTGTGATATGAACAGTACTTGCTCTTATCACGGCTTGAAGGATCACATTTGATTTTGGGGGAAACTTGATTTCCTCTTAGTTTTTCATGGTGGAAAATATTTTGGGCAAACTAGAATTGATTGGAGCGAACTCAATGAACCTTACGCCGATGTAGTTGGTGGCTCAGTCGGGTTTGGCATTGTTGGACCCAGTCTTGTTGTCCTTTTTCCTCATTTTTGACCTGTCCTCTTCTTCGTGTGTTCCCCTTGTCCCGGCCTTAGGGGACTGCTTGGCATCATTTTTGCCTCCTTTCTTGGCCAGCATCTCCTCCAGAGTGATGTATTTTTGTGAACTTTTCAGCAAGTCTACCATATCCCTAGGGAGTTCCAGGGTGAGGAATTTGTAGAACTTATCTTCTCGAAGGCAAGAAGTGAAAGCGGTTAGGGTCAGCTTGTCATTGAAACAACTGACAAACTCTCTTAAGGTCTCGCTCTGGTTTTGCCTAAGATTCAGCAAGTAGGGAGGCCCCTTTATGATTCGCTAACTCCCCACGAATCTTGTGATAAATGCCTTCGCGAAGACTTGGAAAAAATTGATAGATCTTGATTGGAAACTATGGAACCAGGTTAGCACAACCTTCTTCAGGCTGGTGGGAAACACTTAGCACAGGATAGCCTCTGAACTTTATTTAAGCGCCATCACATGATGGTAATGGCACAAAAGGTCTGACAGATTCGATGTTCTGTCATCGAACTCGAGCTTTAGCCGATCGAACTTCTTTGGAAGTGGGGCGCTCATGATCTCCTGCAAGAATAGAGGGGTGATGAGATCTTACAAAACGTCCAGATTGGTTGCCCCTAGTCGGAGCAGGTTCCTGACCATGGTTAGGTTTGTTTTCAGGGCGCAATCCCCGTGATTTCCATCGTCCCTTTGGCTCTCCGGCCGATCGGTTATTTGATCTTCCTTAGGGAGGCTTTGACTTTCCTGAACACGTTTTTGGTGTCCTCTTTGGTGTGGTATCTCCTCGAATCTCCGCCACCTTCATGTGGCTGTTGTCAATCCTGAACAATTCTCTCCACCACCCGCGCTGGATGATCCATATGAAACAGAATCTGGTTTATAAGGGGATCAGTCGTGGCTGCCTCAGCGGTTGGGCCAGGCGACTGCTCTATCCCCCCGGTTGGATCGATTCGATCATGTGGAGGGCTTCTCTAGCCGAAGGGTTGTCTGTTACGAAATTGTTGAATGCTCGAGATCTAGTGTTGGTGACCATTTCTCAATGTACTGCTTAGCTTAGAAAGAACATTGTATGTTCGTTTCGGGGAAAACTTATCATTGTCTTCCCCACGAACGATGCCAAACTAATGTGTTCAGATCTATCATCGTTGATCCCAAAGATATCAAGCCTACAAAAATCACCAGCTGTTAAACCAGGGCCCAACGTTGTGGTGGCCGAAGGTACTTTGATGTTTAAGTCAGATATAGATTCAAGAAAGAGTGAAGATTGTATGTAAATTGCAACGTGGATGTGTACATTTCTTCCTCCTTTCACCGATACTTATAGCGAGTGTTCATTCCCCAATTTTCCTTGCGATCGAGGGCGTGATGGAAGGAAGAGATCTTGCATAAAATTTTACTTGTGAATGACTAAGTTCTTTGGCACTTGGTTCTATTTATGACCCAATGTTTGATTGAGCTAGAGCTAATTTTGTGAGAGTGGACCTAGGGCTTGTGACAACTTTGAGATTTGTTGTTCGGGCCTTATTGTCTTGACCCAAGTCCTAAGAACCATGCCTATGGGGCTGCCGTGTCTTAGGCCTGGGCGCCCGACTTACGGGCTGAACACTAGTCTGTGCATGGGTCCATGTGGGATAGTGTTGAAACCTTTTACATGCTAGGGTTAGTCCATGCCACATGTTTGCCAGTTTCTAACTCAATAGACAATCATACACTTGCGGTAAGATTTGAGATCAATCAAGTTTTTGGCGTCGTTGCCTGGAAGGCAATGGAAAACAAGTTTTCCAAATAGACTTTTGATGCTTATCACTAGTTTAATTTAGGTTCATTTTCATATTTTAGGTGGATTTGTATTGTTTTGATAACATTTGTAGTCGAAAAAATCTGAACCATCTTCATGTTTGCATTTTTCCGAGTATCTAACATTTTTTTGTTTTTGTCTTGGGAAAATGACTTATAAGGCCTAATTTTTATAATTGTAGACCACATAAGACCCTAACAATTAAAAATGTATCAAAAGACCTAATTTTTGTAATTCAAGACTAATGCAGTCATTTTTTGCTCCCTACTTTGACCTAATCCCGTTGACATGCTGACCTGCACAAGTAACGCATTGAGCCACAGACCACTGTTGTGGTGGCCGATGGCACTCCGATGCTAAAGTCAGACAGGGATAAGAGGAAAGTGTAATGTTGTAAACAGGGAATTTGTAGCGTACCTTAGCTTACCAACCACATATCTTATTTATAGTGCAGGAGTCCTAGTTCTATTAGGTCATCGAAGGCGTAGTTTAAAAAGGAGATCTTCGTGGAGATCATTATCTAATTAGGAGTTGTGATGTAGGAGGGAAGTTCCATGTTAGCCCTGTGCTCTTAGATACGTGGGAGATAGTTCCCAATCAAAGAGCAATCCATAGAAGGATGTTTCCCTGTGTGGAATGTACTCTGGTATTTGCTTCCTAGTTGGAAGCAAATAGTTGTTGTAGTTGTCCGTTCGAAGTTGATCCTCGAGATACTTGCCTTAGTAGGACTTGCGGGTATTGAGAATAGTTGTGAGATGTATAGGCCTTGCACGTTGTGAGAGCTCAGGTCCATCTGGCAGACTATATCAGGCGGGTTTAGAACAGCTTGGGCTGGATCAGTATTGGGCTGACGCTGGGGCCTGTGATTTCTCGAGATCATCATGACAAGTGTCTGGCTCAGGGATGTGACCATTTTTATGTATCATCAGTTACTCCCCCCGAGTTAGTAGGCCGTCACATCGGTTCGCTGGGTCATCTCTTTGAAAAGATACGCCACTCATGATGATGATTGAGTCTGCATCGCTACTTGAGCCATGCACTGCATAAATTGAACGTGCATCGATTCAGTGAAAAAGAGGCGGAAACCTAATCCTTATTTAGGTCATCCATAGTGCAGAGCCTGACATTTCTGAGCCTGGCCTTGCTGAAATCTGTACGAGGTTTGGGGTCCCCGAGGACCTGCCGTTTTATGTTTTGAAGGGTGACCAGACGCCAATGTTGCCACCGACGGGGTTCATCTATTTGCATCGAAAGATGCTTCAAATCATAGTGCATTTTCTTGTTCTGGATGTGATCTGGGACTCCTCCGACCCAGTTGGGGCTTAATGGATATATGATCATCCTTATTAGGGCGAAAGAGGCTGGCGTCCGTGTGACTCTACGAGTAATCCAATTGTTAACCTCTCCTCAACTGATGAGTAATGTCATCTGTAAGATGATGTCGCCGGCTTGTTTCGTGAATCTGCCTGATGATTTGAAGTTTTTGCAAAAGTATTGCTTCTTAGCTCCTGCGGATTCGAAGTATTTTCGATACAAGGCTCGAACGAGAGTTCAGGCCATTTCGTAAGTTCGACCTTTTCTCTTGACTTCGATATGCTTGATTGCAAGCTAGCTGATCATTACTTGTGTTTCTTTACAAGAAGGTTTCCCACTACTCCCCTTACCCTAGAGGAAAAAAACACTATGGAGACGTTCCGCGGTTTGTCAATAAAGAACATGGTGGATGTCATAAGTGTCTCCAACTTCATTTGTAGTAGGCTGTGGGACAACTGGCACGTGGCCCCCGCTATTTACTGAATGGGGCCCTTTCTAGGAAAAGGAAGTCCACTAGGGCAAAAGCTCTCGTTCTGTTTGACGTGGCGGAGTCGTCTAAAACATTTTCCTCTTTTGTGAGTTCAAAGAGGTCCCGTGTCCGATCTGGGCTACTTTCAGCATGACCTGCTCTAGATAGAGAAGTGCACGAATCTGATCGGCCTGTCAAGGCGAAGACCGATGTGTCCGGCTGGGAGATGGATTACCTATAGTTTTCATGGGTTGAAGACAAGTCAAATCTTAGTGATGCGCAGGCCGAAGCTTTGAATGAGCATCTAGTGCGGGTTGCAATGGCGGCCCATTGGCGTGTTGTTTGAAAGTGGCCCTGGCACAAGCCAATTTTCTTGTAGTCCGCACTATTTTCCGTCTCGTTCCAAGCCACAATTAGAAGTATTGGAGGGTCCTTTGGATAATTCACTTCCTCCTCTTCCTCCGGACCCCGTTGAGCCGTCTCGCACTAAAGGTTTGGTTGTTCGTGTCAAGGGAAATGTCACGGATGAGAGCATGGGAGTAGTGGCAACTGCAAAGGGTGGTGCTAGCGTGATTCCTAATCCGGGAAGGCTTCATCCGGATGCGCAGATAAGTTTGTTTGCACCAGACTTGGTAAGGATGAGCTCTCAGGTCTGGCACCAGGAGGTTGGCGTGGAGTACGCTTCAAGGAAGAATATAGCAGACATCACAGCTAGCTGATGGATAGCGCTCTGAAGCCCGAGGGGGATACGCTGGAATGGTGGATGGATACGGGTTTAAAGTACCTTATGTTAAGTATGTCTCATTTGAGCCAGGTGTCCATTGATGGGACAAAATTCGAGTTGGCTCGTGAGAGGGTATAGACCATGGAGCGTGTCTTCTCCCACATGCAAGAGCTATATTCTGTCGCGCTCTTCGAAATTTAGCAGCTGTAAAAGTAGGCTGAGAAGAAGAGGCTTGATCAGTCGATCGTGGCCGCTGAGACTCAGAAGGCTCGTCTGGAGGTCCTTGAGCATGATTTGGCAAAGGTGGTGTCTGAGATAAACGAACTCAAACATGAGTTGAGCCGGATCCGCAAAGACGTAGAGGTTGCGCAGGAAGCAACGGCTAAGGCGTGTTCTGAACTAAGGTGTCTTGCTGAAGAGAATGCTTTGAATGAGGCCGAATCGGCTGCTCAGAAGCAGCAACTGGAATCCGACATGGAGTTCAATGCTCTAGAAGCAAGGAAGGCCAAGGACCAGCTCGAACTGGAGTGGCATGAGCTTAGTGCCATAAAAAGCAGCCTAGCCTCGGAGTAATCTCAGGTTGGAGTTGTTGGACCGTAAACTTGTTGACTCGAAGGCGCGGGAGGAAGACATTTTGCAAGAACAATGTAGATGCGAGTTCCATTGGTTTGTACATGGTAGGCTGAGCTACTTGCATTAATGAAGGAAGAACATCCGGAGTGGGATCTCTGCCGTTACAGGAAGATGTCGTATGCAGACTTGTCCATTGCCTTTGCGTCATTGGACGAGGAGGATAGTTTGGGCCCTGATGCCCAAGCCGTGGTGCGTGTGGACGCAGCTCCTGCTCCTTTTCCACTTAGCTTAGCTCTTCTGTTTCTGTACAATTTCCTGATAAGGAGTGAATTCCTTACTCTTGTACCCATTTCGTCGACCGTTAATAAAAAACATTTTTATCCGTTTTGTGTTTGTTGTCTCTATTGCATGTCTTTCATTTCGCTTTGTCGTCTTGCTTTGACATAGGATGGTTGAATCAATAGGATGTTGAATGGTTTGTCTATAGTAGAGAGCTTGGCCGCTCTGTATTGCAAATGACTCAGGATCATTGTTGCATAGTCATGTCTGATAGTGGGCATGTTACGGACAATTTAGCTGGGGTTGAGTTGCACGAGCTGTGTCTGGTCTCCAAGGTAAGCTGCTTGAGGCTTGCCTTGCTAGTCAGATTGGTCAGCTGCAGCTACTGCTATGGGTGAGTTGCGATGGCCGAGTGTATACGTCAGCGCATTTTTGCCGAATCAGACGTTGTAAGCTCGGGCGGACACACTAGGTAGCATTTATTTGGGCATTGGTCGTACGATCTATGTATCGGCTCGAGTGGCCTTTGCTGGTAATAGGATGCCAGTTTGTTTAAGCGTGAAGACGCTGACTTAGCTAGATTTGTCTTGGCGACCGCTGTTTCAAAAGAGAGCGGGGGTCGCGTGGTGAGCTGCATAGGGCTCCCACCTTTCGAACCGTCTATGTCCGAACGACGTGGACTACAGGTTCGAGAAGTAAGGATTTGGCGACTAGTTGAAAAGCGATAGTCCTGTGGCAAGCCATCGACATAAATCGGAAACTAACTAGTCCCCCATCTTTTGAACCATCTATACCCACGCGATGGGGGCTACAAGTTCGAGTTCGGCGACCAGGCTGAAAAGCAGTGATCCCATGGCAAGCCGTCGAGATCAGTTTAGGATTGACTAGGCTCCCACCTTCCAAATCATTTACACCTATGAGCATCAAGCTACAAATTTGGGAGTTTTCAGCGGCCACGCTGAAAAGCAGTGGTCTTGTGGCAAGCCATCGGAATCAATTTGCAATTGACTAGGCTCCCACTTTCTAGAATATCTACACCCACGCAATGGGGGTAACAAGTCCAGGGTTGTTGATTCGGCGGCCATGCTGAAAAGCAGTAGTCCCATGGCGAGCCGTTGAATATGTTCGAGACTGACTAGGCTCCCATCTTCTAAACTATCTACACCCACGCAGTGGGGGCTACAAGTCAAAGGTTGGTGATTTGGCGGCCACGTAAAAAGTAGTTTTTCCGTGGCGAGCCATCGAAATCAGTTCGGGATTGACTAGGCACCCACCTTCCAAACCATCTACACCGGCGTAGTGGGGGCTACAGGTCTGGGCTTTGATCAGAAGCTTTAATTGCCAGTCGTCACCAGCTAGGCTTACCTGATTGGGTTCGGCAATCACCGATCGTGGAGGGGCAGTGATCCCTGGCGGGTCATCATCACCAGGCGTGATAGTGCTGATTAGACTCCCACTGCCTAGACCATCAGGGTCCGCACTGGGTGGACTAGGTGTTGGGGCATACCAGAAGCCATCGTCGTCAGCTTTGGCTGACTAGGCTTGCTCGGTTGGGGAGGGGTTCCGCCCGTTTGAGCGAGTGCGAACCCATGTCCACTAATGTCGCACACTATGTGGACAACATTACCTTAAAACAATAAGCGATCCGTAGGTACGATCCGTGCATCAAGGTTGATTTGGATTTGTGCACAGACCAAGCATGTAGCAAAATACTGTTTGAACTTTGAATAGTGGGCCGAGTGGATCAAGCCTTTAGGCTCGCAAAGAAAGAGTAAGGGTTTCTTGTACAGTTACGTGTATGTCACAGATCGCGTGGTGACACGTGTATGGGGTAAGTTGCGGGATGGTTGAGTACCGATTACTCCCCCTCAATTGATGGGGTTGCATGCAGTGTCATTAATTGAATGAACGTGATCTGCGCACTTTCCTTGGGAACCATCGTCTCTTCATTTCCCACACGGTATTCAATGGTTGGCAGTTAATGTAAAAGGCCCGTTTGGTGAAACATTACGCCTATATAATGGTGTTTTCCAATCATCGTAGGCATTATCTTTCACAATGCTTATCTCCTGTAATGTTCTTGTTTGAAGAGAATGTCTTGGGTTTTCCAAAGTCTGAAGGGAGATCTCTAGCAATGGAGTCCTCGAGTGTTCTGACATTTGCACTGATCAAGTATGATGATAGTTGTTGTTATGTGTGGTCACTTGTTCTGGGTGGGCACGTAGTTGATCTTCTGAGATCTCGAAACTTCTTCTCATATCGCGGAGAAGTAGTACGGATTCTCTCCCAAGGGAAGAGTTCGTCGTTCATTTGCTGGTGCCTTATCGTTGTTCCTGGATGTTTAATTTCGAAGATAGTACCAGCGGCCATCGTTCGAGCGCCTGCCCCCACCACTTCTCGATTAGCTCCGTCGCCACGCCTTCCGCTGGAAGTCGGCATCTGGGTTGAGGTGGAGTTGGACATGGCCAGTCGAAGTGGGCCATTGATTCCCAAATATTCTTGTCTTCCTTACGCAGGAAGGTGTATACGTTTTAAATTCACCTGATACTTGTCCCAAGTTCACAGAGTGTGCAAGTTGGACTCAAATTTTTGCCGGTGCTACCGGTTGCCGATTTTGTACCACCTCAGACCATATATGAGGGGTATGTCTGTGGAGGTGTTTGAACATGATGCTTTCATCCTGCTCTTGCCCAGTCCTGTCTCCACGGAGAAGTTGAGGAGTGGAGTCTTCTTCAGAGGCCTCTCATAGTAGAATTGTCTAAACGAGTCGTTTACTTCATGTCGCATTGTATTCAGATGCTTGTAGTATGTAGTTTTTTGTATCCGCCTCCAGGCGCTTGTTGTTACATCTTTCCAATAATCAATAGAGTTTGTTTTCGTAATTTTTTATTTATTTTTTAAATGATTGCAAATCACATAAGTCTTTAAGAACTAAAACTCTACATTGACTATGGAAGGGAAACAAACGACTGAAAGTATACTAACTATTGACGGGGAGAAATTGATCATGGCCTTGAAGTGAATTCAGGTTACCCTTGTGGATCATTCAGTGGACTGTCGAGGCGCTTCAGAGTTTACTGAAGAGTAAACCTTGTAGAGGGGCGAGTCTTCGTGCCGACAGAATGTCAAGGGGATGTGCTCCCGCTTACCATGGCCTCTCCATTTCGCTGGGCAGAAGAGCTTATTGCTCCTGTACCGCTTAAATGTGATGTCTCTAACGTCGTTTGGCTTGGCACTGGTTCAGGATGCTCTGTAAGATATAGTCGGATCTGGGAGCATTCTATCGGTTTTAGTGTAACGTAATGGAAGCCTTGTGTCGTAGGTTGGTCTCCACGTATTGTCCCTTCTGAGTGGTTAGCAGTATACTTAACGCACGGGTGAAGGGTGGAGACTACTGCTTCCATCTAGTAGAGCCATGGTCTTCCCAAGATAAGGTTGTAGGTTGATGGCGCATCTACTACCATGAATCCTCGAGTGGCAGATGTGTTTGCCTTCATTCGCGAGTTGTGTCCACATCTCCAGTAAGGTTCGCTTGCAAGACCTGTATGACTGGTCTTCATTTGATCCAATTCCATGAAGGACATAGATTATCCCTGGGGTCTCCTTCTCTATTTCTTTAACTGACTCCCCTCTGTCCCCGGTTCTTTCTGGCCACTTTTCAGAGTTCATGAATTCCTTCATTTTGCCTCTGTGAATCCAATACTCAACTTCACACCTCATACCGTTGCATTCGTTGGTATCGTAGCCACCCTCCTAATGGTACGTGCAATACTTGCAGTTGCCATGCTTGGCGGGGTCTGCGCGTTGCTTTGGGGGCCACTTTAGATCCTCCCAGTTCTTCATGGAGTTTAGTATGTCTGACAGGCTAGAATGAGGGGTGTCACAGTCCTGGATCCAACGTAGTTGGATGTTTTCTCTAGCCTGGACCAACTAGGGTCTAACCTGTTGTCATTGTGCTTTTTCTTGCCTTGTTCTTCATCCTCATGTCTTTTTCCCTCTTTCTTGTCCTTAGGAGCGGAGGGCTTTTTCTCGCATTTGGTTTCCCTCTTCATGGTTCTCAACTCCACCAAGGTAATGTGTTTTTGTGCGAGCTTGAGCAGATCTGTCATGTCCAAATGGGGCTCTAAGGTGAGGTCTTCGTAGAGCTTTCCTTCCATGAGGCCCTACAGTGAAGGTTGTCATGGTCGTGTCGTCACTGCATCCGTTGATGAGAGTCAGCTCGTTGTTGAGGCGTGTGACATACTCTCTGAGAGTCTCATGGGTCCCTTACTTTAGTGAGAGTATGTAGTGTGGGCTTGTTTGCAAACGCTGGCTCCCTATGAAACGTGTCAGGAACTCCATTGTCAGTGTCTTGAAGGAGTCGATCGACCTTTGCGGAAGGCTGTGGAACCATGTCAGTGCTAACCTCTTCAGGCTGGTGGGAAAAGTTCTGCACATCAGTGACTCTGATCCTTCTTTAAGTGTCATTACGTGCTGGTAATGGCGCAGATGGTCGAATGGATCGGTGGTTCCATCGTAGAAGTCGAGCTTCGAGGGAGTGAACTTTCTCGGAAGGACCTCATTCATGATCTGATCCACAAATGGTGGGACGGAGAGGTGGGTCGTGCGCCTCTCTGCGGAGGGGGTTCTGAGGGCCAAGTCTCTCTATCCTGGTAGTGGGCTCAGCGTTAGCCATGTAGCCTCCCCTAGTCCAATGAGAACTAGCGGGGGTTTGGCTTTCCTGTGCTTGCTCCCTGCCATCCTCTGGAGATGGACGCTCGTGCTGCTCCTAGACTCCATTAGCAGGTGGTGGATTTTGTTGCATAAGCGCCTCCACCGCCTTGGCTATCTGTGGAATTTGAGATGACATCCTATTGATTCGGGGGTCCGTCGTTGCTGTTGTAGTCTGCAGCCCATGTATGACTGGAGCCTTTGAAAGCGGAGATACTACGTCGGCCTGAGCGTTTGACGTATCCCCTTGCTCTCTGTTGTTGTGTGACTCAGTTGTCGCCATCTCTCTAGGTTTTGAAAGGAGACGATGCTAGTAAAAAAGTTAAGAAAACTATCGTCTCTACAGACGGCGCCAAACTGATGCAGTCATTTTCCGCTCCCTGTTTTGACCTAATCACGTTGACTTGCTGACCTGCACAAGTAACGCCCGTGAGCCATGGACCAACGTTGTGGTGGCCGATGACACTCCAATACTAAAGTTAGACAGGGATCTGAGGAAGGCGTAATGTTGTAAACAGAGAATTTGTAGTGTACCTTAGCTTACCAACCTCATGTCTTATTTATAGTACAAGAGTCCTAGTTCTACCAAACCATCAACGGCGTAGTTTAGGAAGGAGATCTTCGTGGAGATCCTTCTCTAATTAGAAGTTGTGTTGTAAGAAGGTAGTTCCCCATTAGCCTGTGTTCCTAGATACACGGGAGATAGTTCCCAATCCAAGAGCAATTCGTAGAAGGAAGTTCCCCTGCGTGGAATGTACCATGGTATTTGCTTCCTAGTTGGAAGCAAAGAGCTGCTGTAACTGCCCGTCCGAAGCTGATCCTCGAGATACTTTCCTTAGTAGGACTTGCGGGTATTGAGGATAGTTGTGAGACGTATGGGCCTAGCACGCTGTGAGAGTTTGAGTCTGTCTAGCGGACTGGATCAGGCGGGTTTAGAACCGCTTGGGCCGGATCAGTGTTGGGCTGACGCTGGGGTCTGTGATTCCTTGAGATAATCATGACACACATGTCTGGCTCACCGTTTTTATGTATCATCAAAGACTATTAAAGGCCACAAAGCTAAACCATGGCTAAAAGATATGTAAAAAGGCAAATATACCCATATTCGTAGACACATTGACGTGGTGTTGTTATTTATGTATTCAAATTCTAGTTACATTGAAACAAACGAAATATGTAATTTTTAACGCAATTTGATATTTTTTCAAAGTTGTTTCATGTTCCTAAAACATGACTAATCGATTCTTGCTGGGTAATCTGGAAGTAAAAAATAAAATAAAAATATCTAAAAGTAAATTTTGATTGATTTTAAGGTGAATAAATTTTGAAAATTGACCACTTAAGTTAAAGGGTAAGAATGTCTTTCTAATTATTTTTTAACCATAGGCTGGGTTTGTGATTTTTTAGAGTCTTTAATTATAAAAATTAGGCCTTTTGAGGCATTTTCAATTGTCAGAGTATGACGTGGTCTATAATTATAAAATTATGACTTATAAGTCATTTTCCCTTTTTTTCTTCACGGACATCTTTCCATTTGTTCATTGGATTAAAGGTAAGTGAGAAACAAATTTTTGAAGTTGGACTGCCTATGCCGAAATGTGACTGTTGCAGATGACTAATGTTTGAATGCAAGTTTCTACTACTGCAAATTCTGTTTTGAAAATTATAGCATGTTCTACATCTTGTCTAGTTTCTAAATCATTTTTTTGGATTGTAATTTGGATAACTGCTTCAAATGTAAATGGAATTCTCGTAGCCACTATGCAATCTAGATAGCGTACTGTTTTTTAGTTCACTTCAACTTTCTGACAGTTAAATGATTTTTTAGAATTTTTCTGAGAAAACTTTGGTTTGTTAGTAATTCATAGAAATTTAAGACTTGAATTTGATGAAGTATTGAGCTCTGGATGATTTTTCAAAGACAATGTGTCAGTTCTGAAAAAATATTTTTGGATTTCATTGGCTTTTTGTTTTTTACTAGTTGCTTGTTTCAAGGGCTACTAATTATTTTGAAAGTGGAATTTCAGGTTTTACACAAAGGAACACTTGACAAAGAGCTTTGGTGAACTTAGTGAACAATAGAGGACACACATGGATCATAATTAGGATATTTTTTGTTTTCCGAGTGATTTGGACGACTTAAATTTTTACTATTATTAAGTTTTAATAAATAAAACAGAGTCCAAGATACACCTGGAAGAAAAATGAGGTACCTCTCTCAGCCCACTTCGAATCTTCTGCAATAAGTATTTCTGGAACATTTTTTAGTATAAAATTATTGCAAGATATTGAACTGCGCTAAAATACGTAAAGTGGATCTAGCTATTTGCAACTAAATGGGATTTGATTACCCATCTCATCACTCCAATTCATTCAAATTTGGCCAAATTTACTACAATGAATTCAAATAATTAGAACCAATAGAAGTGGTGTTCATAGGACCTCAGAAAAAAAATAGATTGTGTCAAACTATTTCGATGCAAGGTTGCTCTAGAACCAATTGGTATGCGCCGATAAATACCAGTGTGACTGCACCGCCTTTTCTTACATTTTCACGTAGAGAGTGGTGTTTCGACAAAATTTTACCCAAGTCTAATCTTACTGTTATTAGGAATACAATGGGTTCTTGAAAGTTTTTACGTGATAGCTAAATCTCGTAAGAAATCCTTGGATCTTAAAGGCGTCTTTCAAAGGCTTAGCCAATCCTAACACACCAATCAGAGTAAAATCGAGCTAGAAGGTGTCTATACCCAGTCTGGTAGTCTAAGAAGTTTTTACGTAATAAACTACCCCTTACTTACTTTAAGACATGTGGAAAAATCTAACTAGGGTGAGAATTGATTTTGAGGCATTCAGAATCATTCTCCACTTCAATTAGATTGGTTTTTAAAAATCAATCATCCCTTGCACGTAATTGAAGATAATCAACTTGTTGTTTGCTAGATGGATGGATAAGAATTGATTGAGCCTTGTTTGTGTGCCATGATTAGTGTCACCCTTTTATATGCATTCGCATATTGCATTTAGTTTAGGTCATATGTTGCATTAGATTTTAGTTATTTTCAAAAAAATAAATCACGTCAATATATATATTCCAATCAAGTTTAATTCACGTCTATTGCATTTAGTTTAGGTCATATATATATATCTCAATCTAGTTTGATTCAAATTCAGTGTCAAAGAGTTTCTCTTGTGTTAGGAGCCATACAGTTATGGATTTTCATTGAAAAAATCATGTCAATGTTGAAACAAATTATTTTGCCTTAGTAAACCAAGGTCAACCCTTAGAATCAAGTTTTGCTTATGACAATCATTTTTTACAAAATAGATATAGAAACCAACCACCTTGGAACAAACACCAACCCAATTGAGGTTATGAACCTTTTAGGCCCACACCATCTTTTGGTCTCCAATATTTGCATAACAATGAGTCTTATTTTAGTCGTTATACTATGCCTTTTGTAGAGACCAATCCATGCCACATCATGCAAAATATGCAGTTCACGTCATCTTCATTCTAAAAGATCATATATCAATATATGCAATCCTTAAGTTAGTTCATACGAGAGACAAAACAACATCAGCAGGCCACTGACCAACTTTTGACTGAGATTTGGGATTTAGTGTGTCAAAATGATGCGTTGATGAGTGTTAGGGAAGAATGTGAAGAAGGTCTATTAGAGGAAAGTGGGAGATTTGATGAATCGTGTCACATTGGTATACCTATATCAATCCCTCAAACTCCCCACATAGAACAAGATGAGTGGATAAAATACGTGAGACAATATGGGTGAATCATGAATGTTGTATTCAAAATGAAATTAGTCATGATGATTCTATACCTAACCCTGTGCTTATTGATATAGATCTTATGTACACTCAAGATGTTGACATAAGTGATTATCCAATTGAAATTGCCTTGTGACTCTTGTGTTCTTTTGAAATTGGTGGAACATCCATTTCCAATACAAAGGTATAACCTGAGAAATTTGTTAAAATTCTACCCAGTTTTAGGAAGTTCCCCGAGTTTAGACTTGAATTGAATGTTTCCAAAATCTTGGAGGATTATTTTGGGAAATGTGTAATAAATTATGATGAACTTAAAGATGTCGATGACCTATCCATGCCTAACCCATGGCCTCTCCTAAAACACCAAATTGATTTTGCTCCCGTTGACAAGTTGAACTTGTATCATTCTCTTGAGGAAATATTTTCTAAGCCAAATTTAGAATTTTATTTTGAAAGATTTCCTCAAAAAGACATGACAAATCAATTGCATCTTATTGTCTCATATACATATGTTTGGCATGACCCACAAATGTTTAGGTTGTTATTGTATGATTCAGTGTTAGACTATGATTTTAGTGTACATAGTAAATCAACTGAATTAAAAAAAAAATAAACAAAAATTTAAAAATAAAAAAAAATTCATTTTTTTTGTTTGAGTCTTTTGGAAAATCACTTTACTATGATTTGATCGAAACCATTTCACATCTTACTTTTTTATCATAATTGAAGTGATCTGAGAACTCATGCATTTTTCCATTTCTACTTATTATTGTCGATTTGTTTTCATGGTCGACCCAATGAGTCATAGTTAAGAACCATAAACCTCAACGCATAGGAATGAAATCATAGGACCTTAGCCTAGAAGTATAGTAGTTAGTCAATTATAGACAAGGGTAAGTACTACACATTGCTAGAAATTATGTGATAGCACACATGTAGAGTCGTGCCCTAGCTATCTGTTCTGGTTAAAATTGAAAAGTGGACTGATTCTTTAGTGAACTTATAGAATACTAGTGGAAACTTGACCTTGTGAGCTTTTTAGCATTTCTTTTTTCTGAGGGGTAAATGCTAAATTCTAAATTTATTGAGTCTGTCATTTTATCGTTGCATGATCTCTATATTTTTCTTGTTTTTTTTTTTGAATATTGAAAAAAAAATTAAAGTTGAATCATTTCACCACGGTTGTTTCTGAAGTTTACCCAAGGCATAAAACCTATATTAATTTAGGAAAATGATTATAGTTTTTTTTTTTTTTTAATTTGAGCCTTGTAACCTACCCTATTTGTTGTTTACCCTGGAGCCAATTCAAAGCATGTTATATTAGGCTTTTGTTGTTTAGCATGTTAACCACCAATTTCAACCCACTATCACCCAAATGTGTTTACCATTTCCTTGTCCTTTTGTGAAGAGTTCAAGACGAGTTGTCAAACAAAAGTTATATCATATTCAATTTGTACTCCAAATACCAAAAGCCTACAAAGAGCTTCAATATCAACTACTATATTGTATATTACCACGATTAAAAAAACAAAAAGTGTAGTATTTTACCATCAACACGGAAGCTCAAAAGCAATTAAAACAGAAGGAGTTGAGTCAAGCATTAAAATTTCAACCTTATGTTTATCATGGACGAATTTTAACTTTCCCAAAAGCACCTTCTTTATTCTTATCTTTCCTGGTTTGCCCTTGTCCTAAGCCCCATTACAACCTAGTCAAAATCCTATTTTGATCCTTAGAAAGGTATGACCGTAATGTGGAGGCTAAATTAAGAATAGTTGTGGTGAATGAAGTCATCACTCTCAATGGATGATATTCTTTCTTAAGATCATATCTTCTCAACTCTTGATTTTCTATCTTTTGATTAATGTGAAATATCTCAAATCCTAATCATTTGTTCACATACATTGACAGAAATTAGCCAAATCTCTGTGTGATTCATTCTGAGCGATTATATTATCTTGTGAGATTTGAAGTCAAAACAATTGTTTTGTAAGTAATCTTAAGTTAGGTCCACTCTAAACTAAAGCCTATAACAAATATGTTAATAAGTGCACTCAATGTAAACTTGAATGAAAATCTTTGGCTTATATGAAATGCTTACTAATGTCTATTATCGACTTAATCCCAGTCAGATAGGTAAGACGACTATGTCCTTTATTCCTTGAGCAAGTGGATAGGAACTCTCTGAGGCAAAATAAAGAAAGGATTGCATAAATCTTGGATAAAGTCTTGAGTCCTGAGTATCACCGCGTTTGTGGATATCATATTTGGAAACCCTCACGAAACTATAATTCGTCAACTAGGGAAAACCTGGTTTAAAGGCTTGTTGCAAATGCTAAATGTAATCATGAGTCCTACGAAAGTGAGTTAGGTTTTAGTTTTTTATTTTCTTTTCTTTTGATCAAGTACTAGAAAAATGTAGGTTTAGGGGATTTGATAAGCATATAAATGAGACATTTTATGCCCCTATATATACAATTGCTAAGTCCAATTATCTAATAAAAATATCTCTTTAAGTGTACTTTGTGCATTTTGTAGAAATTCAAGCATTAATGTCAAATCATACATAAAGTGGCACAATAAGGTTAAGTTTAACAACTAAAAAGTTCATTAGAAATTCACAAATACATTGTCAAAGACCAAAGATATTCAAGCCCAAGATTCATGAAGTCAAACCCACAAAGCACCGCCATCTATGGATCTCGAAGAAATCAACATGAAGATCTGACATCGATATGGCCAACTTTATCATAGCCAAAATAATCCCTACAAACTCCAAAAGTGTTGAGTCAAGCTCCACTATCCATTATCACATTTTTACCCATTCCCTTATTTGCATAATTCACATCCAAGTCATTTTTCCTTATTTCACTCAATCACTTTTACACTTTTCCATATTTTTACACCATCACTTTTACACTTCACCTTATTTCACTCCAATACTCTTCCTTATTTTTACTCCAACATTTTCTCTAATTTCACTCCAACACTCCATTACCTCATTATCCCTGCTTTTCACCTTCCACCCTTCTTCACCTATAAATACGCCACACTTCGAAATACTAAAAAAAGACTTTGGAAAGAGAAATATTTGAAGTAGTTATAGTTTAGAGAGAAATAAGTGAAGTTTGGCTTGAGCTTACCATGTTTGGCTAACATCCCACCTTAGGGTGTGGGTAAGCCCATGGGAGGATAGCTCCATGAAGGCTTTTTTGGATTTTTTATTTTATTTTATTTTTCCATTTTCATGTATTAGGGAAGCATGTTTAGTTAGATTAGTTTTGTAGTTTGGTTATGTCATGAACCTATGAGGTAAGTTAGATGTTTTGTATTTCATTATATGAATTCAACTCACGTTTTCGTCTTCTAGTTCTCGAGATCAAGATTAGACAAGTTTCTATACTTGCAATTTCTCTAACAAGCCCCCAAGTATAGTGTTTACATATTGTTAGTTTAAGTTACATTATGATTGTTAGACATTTTGTATTTCACCATGGTGGATTCCTTTTATGCTTTTAAATCTGTATTTGTTTCTTAGGTTTCTAATATAACATAGGCTTGAGATCAATTTGCTCATAATGCCATATTTTCTATCCTAATGTGAGATGAGAGTCCACCTTAGGATGTGTTAATGACTTTGGAAAAGATTAATCTAAGAGTGGCCTATTGGTGTCTTCTACTCATGATGGTAAACCCAATGCACTAAATCTCACATTTAGGTTTACTTCGCATTTTTATTTCATACACTTCCATTGTTTTATCTTTTCATCAACAACTTTTTATTTTACTAGGGTAAGTGTTGTAAGCTGATTTACTAAATTGATTTTCATATATTAGCCCTCCTTGTCGGATTCGACCTGTTTTTGTCGCTTTGTAACTCAATAGACAATTGTGCACTTGGGATAAGATTTGAGATCAATCACTCAACTTGAATGGTTAAGATTTTTTTTAGGGGGAAGGGGGGTGAGGAGGGTTACAAACACAAGTTTTCACTTGAGTATTCTCCTTCAAGTGAATCAACTAAACTTGTGAGCTTTATGTTGTTAACTCACTTAAAGTTGCAACATAAGCCTTTGACAAGTTTAGGCGTAGAAATTCGAAGTTGAATACTTCCGATCGTTCTCAAAACAAATTCTATTTTCAAATATAAACTATTTGCCCCCTATGGTATCTCACACTTTCATATTCGAACACCCTAGTTTCCTGCATTTGAACTAGTTTTTTTTTTTTTTATCATTTATTCAATCAAATGTTCCTCAAGAAAAATTTTAGTTTATATTTTCTTTAATTCAAAAATCTCAATCAAATCTTCATGGTACCCCCTGCAGTTATTTCTACACTTTTGACCTTGCGTACTTGCAAGAGGGATTTTAAAACACATCAATGTTGTTCCAGGTTCATGACTCCAACCGCAATACAGTATGTTATGGTTATGGGAAAACTATGTAATTCTCCAATGAGGAGACACGTTATTCTTCCATTGTTTTTATGGACAAAATTGTTACAATAGAAAGAGATTTTTTTTTCCTAATTGATGAAAGAAAATATTATGAGAATAATACAACTACGGGAATGTAATCTCCTGGAGAATGGAAAAATGTCATCTATTCCTCAGGGGCAGATCCAGGAATTTGGGTTGGGGAGGGATAATATTATTAGTATTAGATTAATTCCATTTGTGATGTGAATAATATAATCATTGCAATAATAATTATTATTACACATCAAAAATTTTACTCATGCTAATTTTTAGTGAACCTCTTATAATCTACATTTTCTTGTGCATTTTTTGAAGTCATAAACATTGTCAAATGTGATTTAGGTTCTGATTTTTTTTTATTGGGTTTAGTTCAGAATTGATATATATATAGGCAATGATATTATAAGTATTTAAAAAAATAATTTAACAAAATATCACAATTTCACAAATGACATTCTTATTCAACAAAGGAATAAATCAACAAGAAATTACACGCAAAAGCAAATAAAGTACGTTTATTAGTTTTGAAGTTTGTAATTTTTATTTTTTGATTTATAAAAGTTAAAGATTTTCATTTTGGTGAAGCAATATTTTACCATTTCAAGATCAAAACATGCGATGTATAGTGCACAAGGAGATTTCATAAAATAATAAAAAAGTAGAAAATAAAAATAAAAATGTAAATGGTCAAATCTCATATAAATAAAATATCAAGTGATATGCACGCCTGGGTAATAAAACTTATAAATTTGGAAACAAGATGGGTTTCATTTTTTTTCTCGGAACATGGGAAAGCCATCTAGGATTTACAATTAACCAAAATTCATAAAACTAACTTTTAGTTTTAAATTAGAAAAATGGTATTTTGAGTTGGCACTCATTAATTTATAACTATTAGAGTTTGATCATTGTTTTGAAAACTATTTGAGTTTAACCCTCTTTTTCTGATGAAACTGTTAACTCCACATCATTGGCTGGTCAAAACTATTTTTTAGACCATTTTGCCCTTACCTTTGGTTAAACCATAGTTAAGTCCAAAAAAATTGTTGGAAAAGATGAGTATTAAACCCTAATTATTTTTCACATTCCACTTTCTTCTTCTGTCAATGAATCGATTTATAAAATCTGAATCATTCAAGAAATTCAACCAATTCACATATCACAAAACCCTAAATCCATCAAACAAAACCTATATATATCCATTCATTTATTTTCTTAATTGAATCTAATATAAAGAAGAAGAAGAACCACCCAAATATAATCCCAAACAATTAAAGTTCCATACCTTCAATCACCAAGATAATCAAATAATTACAATATTACAATGAAAATTATACAACCCAAAACAGAACTGAACATTAAGGTTAAAATCAAATATGAGATAAAATACAAAGAAATTTCTTTACGATAGATTGACCTGAAACAAAAAGATTGGATTTGATGATATTAATTATGAGGCAAAGAGAAGAAGATCCAAGTAAAGTGAGCAATAGGCAATAAATTGCAGGAGAAAAACAAAGAAATGGTGTGGGAAAAGTAAATGGTGAAAGAGTGATTGAATACAAATCTTTCCTTGAAATCCTTCCCCTTTTCCAAAAATCAGTAGAATATCAACTTGTGTGACAATGTAAACAAAAGGGCAGTAAGTAAGCTTCTGCACATGTAAGTCTTAGAAATAATCAACATTAATGGCTTCCTTGAAATGATATCTAATATTATGTCTGTGTAACAAGGAGGCTCCATTTTAAGTGACAACACTTGAGTTCAGGTACGATTGACAGTGTGATTCGACGGGGATGCCGCGAGAGTTGGAGCAGTGGTAGGGGTGTGGAGGTTTCAGGAGGTGGCACCACCGAGAGGCATCTAGAGGCGGGATTGAGAGCGTGATTCAATAGGGATGAGAGGATGTGTTGCTTCGCAGCGGCAGCTGCTTCGCCTCGATAATCACCACCGCCATCTTTGCCGAGCTTTTTGGCTGAGCCCCCTTCTCTGTTAATGGGGGTGTTTGATAAATTGTCTGTGAGAGCGAGTGAGTGATTGAGATAAAGAGAAGAAATATTGGTTGGAAGGAGGTAGGGAAAGAGAATGGAGGAAGGTTAAGAGGGTGTTTGTTTGAACAATTCTACAGAGCCCGCCCTTGTGGCCTGCTCTTGGTCCGAACCATCCCAGGCACGTGCCATAGGGAGGGTGTTTGCCACGTGAGGCGACCTCAAACCTCACAGAGCCTCAAGAAGCAGAGCTTGGAGAAACCCTCGCTTGGAGAATCAGAGCTTCATCCTCCTCCTCCTCCTCAAGAATCTTCCTCCTCCTCAAGAATCAGAGCTTCCTCCTCCTCCTCCTCTACGAAGGCGACTCCTCCTCCTCCTCCTCTCCTGCGCGCCTCCTCAGAAGGCAACTCCTCCTCCTCTCCTGCGAGTCTCCTCAGAAGGCGACTCAGAGCCTCCTCCACGCCAGATCTGCTCCGCTCGGCGCCTCCTCTTCTTCTTCTTCTTCTTCTTCTTCTTCATCTTCTTCTGGTACGTAATTTCAAAATTTTTGTTAATTTATCTTCTGAAATTATACTGAAATTAAAACTTAAATTTATCTTCAAAATTTTTACACCATGAAATCAGATAATCCTGAAATTATACTACTAAAATTCATGATAATCCTGAAATTCATGATAATCCTGCAAAAATTTTGTTAATTTTTGTTAAAAAAAATAGATTTGATTAGATTTTGGCAAAAAAAAAAAAATTGTATAAACCAATAATAATTTTAGCCTAGTTGTAAAACAGATTACATATCTGATGATAACTACTCCTTTAATAGGTTCAGTAAGAAGAAACTTTAGAAGATATAAGGGATGGATAGTGTAGAAGATATTGAATTGATGGAGAATGAAAAAAATTTAGAAGAGATAAGGGATCCTACAGAAGGGGTGAAATTCAGCGACATTGATGAGTACAAACGTTATTATCAAGATTATGGTAATAAAATAGGATTTCCAGTGAAAATAAAGAATACAGAAAAAGATGAAAATGGAAAAATTATATACTTAACGCTTGCATGTGGTCGGTCTGGGCAGCATAAAAGTAAATCACAAAGTGTTGTAAACATGCGGGGTACAACTAAATGTGGATGTATGGCTAAAATTAGAGGTAAAATACTCTCTGATGGTGATGTGTTAGTGACAAAAGTAACAGTAGATCACAATCATGAATTGAGCCCCGAAAAATCAAGATTTTATCCGAAAAATAGAGTTATGAGCTCATATGCGAAGAAGAAGCTAGATTATAATGATAGGGCATGTATTAGGCCAAATAAGAATTTTACTTCATGTGTGGTTGAAGCTGGTGGTCATGATATTCTGCAATTTTCTCAGAAAGATTGTTACAATTATCTGGATAAAATGAGGAGGTTGAGACTTGGCGAGGGGGATGCGGAGGCCATTCATAACTACTTCCAAAAAATGCAAGCTAACAATGCTAATTTCTTTTATATGATGGATTTGGACAATAAAGGGAGATTGAGAAATGTCTTTTGGGCTGATGCATGGAGCAGAGCAGCTTACAAGGAGTTTGGAGATGTTGTTACCTTTGCCACTACATATTTAACGAATAAGTATGACATGCCATTTGCTCCTTTTATTAGGGTGAACCATCACGGTCAGTCAATTCTTTTGGGATGTGGATTGATATGTGGTGAGGCCGTTGAAGAGTTTGTTTGGCTTTTCAAAACTTGGCTGGTGTGTATGAATGGCAATGCTCCGATCGCTATAATCACTGATCAAGATAGGGCAATGAAGAGAGCCGTTGAAATTGTATTTCCCAACACACGACACAGATGGTGCTTGTGGCATATTATGAAGAAGTTGCCTGAAAAGTTGTCTGGTTACAATCAATATGAGGTAATAAAGTTTGCAATGCAAAGAGCAGTTTACGATTCCTTGTCTCATGAAGAGTTTGAAGTAAATTGGCATGGTTTCATTGAGAAATATTGTCTGCAAGAAAATGATTGGTTGAGAGGATTATATCTTGAAAAAATGCGTTGGGTGCCAACATATCAAAGATCTACTTTTTGGGCGGGGATGTCTTCAACTCAAAGGAGTGAAAGCATGAATGTTTTTTTTGATGGTTATGTAAATTCGAAGACCACTTTGAAGCAGTTCGTTGAACAATATGAGAATGCACTACGAAGTAAGGTTCAAAAGGAAGCTGAATCGGAGGTGGAGGAAAGATGTGAAGAGGGCTCATACAAGGGTTAAGATTGTTTATTCAGATTGGGGAATGAAGCCTGAAAGTCAAAGGTTTGACAAGATGTGCAGTCACTTCTATGAAATGGCCGACTACGCCGCTGAGGATGAAAAGAAGACATGCCAAGTTCATAAATGGATCAATTTGAAAATGGACCAACTCAAAACTGATGATGGTGATGAGGGTGTTGATTCACATGGGTTTATGGAATTTGGGTCCAACACTACTAGTTCTGGGATGCAATCCAACATTCATAGTCCATTACCGGTTCGTAGCAAAGGCCGACGCTCTAATTCAAGGATGCAACCCACAGATGAAAAGATTCGAAAAAAAATAAACAAGCAAAAAATGTGGTATATTCTGCAATATGTTTTTTTTGAATATTTAATTTCTTAAGTCTAGAATATTTGACACGTGTCATTTGTAGGGTTGTTCCCATAGTGGAATTGAAGGATCAGAATATTTGACATCGCATTCAATAAATCCAAATACCCAGGTTTGTTTTTAATATATTTACTAACGCGTAACTATCACTTATGATTGTTTACTTATGATTTGTATTTGTGGACTTCAAGGATGAAACAATTGTGTCACAATCTGGTGCATTATCAGGAATGAATCATATTTATTCGCTCCTCTCACAGGTATAAAAACCAAGGGACACACTATTTCCTAATATTGCTGTTATTTTTGCATTGCAATTCTTTATTGTTTATTTATTTATTTCTTTTGGCAGACACCAACTTCAAACACCAACATGGAGTTGCCAGACTATAGGTGGTTGTGAATTCAAAATGTTTTCACTCTTGGCCAGTGTCACTTTGTAGCAGCATGCAAGAGGGCTCATGAGTTAAATTGGTGTTTGTAGCAATTTAGTGTTTTGAGTTAAATTTGAAACACTAGCAATTCAATGAACAGTGATCAGTGTTTTGAGCTTTTGAGTTTGTAAATTTGATTAAGTGTTTTGAGTTTGAGTTGGAGTTTGTAAATTCAGTGATCAGTGTTTTGAGCTTTTGAGTTTGTAAATTTGATTAAGTGATCAGGTTGTAAATTTGGAATGGAGTTGCAGATTGTAAATTTGATTGTGATCAGGTTGTAAATTCAATTTAGGAATGCAGAGTGTAATTGTGAGTTCTAGGAATGCAGAGTGTAATTGTATATTTAGGAATGCAGAGTTCAATTTAGGAATGCAGGTTGTAAATTTGATTGTAGTTGAGCTTCTATCTTGGAATGGAGTTGCAGGCCTCCTGATATTGGACTAGAGGGCAGCGAGCTGAACCATGCCTGAGAGGTTATTGTTGATGCTGAACTGCTCCTTGGATCTCTGTGTGATGCACTGAAGTATTTGAGTTAGGTATGGAACTCGATTGGGACATACTTTAGGTATTGGTTGATGAAGTGGTGATTGATTTCAGGCAGTGCAGGAGTGTAATGGTACATTAGGATATAGAAATTGCAGAAAGCATATATGGTCTATTTTGTAGTTATGCTTGATGCTACCCTCCTTAGAGGCCAAAGTTCAAGTTTTGGTTTTGTAAAAGTTAGTGGCTTTCATCATCCAAGTTAATATCAAATCATAAGAATAAATCTAAAACATAGCTTGCATGGTCATCTGGGGCAAGTTCAACAAGTTGAATCCCAGCTTGTTCCCCCATTTTGAGATTTTTGTGAATTCTACAAGAGGCCGATAAAGCCTTCCACATAACTACGTCTGGTTCCACTGGCATGGTTCTTATCATCTCATCTGCCTTATCAAACAAACCTGCACGGCCAAAGAGGTCAATCATGCACCCATAATGTGCAATGTATGGTTCGATACCATAAACCTCAGTCATCTTATCAAAACAACCTAAACCTTCTTTAACCAACCCTCCATGACTACAAGCATTCAACACACATGCAAAAGTTATTGCATCAGGCCGAATCCCTGCAGATTCCATCGTGGAGAAGAGCTGGATTGCTTTCAAGCTCTGACCATTTGAAGCTAAGCCAGAGATAATCCCATTCCAAATGTCCACACTTTTCATTCCCACCTTCTTGAATGTTTGCACCGCACCTTCTAAACACCCACACTTGGCATACATGCTAATAAGTGCCGAACCAAGGTTCTCATCAACCTCAATACCATTCTTAAAAATATAAGCATGAATCCACATCCCTTGCGCCAATGCTCCCAAATGTGCAATCGCCGACAAAACACTAACAAAAGTCACACGATCGGGACACTCTCCACTAGCACTTTACTCTAATTCATAAGAAAACAATTGGTAAATATCAGAACAAGCAAAGAGTAGAGAAGCCAAAGAGCAGCTTGAAAACATGTACAAGGAGGTAACTCGGTCTACATATAAGCATTCTTATTCCTGATATTAACAAAATGTACATTCATTCATAACATAACTGAATACACGTTTGAAATACCACTTACAGAGTATTCAAAATGCCACATGTTTGAACAAAAAAACTACCATTATCATAAGAAACACCACTAGCAGTGCATTAATCAAATCCCTTGTCAATGCCCATTTATCATTGTTCGCTTGAGCTTCACCCGCGCGAGCGTGATACTGATTATTCCTATCTTCGAAGAGATTTCTTGCCTCGTAGTCCTTATTTTTGACCTCTGCAGCAGATGATGAGCTTGCCTCGTCATTATATTCCACCACTTATGAGCAAACCCACTCTTTATAACTAGCATGAGCCTCGGCAGCTGAGGCAAAACCCTTGTACAAACTACCTCTATACCCTGTTACTTGGATTGAACAATCTTGCCAAGTTGCGTAAATTCCAGGGACACGACCGCGATATACCACATATGCCTTGTATGTCATTGTTCGGTTAAGATCCTTATTTCAACATAAAAAAAATTAACAAAAATTTTGCAGGATTATCATGAATTTCAATAGTAAAAATTAACAAAAATTTTGCAGGATTATCATGAATTTCAGTAGTATAATTTAACAAAAATTTTACACTAACCATCTCTGTTTTCCCTCTTCAAATCATTTTAGAAAAAATTTGTAAATTTCAATATTAATTTCAGTATGATTTCAGGGTGTAAATTTCATCCACTGTCCACAAACACCAATTTAACTCAAAACATTCATGGGCTATAAAAACACTTAACTCATGAACACTAAATTGAAGATATTGAACACTAAAAAATTAACAAAAATTTTGCAGGATTATCATGAATTTCAGTAACAAAAATTTTGCAGGATTATCATGAATTTCAGTAGTATAATTTCAGGATTATCTGATTTCAGGGTGTAAAAATTTTGAAGATAAATTTAAGTTTTAATTTCAGTATAATTTCAGAAGATAAATTAACAAAAATTTTGAAATTACGTACCAGAAGAAGATGAAAAAGAAGAAGAATAGGAGGCGCCGAGCGGAGCAGAGCGAGCGGAGCAGATCTGGCGTGGAGGAGGCTCTGAGTCGCCTTCTGGGGAGACTCGCATGAGAGGAGGAGGAGTCGCCTTCGTAGAGGAGGAGGAGGAGGAAGCTCTGATTCTTGAGGAGGAGGAGGATGAAGCTCTGATTCTCCAAGCTCTGCTTCTTGAGGCTCTGTGAGGTTTGAGGTCGCCTCACGTGGCAAACACCCTCCCTATGGCACGTGCCTGGCAGGGTCCGAACCAAGAGCAGGCCACAAGGGCGGGCTCTGTAGAATTACTCTGTTTGTTTATCCTCTTGTTCTAATTACATTTTCAATTTGGAGAGGGGAGACAGTGGGATGGTGATTGTGAGGATGGAGTGTTGGGAGAAGACTCATTTCCCACCTCAATCAAAGGTAAGGAAGGGCAAACGGATCTTAAAAATAATTTTGATCAGTCAATGATGTGGACAATAATTTCATTAGAAAATGAGGGTTATACTCGAATAGTTTTTAAAACGATGGCCAAAGTTTAATAGGTATAAACTGATGCGTCAAATTCAAAAAACCCCTTAGAAAAATGAGGAAAGTGGTGGGTTTGTGGATGGTTTTAGTGGAAAATATAGATAATTTTAGTTATATTACTCATTAGCAGACTAGATGTGTGTGTTATGTAACATAGAAATAGATTAAAATTACTTAAATCTCTACCATTAAAAGCCCGGGGAGGGACCCACAGCATAGGCAGGTTTGAGTTTACATAATGGGTTTGTCTAATTGGCGAGGAAACGGGGGAGGGAGGGGTGGAACCCTCCATCCCCCTCGAGATGTGTGCACTCGCGCATCTCAAGGGGGATGGAGGGTTCCACCCCCCTCCCTCGCCCGTTTCCTCGCCAATTAGAATTCCCCTTACATAATAGATAATTTCAATAATAACAGAACCTCTGGTCACAGGGATGTAAATCCATTGAATAATGGTCGCTTCCTTTAGAATTCGTTTGTTATATGTACGTTCTTGTGGAAATTATAGAATGAATAAACGCAATGAAGTTTAACACACTTGTAAAGAATTGTATTATTGTAATTGTGTATTGTATTAAAAACAATGAATAGAATACAAACTTATATAGAGCTAACTTTGACATAACCTAATAGAAATAGGAAACTTAAGACTTCTATTCTATTCTGACTTTCCTAACCTATTCTGTAACATTTTCCTATTTTATAATATAGGTAGACTTCTATTCTGTAACACTTTCCTAGTTTGTAACATAGGTAGACTTCTATTCTCTAACACTCCCCGCAAGCTGGACATGTAGACGCAGACGAAATGTGCAGCTTGGAGGAAACTTTGAAGTCCTATTTGGTGATGAAATCATTATTGTCGAGTCTGGATTATTCATGTTCCTGTATGATTCTGGATGATTCATGTATGAAGAAATCCTGACTCAATTTGAGTCTTGGTATTGGTGATTCTATGAAGAAATCCTGGTATTGATGATTCCTGTATGAAGAAATCATGACTCAATTCACATGACTCAATTCGAGTCTGAGTATTGGTGATTCCTGTATGAAGAAATCCTGGTATTGATGATTCCTGTTTGAAGAAATCATGACTCAATTCGAGTCTGAGTATTGGTGATTCCTGTATGAAGAAATCCTGGTATTGATGATTCCTATTTGAACAAATCATGACTCAATTCGAGTCTTGGTGTTGCTCAATTCGAGTCAACACAGATTTTGGTAGTGACCAAAGATGGTGAGTGTGAATAGCGGAGTGAAAGAGATTCAAATTTCTTTTTTTTCCCTCCGTTTCTTCTTCGTTTCTTCCCTGTGTGTTCTTCCCTGTTGTGCGATCTGATGTGCGATCGAACTTGTGACAAGGAAGGAGAGAGAGATGACGAGTAAAAGATCGCGTGGTCTACATCTGTCTGGGTGCTGCTGTCGTGTGCGCCAGAGATAGACTTTGTTGTTGTTCTTTGTTGAGTTGAGTAAAACTCGGGGTGCAAATAGCCTAGAACTTTATATTAGTTTGAAGAAATTCTTTCTTTTTCTTCTTCTGGGACTTGGGTTTTGAGAGCCATGGTCAGATCTCAATTCCATATGTTGTAATTGGTAGGAGTAAGTGATTGTGAAACAAGAGCCACCCCAGGTATATGGTGAAGTGGTGGTTTTTGAACCACTGCTTGTATTATCGCTCATAGTGACGGCGGCTATGTAGTGTACTGGTGGCTCTGACTGAACCTTGAGTGCTAATAGCCTGATCCTTTAAAATAAGTTTTTTTGTGGTACTGAGTAAATCCGGGGGTGCAAATAGCGACTGTGTAAAGAGAAAATCAGTCCTTTCTCTGTTTGTTGGCTCCTCCTTCTTCACATCTGTTCGTTTGGTGATTTTGTTCGATGGTAATGTTGATGATGATTGTTGGTGATGTTCGATTGTGATGCTCGATGATTGTTGGCTGCAATCTCTCTGCTGGCTGCTCTTCGTGAAGGTAAATTCACCTCTCCCTGCTTTTGCTGTGTTTTGTTGTTGCTGCTTGTTAGAGCAGTTGTTGGCTGCTTGAAAAGAGCATTGAAGAGAGGAGAAGGAAGTAGCTGAGAGAAGCTGAGTTTGGTGAAGGAAAAGGCGTGAAGAATCTGACTAGCTGGTTCATGAAGACAGAAAACAGACAACGAAGTCGTCTTAGCTGCAATTTGGGTTTCTCGTTGCTGCAATTTGGGTCTCTTTTGGCTGCGATTTTGGTGCTCCTTTGGGAGCGATTTGGCTTGAGGAAGGTAGCTATTTTGTAAAAAAAAAAAAAAAAAAAAAACAGAGGGTGGTGTTGCTGTTGTTTTTCCTAGCTGCTTCTCTGCGTGAAGTGGCTGCAATTGAGAATTTGTTTGGCTGCTTTGTGAAAAAGAAAACAATTGTTGACAGCAGTTACTGGTGGACGACGGATGGCGAGATGGTGAGGACGAGGTGCATCCTTGTTTCAGTAATTGGTGCGTCCCTGTTTCTGGACGGTGTTGGCGAGGTGGTGAGGACGTGTGGAACACAATGAAGAAATCTCTCTTTGGCTGGTCTGGTTGTGCGTGATCTCTTGTTGGTGTTCGGGGGAGGTGTTGATTCGTGAAGGTGAGAACTTTGTGAGTTTTGATTGAGATCTCTCTTGCTCTGTGGCTGCGAATCAGCCCTCTTTTGATGTTATTTTGCTCTTGCAAGTTGTGAGTGTGAAGAGAAGCTCTTTCTTGGGTTTGTGAAATTAAAGGAAGGTGGGTTGTGAGTGAAGAGAGTTTTGCTGGAGATGATGAACTGATAGGTGACGATGATTGGTGATGATGATGTTGGTTGCGGAAGCGGTGGCAAAAGAGGTTGTGGCCCGCAATGTTTGATTGAGGTAGGCTATTTGATTGTTGAATTGATTGAAGTAGGCTATTATTACTATCTTCCCTTCTCCGCCTCTTGCATTTAGGTAATCGTCCGAGGCGAGGAAGAGTTTGATTCCTTGGATTTTTAGGTCTCCTAAAAACCTTGCTCTGATACCATGTAAATAATTGAATTATTGTAATTGTGTATTGTATTAAAAATATTGAATATAATACAAACGTATATAAAGCTAACTTTGACATAACCTAATAGAAATAGGAAACTTAAGACTTCTATTCTATTCTGACTTTCCTAACCTATTCTGTAATATTTTCCTATTTTATAATATAGGTAGACTTCTATTCTGTAACACTTTCTTAATTTGTAATATAGGTAGACTTTTATTCTCTATCAACACTAGACAACATCATGAAGCAAATATAAATGGAAGGTTTAATAGGGGATTAAGACAGTTTTTGATAAAGAACAAATAATCAATAAAAAGAAAACATATGAAGTTGTTTTTTAGCCTAAGGACTTATTTGTTGAAGACTTGGCATAGAATTGTTCCCAGATTTCAAAACAACAATCTAAAAACCAAATCATCACTTCTAAAAAATGGTTTGTTGCTTATTATTGTACATTTATCAATCGGAATCTGGCCCATCATACTCACAAGATAATTTCAGGCGACCATTCATGGTCAATTTCGTACACATATAGATTGAATACAGAAACAGAGGCAGTAAATGTACCATGTCTAAGAGAGGGGAAATAAGGAGGGAGGGAGGGGTAGACATTGCAAGATCCTGATGTTGCATACAACAACAAAGAGAGATCCATGGAGTTATTTTACCTTTAATTGAATCTCTAAATGTTGAAGAAGAGCAAGAGTTTTGTTTGGGATTTTGTAGAGCGAAAATGATTTTGTGTTTTCGGGAACTTTATTCTTATGGCCGGGGGGAAGGGGAAGCGAAAATAATTAAAATTGAATGTTTGTGATAAATGACTACAACTTGGTTTGAAGAAGGACGTACATCTTGTAGCAATAATCTTGTTCAATATGAACAAAGTTGTAGTCGATCAAGTTCTATTAAAACCTAGATTATTAGCAATATTATCTTGATTATCGTAAAAGAGAGCAATTAATGCCAAAAGTTACTTAAGAGATATTTTAACAATCGAAGCTCACAAGTGAGTGTATGTATATTCATTGTCTTGCATTCAGTTCCGTTGGAAGCACACTAGATTGTCTCCCACTTATGAGTCATCCAGAAATTGAATTAGCGCCAAGGAACGTGCAAAATCCAGTAGTTGATCCACAAATGAATGACCAAACAACCAACCTAATGAAAACTATCAAAATACCAGGTGGAAGAATATAAAAGGACTCATTTAATAGTTGAACCCTTTAAGTGGTGAACTATACGTACTGGCAGTAATATCAAATGCATATAAACTGAATACATTGGACAGCTTGAATCTATTATGATAATTAGTCAACAGACTAATCACCGCTAATTAGTGGGATCCAAAAGGAAGGTCGCATCATTATGTTATAAACATAATTATTTTTTATCAATTATTGGAAAATTAGAACATGCCTACTATTCAAATAAGCTCCCTCATTTAGAATGTCCGAAACATATTTTCTTTGGCAAAAACATGCAACCTTTGTGCCCCCAAAAATTTAGTTTGCCTAAATCCTTATTAAAGAATTTGGCATCCAAAAAATGTTTGAGAAGCTACATGGCTACTCATCATTTCTCAAAAGAATGATGTTATTAAAGCGCACAAGTAAAAGATTCAAGGGGACGAAGCTCTATCTTCGGCAGCAAGAATAGACAATGGAGCAGTATCGGGAGGATGAGGAGATGATGGTTCTTCATCAACCGGATCACTTGGCGGATCCGAAACACATTCATCGCCATCACCATCCTCGAAAACCTGGTAAACTAAACCACAATATCTAGATAAATCAATACCATCCCCCTCCATGTAGTCAAGAAGGTCAATTTGTCCGTCAATGACTCTCCTCCAATCCGGTGCTTCCGCGATCTTTAGTTTGTTTTTGGTTGCAGCGAGCTCGTTCTTGGTCAAAATAAGTTGTCCTTCAATGGTGGTCAACATTGCGGAAACATCCGACTTAACATCATCAAGCACAATTTTTAACTGCAACATCGGCTCCTCAGCAACCTTACGACTGACGAATTGCTTAATAATAGAACAAATGGCCTAATCATGACCAACCTTCTCAACAGACAGCTCCTTCTCCACCTCGTCCAGCCGATTATGGACTTCGTTCAACTCAGTCCTCGAGGACTCAAGCTCAGCAGCGAATTTATCCCGTGCAACTTCCACCTCCCTCAGAGAAGCCCGAGCAGTCCCATATGCCTTCTCTTCCTCTACACAACGAGCTTTCAACACGTCCAATTGACGAAAAACATGGGAGAACACCAGTAATTGTGCGGCCATCTTCCTATCAAGAGCAGCCACTTGGCCACAAGCAGCCTGATAATCTGACCCCATCACCACAGCATAAGTAAGGTGATTCACCCCCTCCATTATCTACTTAAGGCCATGGTCAAGATGATTGTTGGGCTCCTGAATAGGCATTGGAGCCCTCTCCACCAACCACCTATGCCATTCGTTGATTAAATTGCATGCACTATCCTGCACATCAATCTCAGTAAACCAACTAAACATTCCATCCGACTTAATGCAGATGTTTTCCCGGTTGGGTTCCTTCCAACTAATCCGTGGATGAAGAACTTCGAGATCGGGTAGCACATAAGCCCCACCCCTAGCAGCCGGAAGAACGGTCGGAGTAGCGGTGATAACGGAAAAACCATTTTTGCCTTTTCTTTGTAAAGCAGTAGTAGCAAGAGTGAGACAGACAGCAGTGGCAGCAGCAACAACAGGAGTCAGACGGTTTGGCAGAGAAACGGGAAACTCCACTGCATCATCAACACGAATGGGAGGAAGAGGAGAAGGAAGAGCCTCAGAACTCTAACCAGGATCACCGACCTCCTGTTCGCACGATGGGTTGAATTCTACGCCGGCTAGGGTCTTTGTCGTGTTCGGATCTTTAGACTACTCCATAGCAAACTGAAGTATCTTAGTATCAATAACTCGAGAATTATCATCAAACCACTCAACGAAGTCGGGCACACCATGAGTAGAAAGGAGCCTCTTCTCACTCTCGTCCAACAGACGGGTCATCTCATTTTTTTCCCTCTCCAACGCTTGATTCATCGCCTCAACCTATTCGAGAGATAGGCAATCCTCTTTCCTACCCTCCTTATCAGATAAACTTGGACGAGGAACATTTCGAGTAGTCCCATGAGTAGAACCAGAAGCCGTTTCTTCTTGGGAATATGTCCAGGGCTTATCGCCAATTGCTTCGACGGACTAGCATGCCTCGCAAGCTTTCTCTTTCTAGTGGCAGAGCCAGCAACACCAATGCTAACAGGAGAATTGAGATTTGTAACAACCCTATCAGAGCTTACTTTCCCATCATTGCTAGCATCACTAACACAAATAGAATCAGCACGAGCAACAATCTCTGCAGCTCGAGATTCAGTAAGCAAAACTCGTTATGCCTCGTTCATAGTGTACAAATCACTACACTCCACAACCTTCGTAGCGAGGAACGACTCCACGACAACCATATGAAGTTTTGAGAAATGATCACTGATCACTTGTTCCTCAACAGACAATTGCAGCTCCTTTCATTTTTTGGGGACTCGGAATGATCACATAATTTGTCAACCCCGCAAGTTAAAGTGGTCGGATCTGATAAAAGCATATAACTAAAACCTCGACTAGTCCCTGTAATCATCATTAAGTTTCCCAAAATAGGCAGGGGAGAGGAGAAAACAAATATTCTTGGTCACTACAAATCCAACCATCGAATGCAAAACCTTAACTGTCAAGGGAATGCCAGTAACAACGGCTCTCACACAAGTAGAAACCATCACCCTCCAGCCATTTGTACCCATTTGGGCAGGAGCAATGCCCAAAAAATCTAAATAATCCCAAAATATCTTCGGGACTGGAAATCGAAGGCCTAACTAGAACATACACATACAAAGCGCAATATAACCTGTAGCACCCCGTAAATTTTTTGTACTTACTGAAAATATTTATATTTTTTTTTTGTGTGATTGTCTTCATTAAGTTATGGGCTTACGTATGAGCTATTTGTTTGTCCATGTGATGTGTAGTTTGTTTATTTAAGAATTAATTTCCTACTTACCTTCCTCTACCGAATCTCGGGACGAGATTCTTTTGAGTTGTATATATTGTAATACCCGCCTAATTAAATAAATATAAAAATTTCTTATTTATTAATTGTGGCGTATATTGTAATCTTATTTATTGGAAAAAAGATTTTTGTTTGCCATTACTAAATAGAATAAAAATGTGGGGGTAGTTTATAAATTGGTGTTATTGTTCTTTTGGGCTTGGATTGATTTTTTTTAATATTTTGGACTTGAGCTAGGTCTTCATTTGGTTTGATAGTGATTAGGGTTTTATTTTTGTGAAAGAGGGCGGGTGTTCTCAGAATTTCAGTGGGGGTGGATAATCACCCACCATATAAAGTGAACAGAACAATCCCTCATTTTCCCCCAATTTTTCTTTCTCCCTTCCATGCGTATTCACCTTCTTCTGCGGCGAGCTCGGCTGTGACCGAGCGTGGAGCAGCCCCTATCGGCCCAATCTTCCTCTTCTCTCTTCCTTTCTTCTTCCCTTATCTTCCATCTCCTTCCCACTTGATTTCAGCCCTTGAAACTTATTCACAAGCGAGAGGGGGGCTGGACAGTGGCGTGCTATCGAAAGAGGGTCCTATTGTGAGGAGATGACATCAGTGGTGTTGACGGAGGGCAAGGTGCGATGGACGAAATCGAAGGATGGAAATTGATGGCTGAGTGAGAAGTTGTTGATGGACTGTGGCGATGGTGTGATGGGATCGACTAAAACTGTCAATCAGGGTGGCGATCAAGAGAGATTAATTGGTGGCTTGTGGTTGGCGATTAACATAGGCGGAGGATTGCGTGGTGGTCCGATGACGATGGAGAGTTTCTGGCTGGATATGAGATCTTCGAAAAGGTGATGGTGGCTGAGAAGTTTTTGAGTTGCTGGTTGCGGTTGAATTGCAGGAAAGCTGTCTTGTGCTCATGGTGATGGATGGAGAACTGAATCAGTGAGTTTTCTTCCTCTCCTTTACTTTTACTGTGAGTTTCTCCATTCCCTTCTTGTATGTGAGTCTTCTTTCATTCTCTTTATGAGTTCCTTTTTTAAATACCCATATCTTTGTTTGTTGATTTTGGTGTGTTTGATGGCTTACTGGCGATTTAGTGTGTTTAGGGGTTTGATGTTGTGATTGGTATTGTCATCTTAGGGAGGTTTGGATGGATTAAAAATTGGGGTTTTTGGGTTCATTTGAAAATGCTGCTTTGTTTCTTCTCTGGGTTCATTTGAAAATGTTGTTTGAAATGTGAGATTCTCCATCCCTTTCATCTTTACCGTGAGTTTCATCTTTCCTCCTTTTTCTGTTATTGTAACATAAATGTTTGATCCTCCATATCGTTTTTTTTTGTAACTTTATGCATACCATTAAAAATTGACCTCATAGCAGAGTATTGAATGAGATTGACCTAAGATGATTCCATGCAATTTGATGATTCTATGCAAACAGTATTGAATGCAGAGTATTCTATATTATAGTTATTGGACTTACAGTATTGAATGCAGAATTGAATGCAGAGTATTCTATATTATAGTTATTGGACTTTGATGATTCTATATTATAGTTATGCAGAGTATTCTATATTATAGTATTCTATGCAATTTGATGATTCTATGCAGAGTATTGAATGAGTATTAAATTGACCTCATATGCAATTTGATGATTCTATGCAGAGTATTGAATGAGTATTAAATTGACCTCATATGCAATTTGAATGTCTTATAGTCTGTGTGCTTGGGACATACTACAAGCAGTCCAAGTGATTTTACTAATGATCTTGTAATTCATTCACTGCTAGTATGATGTCAATGGATTGGGTTTGAGTTTAGCCAATTTTTTTTTTGCAAATACTGACCCTATACCCTGGTATTGATGCATGAAATGTGTTAGTTTTTGAAATGCTGTAAGAGTAGCCTTGATATGGGCTCAGGTGATACCAATTCATCATTTGGGTATTGGGTGATCATGCCTTCAGTTTTATTTGCAAGGCAATGCCATGGCTGTCATTTGAACTAGATCAAAGAAAGAATTGGTGAATGTTTGTATAGGTTTGAATTTGCATGTTTGAAATATCATTTTGTGAAACTGCTCATGAACTGTTTGAAGAAATTTCTGAGAAAGAAAATTGCCATCTGAAATCTACTTGGTTATACCTTTGAAAACTTATCATCAATTTATCCAAATGACAAATTGTTGATCTAGATTCCACCTCTGCTCCTTCTAATACTATATATCCAATTAGGGGAGTGTAACTTCTATTACTTTCTCTTGTTATATGCTATCTCATTGTTATACAACTCTAACTTCCAGTTTTAACAAATTTCTCTTTGTTGGGTTTTCTTGAACTAGTCAAAATCTCCTAAAAAGTTCCTTTACCAAGTAGATAATTGAATGTAAGTGGAACTGACAAACCAATCATATCCATTAGGAGTATCTCACTACTTGGTGTGGGGACAGTGTAAAGAGGACAAAGGTCATACAGTAAATGGGTATGGGTATGGGTATGGATATGTATGTCGACAGTGTATGTTCTATATTGATTGTCATTGTCTAATCAATAGATGTGGTCATGATAGGTGGTTTTCAAAAGAAAAGGTGGATTTCCATAAGGATAGTCAGGTATAGCCAGTAATGGAACTTGTTTTCTTGTCACGTGTATGTGACTGTTAAAAGAATGTTTGTGCTTGCGACACACTTGTTTTTCATTCTTTTCTGAAGGAGATGGCAAAATAGATTTTGTCATGTTGTGAATATCACCTTGGTAATGTTTTATGTATATATGGTTCTTGTAAAGGGAATGTGATGTGACGTTAATTGATTTGGAAAAATAATGACTCAAATAAAATACTTGGTAAATGTTCTTTTTCCACAACTCCAGAGAAAAAAAAAATGTGAAAAAGAAATGAAAATTTTGTATACAGACTTGCTTGTATACGTGTGATATTATTATGGGTATGCAGACTTGCTTGCATATCGGTGCACCGTTCCATGTGAGTTCGGTTGTACGTGTAGAATGCTTGTCAGTGATCGAACTTCGGGTGAGATGACATGACACTCGAGGTGGCACCCCACTTGGGTCATGTACGCTCCGAGTGGCTTTGATGGCAAGGGAGACACACTTGGGTGAGGTGTGTTCGGCACAGGAGGAGAGTGCGATTGTGGAAAAAGAAGCCAAGAATTAGAAAACAAAATAAATAATTAAATTAAACCATTGAATTGAGCATGCCATGAAATTGTGTATAGATTATTTTAGCTTATACTAGGTTAGCCTTGAGGGAAGAAACTAACAGCTCATTCGAACCTTGAATGAGAACTACATGTCTTCCTAAAGGTAGAAAAATGTGTTTTGTTAATATTTCAATAATAGTTTCATATGATTATGGTTTGGAGTGTTGTTGCATTTATGAGGATTGATAACTCATAAACTTTATTTATTAGTAA
Source organism: Berberis vulgaris (assembly GCA_963556465.1). Classification (NCBI taxonomy): domain Eukaryota; kingdom Viridiplantae; phylum Streptophyta; class Magnoliopsida; order Ranunculales; family Berberidaceae; genus Berberis; species Berberis vulgaris. The sequence continues at coordinate 41,235,920 of OY747127.1, forward strand.
TAAAGAATGCATATTTATTTATTAGGATGATAACACCATTGCCTCATTGAGGAACTACCTGATGGTGTGGTTATTAATTGTTTGGTTTATTTTAATATTGTCATGTGCGGATTTATTGATTTTGGGATGAAGATTTCTCACACCGGCTTTATTGCTGACCCGAGTGAGCTTTTGCTTCTTGGGTACATTCCTTTTGGGAATGTAGCCGAGTAGTCTTTCAGGTTTAGAGATTTTGAGCTGCATTACTGGAGTTTCGCTAGTGAGCTAGCCATGCCAGTCTTCTCCGGGTTAGATTTTTATTTGTTTCAGATGTTTAGTTCATGCTGCTATTTGTTTCTGTTATTATTGAATTTTCACGTCCCGAGTTTTGGGGGAAACGGATAATCCTACGTGGCTTTTGGGATTTTCGTTTCCTTCGAAAATCGGGGCGTGACATAACCAGACCTTGGACGACAAGGACTATTGTTCTGCCTAGGCAGAACTATCTCAAGGTCGGATGGCAAAGAGTATTCAGAACAAAAACTCTAGAACGTTGTCTGCAAAGCCTTCTTGGGCGAGAAAAATGCCTCACATAAGCGAAGCGCCTCACCATCTAGTATACTGCTGGAAGAAATGTGAAAAGTAATTGAACAACGAAGAGAGCGGAGAAGACGGGAAAAAAAAAGCTTTGATCTCAAAGAGAAACAAAACCATCACGCCCCCTTTTTATAGAGCCGAGAAACAAAGAGACTACTAAAAGGACAATGTGCGAGATATGATGGTTGCTCGAAATACCAGAATTCGCGCGGAAAGGAATGGACAGATGAGATATCAAAATATCAACCTCATTAAAAGCTACCAACAACATTAAATGCACTCCAATGATGAAATCAAAAGTAAAACTGTTATCAACACTACAACATATATAGGATACAATGACATGTTTTGCACGTCGTCATATGCTTATTAAGGACGTCCATCGACACGTCGAAGAATCTAGGATTGTTATAGATATGGTGCATTCTACGACGTGCCTTTTGCATCGTTGAATCATGTCCTTATAGGTTTACAATGACTTACATTACACATCGTAAGTGTCTTCAATGACGTCTTTAGTAAGTCGTTAAAAAGGCAAAGCAATGACAAGCCTTGAATGTCGTTGTGTAAGACGTAATTGATGAATAACGATGTGTTGGTCGCGACTTAACTAATCATTGGGGACGGGTAGTGCACGACGACTTATTGTAAATGATGACACCCAATGCACGTCACCAAAAGGTTTGCTAAAATAAAAAAAATTGCACGCCCAATGCACAAGGCCCTATATATATAGGGTTGGGCCGGCCCGGGAAACCCCGGTTCTCCAATAGTTGGGGCCAGTCTCGGTCCAGACCAATTTTTTATCCCTATTACTACTCAAATCCAAACAATATTTGCAAAGAAAGTATCCAACATATTCGAAGTATTTTTTTAATTAAACATCCAGGGGGATGCCAGACCTTTATTACTCATTAAAAAACTTTACATTAAGTCGGGGGTACATTACATCTTTACCCGAATAAAAGAACTCATGAGAACTAAATAAACAATTGTGCCTAAGTTCAACAAATTACCTTGCCCAAACAGCACCCAACTCCAAACATCCAACCTTACTTCTTGCATAAAAACACAGTTTCACCAGCCCAATTCTCCTTGGCATACTTTATTTTGCAAAAAAAAAAAAAAACAAAGCAGCAAATCTTCTCAATAACAAACAAAACCTGCCAGCACCCATTCACAACAAAACACTCTGTTTTGGTGAACATAACAAATTTTTTGCATCTCTAGCAAACTCCACCACACTAGAAAAACCACAAGATCGACTCTGCCATGTTTGCAACATCAGTTCCTCCAACCCCCATACAAATTGCAGCCAAACAGTTGCAATTTGGTTATGAAAATTATTGAGAATCCTGGACTAATTGTTGGCAGTTGTTGCCAGAGTCTTCCCAGCTCTGCCAAACACTGCATCCCTTTTCAACGGATGATAAAAATTGAAATATCCAAATGACATTGAACAAATATTTCAGAAAGTATATCAAGTTATCAACTAAATGAACAAGGACATAGTTGTTTACTATAATCTATGTTGACATGCATTGATATGCTTAGTAAGTAATTTATATATGTGATACTTGTGATAACGAAAGTGCCACCAAATAAAATTGCAAAAAGAATTAATATGACCACAAAAGAGGTCTGAGAATGAATAACTCAAACATGAAAATATGGTGGAACTTATTAAAGCGGCAATGAACTGCAACTTCTTAAGGCTGGCAGAATAGAACTCGACCAATGTCATTCAAACCAGTACATAATTTCACATTTTAATGAAGTCTCAGTTCTCACATATACTGTTGGTATGATTTTCATATTCTTAGAATGTGAATGAATACGGTGATTGATCAGTCTAAATTACCTTTGTTACTGTGCCATTCATGGTGGAGAAAATAGATGCACATATATAGAAGGAAATTGAAGCATGAAGCGATAATGCTATAGTAATTGTGGAAACATTAAGACTGCAAGGCATACCCTCAAAAGATTAATTAGGATCCTCAAGTTACCCTTCGAGCTCACGTATTTCATCATGGTAGCAGAGTTTGAACAATCTAGTAACATGTTTGCCAGAAGCTAAAGCATATTACAATGTGTCAGTAAATGGGTCAAATAGATGAGAGACCAAATATTAGTAAAAAATCCCATGCACTTGAAGCACTTCTATTTTATGTCAAGTTTTAAAAACTCGTAAAAATTTTACTCATATTTGTTCAAATGCTACATCATGAGGTTTCTTGCATTCCGACATCATACTTTGTATATATCAAACAAATTTTTCTGCCCTAACTTCATAAACTCTATCTAAATATCAAAACTCTATCTAAAGATGGAGAAGAAGACAATGGGTTTTGAGACCTCGGTAGACTGTTCTGGTGTTCTCGTTGTCAGATTGTTCTAGTGTTCTCGTTTTTAGTGAGTCCATGGCAATTGCAGCTCACAATGAGGATGCTAATGTCGCATTGGTCGGGCACACGTAATTCTATAACTGAGTGTTTATGTAGTTTCCTATGCAAGCACTATAGTTTATTTGTGTTGATAGGGGTCTATCCTACAGGTACTTGATCAAGGCAAAATTGTCAAATGGATTGTCCTTTACAGATTATCCATATGCAGTGGAATTCCCAAGCTGTGCATTCAGATTCAACAGTCATGGTCTGGTAAATTTTCTCTACTTGAACTATTATTTTATTTTGAGCGTAAACACGTTCAATAGAATGTGTGACAAGAAGCTAGTTCAGAATTTGCCTAGGGAAGATCATCTGAAAAGAAGAAATCATAATCTACAACACATATTTCCTAGTAATAAACAACCTAGAAGAACAGTCTTCACTATTGATAGTTACCCTGAACCTCGAGAAAAGCTCCCATAAACTGAAAGTATTACATTATCATAGTCGGACAACTAGATTCATAACACCAAAAACACAGAGAAAACATAAATTCAAATCCTTACAAATTATAATTGTATAATTACATGAAAATTCTAAACCTAATCAGACTTTTTACTCTAGAACTATTAAATAAATATTTTATAAATAAAAGGTTTAAGCAAGTATAAATAGTTCAAACACCTTGTAAAACAATCAGATATCATCAAATAATCTAGTAAAGTTATGTTTTCGTCTTCATGAACTGGATTCAACAAATGCATCACTGGATTTGTACTTTGTAAAAGAGATTTCCAAAACAAATCTTGGGCATGGTTGTTTCAAACTGTGTTTAATAATGATTATAAGATAATAATTGTATAGACATGCTAGAAACAGATTTAACTAAAATCCAGGTAAGCACCATACCATTTCAGCAGGCTTTTAAGCTTATCTTTGTACCTTCATCTAAAGAAGAGGTTGTAGTTGGTGATATTGGAAGGATTTTCGTGTCTCGTGACCTCCTTGAAGCAACTAGCCTGGATGATGCATTAAGCGTATGGGATTATAGTCTTTCTACCCTTTCTTTTTTGTTTTGTTTTGTTATGGGTTGAAGCATAGACAAATATTCTGAATTAACTGGCTCTTTTGTATTCAGCGGGTTTGTTCTGCAGAAGTTTTTGTCGGTCATAACTTTAATCTCATTGAATGAAGGCACGCAAGATCTTGAATGTGGAAACCGCATCAAAGAAGAGAATTTCAGTTCATACAGTAGGCACGACACATTTCTTCCGTGCAAACATGTATCTTCACCTTCAAGTTAAGCATGTTTGAAATAATAAACATGCAAGAAGGGAAATGGATTAAGTAGGAACAAACTTACGTAGAATGGAAATTAACATAACACCTGTAGATCTACCGTGTGAAGGTACAAGATGAGAACTCTATAACGAGGCAAAGAAGAGCAACTCAGTTACCAAAACAATCTAAAAAACGTAGGAAAATAAGAATATTTCTTAAATACCTAGGGGGGTGTATTGTATATGGATTCTTATGGAATTGATACATAATTTGAAAAGTCCACGGACTCTTTAAATTGTCCACAGACTCTTTAAATTGTCCACGGACTTCTGCTGATTTCTTAAATCCATAGACTTTTGCTACAGACTTTCTAGAGATTTATGAAAATTCATGGACTTTGTATAAACGACTTTCTAGAAATTATTGCAAGTGTACTGTGGCTGCTCAGAGAGAAATCGAAGTGCCAATAACTCATATTCTTTAAACAGTGGTGGCATACAGTTAAAAGGTGGGGTGCAAATAGCACCCCAGCCTTTCTCTTTCGATTCGAACAGAGAGCGAGGCGGGAACGATCCCACTGCAGCAGGAGCCCGAGAGAGAGAGAGATCAGCAGATCCTCCGGTGATCCTCTGGAGGAATCGACCGAGATTTGAGGATGGAGGAGATCCTCCGGTTCTGATTCGCGACGTTGTGACTGCCCCGCGAGAGAGAGATCAGCAGGTGGTATTGATGCAGGAGGACGACGTGCTGGCCTGTCGCGGTGGTTGTGGCTGTGTCTGCGCAGGCGTGGTCGGAGGACGAGCCGAAGAGAGGCCGAGCTGCTGGCTGCTATTCGCGCTGCAGCGTGACTGCTCGCTGTCCGCTTGTTTCCAGGTGGCGGAGAGGAAGACGGCTGGATGGTGGTTGTGCTCGGGTGATGGCGGAGAAGGTGGTGGCTCTGGTGGTGGTGATGGCGGAGTGATCTGGAGAGTGGCGGAGGAACAGATGGTGGTGCTCTGTGGCATGGTGGAACAAGGAGATTTGATACGAAACAGGGTTGTCACGCCCCTATTTCGTGGTGGTGGTGGTGCTCGGATGATGGTGGTGGTGCTCGGGTGATGGTGGTTGATGGCGGATGGAGGTAGTGATGGTGAGAGATGGATAGAAAAAGAATCGAGAAAACAAGAGGATGAGAACCAATCTCTTCGCGGCTGGCACAAGGAAGAACTTTGGGAGACTTTTTTTCACGTTGAAATCTTTGATATGGAGGTTGGCAAACTATTGAACTTTGTTATTTATACCTAACACTATAAAGTCCATGAGAATCCATGATTTTTCAAATCCATAAATATGAATGATATTTTGAATACCCTAAAACTTTTGTGGACTTTTTGAAATCCATATTGAATACCCCTAGACTTTGTGGATTTCAGAAAGACTTTTTAAAATCCTGATTGAATACACCTAGACTTTTGTGGACTTTTTAAAATCCAAATTGAATACACTTGGATTTTCAGAATCCATGGAATTTATTAAATTGCCCACAAAATCCAGATACAATACACCCCCTCTAATCGATTCAAGTGTTTCTCGTCAAATCTCCCAAAAAGCTTAATCTTCGACCAACAAAGAAGCTTCAACGGATGAAAATGCACCAAAACTCATCTTTTGGCAACAAAGTAAATACTCTTTTTGCCAGGACAAAAAAAATAGGAAGCCACCATGGTATGGGCATATGGAACATTGAACTAATCCGCACTTAAATTGAATCCTTAAACATGGCATTCAGTCCCATCAACAACTCAAATCCATGAACCAAATGCTAAATAGAAATTCAAAGACGAACAAATATAAAATAAAAAACAAGTCAAACTTCTAAATGGTGTCAACATCCAATATCCATAAAAACAAATATATCTCATTGCAAAGAAATCCACAAATCAATCACTAACTAAATCAACAAAACTGAAGTAATGGTAAAACGCCTACGAGACCGTCATACGTGCCGCTCTACTTCTCGGACGAATTCGGTCCTTTCTTCTTCCTGAACCCAACAACTATTTTACATCTAAAAACACAAACACAAATAAGAACCCAATTTGGGGAAAGAATAGAGCTCTTTAAAAACAGGGGAGAAAGGGTGAAAACAATACCAATTAAACTATTGTTTCGATTAACGCATAAGCAATGCATTGAACTGTCAATTGCAACTACTCAAAGAACTTGTTTTGATAACAATATAAATCATTGAGGCCTCAAATACAGTGTTTGATCACCAAATTACATAAAATTTTCATAGCTAAACCTAAATAAGAAATTAAACCCTCAAGAAAGAGTTAAAAAAATCGAACCTGGATCTTAATTGTAGCTGAATTTTGCTGGCTAAACCCTAACATGCGTTTCTGCTCAAGCCTCGGTTGCTCAAGAAGCTTATGTCTTTCAATCTCTCTTTGTATTTTGGAAGAGTGACAAAGCGCCTATTGTATTGCATCCGCTTGTGAGCTCCGCCTCTGAGTTTCTTCTGGTTGTCTTGTTTGTCGGCCTTTGGGGTCTGCCCTCTGACCTTGCCTTCTTGGGCTAGAGATTCGTGAATCATACCAGCACATCGAAGAAGAAAGAAAACATGAATTTGATTATGGGGGCCTTATGGTGGAAGTCAATGAAGGGGTTTGGTGAGAGAAAGGTGTGATCTTGCTTCCAGATGATTTGGTTGGAGGAGATGTTTCTTTGTTTCATGTTCTGCTCGAATATGCCTTTCCAGGCACCTTAGAAACAAAAGGAAAAGACGAGAGGGAGATAAAAGCGGGGAAGGGTAGATAGGAAAATTCTAGGGGTCGAGGGAGGGAGCGAGGGATGGGTGGTAGCCACCCATCCGCCCCGAGATAAGCGCAATCGCGCATCTCCAATCCGATGCGCTTATCTCGAGGCCGATGGGTGGTTACCACCCATCCCTCGCCCCTTTCCCTCGCTCCCTCCCTCGCTCTGTAGCAAAGCTCGGGTAGATAAGAAGAAAATGATTTTCAGAAATTCTACACAGCCTATGTAGAGCGCCTGGGAGACTGCCTTGACCCTCCTTGGCATGTGCGCCTGGGAGGATCTTGGGCACGTGTGCATAATTTGGAGGCAAAGAAATGAAATCTTCATTTTTCATTTTCACTTTCACTTTTGGCTCCAAACAAGAAACCAGAGAAGGAACCCAGATCTGGTTGATGGAGGAGGAGAAGTAGATTCTCACAAACACTCTTCTTTCGCTTAATTGACTGCATTTTTTCCTTTTTCACTTTCGGTGGTCGTGGTGGGTTTTGAGTGAGGAGAAGAGATAATGGAGAAAACAGGGGTTTTGGAAGAACAAGCCCCTTGTACCAAAGTACAGAGTTGAAGAGAGAGTTACACAGGCTGGTAAATACAATTATTGACGAAGACGATTTGTCGGTCGACACTTTCGATCGAACCCAAGACACTGTTTTAGCTCTCAAGGGCTTAACATTCAATAAAACGTCTTCGCCTGTTTTTAAAATTGAATCTTTCAAAGATGCTCCCAAACATTTTTTGTGCCCTATCTCGAATGAGCTCATGGTTGATCCTGTTATTGTTGCCAATTGTTCAAATTGTGTATTGTTTTGGTTGAGACTGCAAATACTGAAGACTTTATCTCATGCTGAAAATATTTTCTTTTTGGATAAATATTGTAATTCCAATCGATTTAGTGAGATTTCATGCCAAAAGTATTGTGATTTTCTATTTATGTTTCTCTTGTGGACAAAATTTGTCATTCCTTTGTTTTATGAGTTTTGAAATGGAAATCGTTCGTCACAAAGTGTATTTGGGAATTCTGGGTTGATACTGCAAATTGGATGAAGGTGAATAAAATGAGGTCCCAAACAGATATAAAAGGATTGAATAAACAAAACAATGAGGTGTCATCATTGATTAAGAGATTTATTCTTTAATATGACGAGAGAAAACAATAGAAATTTTTTTTACACATTCTTGGGGTTATCCAGTCTACTTGAATTGTTTGATGCCTTTACAGTGGATATGTGGTGATTGATTTAGTTGTTAATTAATTCAATAAGAAATCAATTCTGGAAGGCTGCCTAATTATTTTCAGATTTGGTGAATTGTGTGGTTATGGGCGGTGATCAAGTGTAATTGACTTATTGATTTGATGTGCAGACATATGCTCGACAGTTTATTCAAGCAACATTGGATGTTGGGTGCAGAACATGTCCTAAGAGCCAACAGGTCCTCTCCCATACAAATCTTATCCCTAATAACATTGTGCGAGAAATTATTGCAGAATGGTGCAAGAACCACGGGGTTGAGCTACCTAGCTCTGAACAAAATATAGGTATCCCCAAAGGAGAGAAAGAACAATTTGATTCATTGATTAAGAAAGTGGTATCACCATCAGCTACTGAGCAGAAACAAGCTGCTAAGAATCTTCGTTCGCTGACTAAACGCTTGCCTTCATTCCGCTCACTTTTTGGTGAGAAACGAGATGCCATTCTTAAATTGCTAATTCCCTTGTCAACTTCTAAGGCTGATTGCCACCCTGATCTCCAAGAAGATCTTGTCACCACAATTCTAACCTCTCAATCCATGAAGAGAATAAGAAACTAGTTGGGGAGACCCCAGACGCCATTCCTTTACTTATTGAATCATTGATCAGGGGATCCATAGCAACAAGGAGCAATGCAGCAGCAACCCTCTTTTCATTGTCTGCTTTGGATTCCAATAAGGTTCTTATTGGAGAGGCTGGTGCTTCAATCCCCTTGTTGATCTTCTGGAAGAAGGGCACCCATTAGCCATGAAGGACGTTGCTTCGGCTATCTTTAACCTGTGCCTAAATAGCGAAAAATAGGAAAAGGCTGTTACAGCTGGAGCAATTGACGTGATAATCAAGAAGATCATGGATGGTCTGCTCGGGATGAGTTATTGGCAATCCTTGCAATGTTATCAGTAAATCAAAATGTTGTGGAGGAGATGAGTGTACAAGGAGCGGTGCCTCTGTTACTAAACATCATTAAAGGAATGACTTGCCAGCGCACTAAAGAGAATAGTATTGTCATCCTGTATGCAATTTGTTACAATGATAGGACCAAGTTGAAGGAGATCAGAGAAGAAGAGAAAGCAAATGGCAGTATCTCCTTGCTTGCCCAGAATGGTACGTCGAGGGCCAAGAGGAAGGCCAGCAGCATTCTCCAGAGGCTCAACATCCCTCTATATAATGGGAACACTGCATAAGGAATTTCATCTACTACAAAATATGCAATGCGTTCTTTTGTAAATAATGTTCCTTTTTCTTGCATTACGCAAATCGTTCATCCTTGTAGATTCCATGTACAGGGTAAATGTTCACATACGTATTCCATATCCAACTTTAGATCTATCGTCCATCTTAGCTATGGTGTATATTTCAAGCTTCTTATAGATAAGAAAAGATAATGGAGTTTTGTTACTCAGACCATGAGTTTTGTTCTTAATGAATAATAATGAGCTCTTGCAACTTTTGTTGTAAGTTGTTCCTTTACAAAGATCCTTACTCTGAAATGAGAAATAACTTTTTTAAGTATTCAACGTTTGCTGCAACCTCGAAAGGGTAAAGATAAAACCTTGAATTGAGCACATAACCCACTGAACTTGGAATTCCATAGAAAACCCATACTCTAAAAATGTTGAAAAACAAAGATAAAATATTGAATTGAAGACGATAACACGCTGAAATTGGGAATTCTATCAAAACCCCATTGTGTAAAAATCATGAAAAACAAAGAGAAACCAATGCAGAACCCAAATCAAAGATCCAAAATTCATCCAATACACACAAAACCCATGTCAAAAAAATAAAAATAAAATCCATACCCGCCCAGAGGCAACAATAACAGGATCAACCATGAGCTCATTCGAGATAGGGCACAGAAAATGTCTGGGAACATCTTTGAAAGATTCAATTTTTAAAACAAGCGAAGACGTTTTATTGAATGTTAAGCCCTTGAGAGCTAAAACAGTGTATTGGGTTTGATCGAAAGTGTTGACCGACAAATCGTCTTCGTCAATAATTGTATTTACCAGCCTGTGTAACTCTCTCTTCAACTCTGTCACTTTGGTACAAGGGGCTTGTTCTTCCAAAACCTCTGTTTTCGCCATTATCTCTTATCCTCACTCAAAACCCACCATGACCACCGAAAGTGAAAAAGGAAAAAACGCAGTCAATTAAGCGAAAGAAGAGTGTGAGAATCTACTTCTCCTCCTCCATCAACAAGATCTGGGTTCCTTCTCTGGTTTCTTGTTTGGAGCCAAAAGTGAAAGTGAAAATGAAAAATGAAGATTTCATTTTTTTGCCTCCAAATTGTGCGCACATGCCCAAGACCCTCCCAGGCGCACGTGCCCAAGAGGGTCGAGGCAGTCTCCCAGGCGCTCTACCCAGGCTGTGTAGAATTTCTGAATGATTTTTGGTTTTTGGGTGAAACCATTTACTCCACTTTGTAGAAGGTGCTAGGGTAGTTTTGGGTGCTTAACTAATTTTGTAATGCCAAACGACTAACTAATAATAAGTTGGCTTCAAGTCGTTTGCTCATCACTGCGTCATTATTTATACAATTATGACTTTGCTAATGACGTGCAATGTATGTACAACCTTAAAAAGACTAATAAGGACTTGCATAAGTCGTGGTGAGACGTCCTAGAAACCTGTGTTGTAGTGCGAGTTAGTGGCCACGTCAGCATACCCACTAACTAAGGGGGGAGTAGTTGATGATACATCAAATAAGACTATCATCACGACCATACACGTGGAAAAAATTGCTCATCACAAGGACCAAGTATTTTGATACCAGACCTACTCACAAAACCCAAAAAGGGCAGATCTAGTCATAAAAGCCCAAACAGGGCCTGTCAGTACAAACTATAATCATAGGCCCAAATCCAGGTCCAACAAAGTTCTCCCTTAAAGAATAACATTACAGAGAAAGAGAGTCGTGGAGGGAGTTACTCACCCAAAGATGCATCTTCGTAAAGAAGGAGACTGTTACAAAGAACGTTTCCCCTCGTTAAGCCTCACATGCTCAAGTCACGTGGATAATTAATAAACGACCACTATATAAGGTAAAGGGAATATTCGACAAAGGTATACAATTTTAACTAAGTTTTGTCTAGATTAATCATCAACAGAGTTACGAACTTAAGCATCGGAGTGCCTTCGACCATCAAACAAATGGTCTTTGGCAATCTAACCTTTGTTTTGAAAGTCGGATTCATAAGTGACCAAATTTAGACGCATCAGTTTGGTGTCGTCTGTGGGGAACTGTAGTCTCCTTTCAATAAGAGAGTTTGTAGTTGGAGATTTCCTTAGTTCCAATTAGCGAATAAAAAGCTTTTGGAGCAAATGGAGCACTCTACAGACCCCCAACCCAACAAAAATCACGGCAACCCTTCAACTGGAGAAGTGGAATTACAAAAAACACATTCCAAACCCAGCGACACCCGGGTTAACCGTGCCAGGTAATGCAGTATTGCAACATGGAATTGTAGCCCAAACATCTGAGACATCTGGCGGCACTACAACGAATCCCCGCGTGGATCAACTCATGGTCTAGATGGATCATCTCACCAAAATGATAGATAAACTCGCTCAGGAGTGCGCTCAGTCTACCGACCACGACCAGACACCACCACAACAGGACTCTGCCAACCCCTGCATAACTTCAACAAGTAAATCTCGAAAGTAACGAACCCCAAGAAGATGGCCTCTAGATCGACAGAATCCCTGAGCACGTTCCATTTAGGATCAGGGTCACAGATCCTAATGTGTTGTATGAATTGGCTAGACCGCCATTCTTTGACGCACTCATGAGTTTCATGGTGACTCCTCTACCAAAAATGGTTCACTCCATCGAAGTACGAAGCATACGATGGCACCACCGATCCGACAAATTTTATGCGACACTTTCACCACATGATGGCGTTGAAAGATAACACGGAGTCCATTCTATGTCGAACATTTCAGACCAATCTCACCTCCACGGCAATGAGTTGGTTCAACAGTCTACCACCGAGGTTGATAGACTACTTCCAAGTGTTGGCCACTGCCTTCATCACAAGGTTCATTAGCAGCCAACGAATGAGAAAGGGCCCACATTACTTGCTCCACATCAGACAAAAGCCCGAAGAAACTATAAGGGAGTACATCACTCGTTTTACGGATGAGTTGGCAATGATTGACAGTGCAAAGCAACTAGCACGATTAGCATATCGAGCTAAGAGTAAAAGATCAGGACATATAAGTCAGACGTAAAACATAAAATTTCTGGTCTGGTCAACCATGAAGTAGGCCTACAAAAGTTATAACATACAAGTCAACTTACTCGTAAAACCTTCTGGCCGACCAATATGTCAAACCACGAGGTAACAGTCTTGACGTATAAGTCAAGACCAATTCGTAAAACCTTTTGGCCGACCAACATGTTGGTCCACGGGTAACAGTTTGGACATATAAGTCAAGACCAATTTATAAATCCTTTTGGCCAACCAACATGTCGGACCAAGAGGTAACAGTCCGAACATATAAGTCAAGACCAATTCGTAAAACCTTCTAGCCGACCAACATATCAAACCACGAGGGTAACAGTCTGGACGTATAAGTCAAGATCAATTTGTAAAACCTTCTGGCCGACCAATATGTCGAACAACGAAGTGAGTCTTGACGTACAAGTCAAGACATACTCTTAAAACTTTTTGGCCGACCAATATATCGGACCATGAAGTGAAAGTTGGGACGTATAAGTCAACTTACTTGTAAAATCTTAGGGTCGACCAATACGTCGGACCATGAAGTAAATCTACCAAAGTTTGTACGTATAAGTCCACTTACTCATAAAATCTTATGGTCGACTAATACGTCGAGCCACGGAGTAAATACATAAAAAAATTAAAAATTTAAAAAATAAAAATTTGACATACAAGTCAAGACTTACTCATAAAGCTTTTTGGCTCGATTGACATGCAACAAGTACAAGTAACGAGATCAACGCAAATTTGTTGTGTACGATTACAAAGACAAAAGGAAACATGCAAATGATCACGAAAGACAAAGCATGCAAGTCAGCAAACAATAAATAAAGCATGCAAGTCAGCAAAAAATAGATACAAGGAAGACAAAGCACAAGAATATCAACAAAGAGAAACTTGTCATTCATGAAGCTATTCAGTTACATCTCGAGAAGAAAATAAAATAGTTGGAGAAGAAACATTAGAAATGATCAAATATCACTAGCAGGAGCATTTGAAAGAGGATGGGCAACAACATCACCAGCAGCAGGGGACGTAGCTCTCTCTTCGGCAACTAGAATAGACAATGGAGTAGGATCGGGTGGAGGAGGAAATGATAGTTCATCATCAACCGGATAACTTGGCGAATCCGGAACACATTCCTCACCATCATAGTCTTAAAAAACTAGGTCAACTAAACCACGATATCTAGACCAATCAAGGCCATCCCCTTCCATGTAGTTAAGAAGGTTGATTCGTCCGTCAATGACTCTCCTCCAATCCGCTGCATCCGGATCTTCAGTTTGTTCTTGGTTGCAGCGAGCTCGTTCATGATCGAAAAAAGTTGTCCTTAAATGGTGGTAACATTGCGGAAACATCCGACTTAACATCATCAAGCGCAATTGTTAAATGCAATACCAACTCCTCAGCAACCTTATGGCTAATGAATGCCCCAATAACATAATGCATGGCCTCATCATGAGCAACGTTCTCAACATACAACTCAAACTCAGCAGTGAATTTATGTCGCGCAACCTCCACTTCCCTCAGAGAAGCCCAAGCAGTCCCAGGTGCCTTCTCTTCCTCTTCACAACGAGCTTTCAACAAGTCCAACTGACGAAGAACATGAGAGAACACCAGTAACTGTGTCATCATCTTCCTTTCAAGAGCAGCTACCTGACCAAGAACAGCTAATAAACAGACCCCATCACCCCATCATAAGTAAGGTTATTCACCCCCTCCATTATCTGCTTAAGGTCATGATCGAGATGACTACTGGCCTCCCGAGCAGGCATTGGAGCCTTCTCCTCTAACCGCCTATGTCACTCGTTGATTAAATTGCGTGCAGTAAACCAACTAAACTTTCCATCCAACTTAATACGGATGTCTTCTGGGTTGGGCCTTTTCCAACTAATCCATGAATGGAGAACTCCGGGATCATGATGCACAGAAGCCCCACCTCCAACGGTCGGAGCAGCGTGATAACGAAAAAACCGCTCTTGCATTTTCTTGGTAAAGCAGTAACGGCAGCAGTGCCAGCAACAATAGCAATAGTCAGACGGGCAGAAGGAGATATAGGAAACTCCACTGGGTCATCAACATGAATGGGAGAAGGAGGAAGAAGAAGAGCCTCAGTACACTAACCACGATCAGCGACCTCCTATTCGTACAATGGGTTGAATTCGAAGTCGGCTAGGGTCTTTGTCATTTTGGATCCTTAAACTGCTCCATAGCAAGCTGAAACATTTTATTGTCAATGACTCGAGGATCGTCATCAGACCACTCGACGTAGTTGGGCTCACCATAAATAGAAAGAAGCATCTTGTCATTCTTGGCCAATGGGCGGGTCACCTCCTTTTTGCTTATCTCCAACGCTTGATTCATCTCCTCAACCTCATCAAGATATGGGTGATCCTCTTTCCTACCCTCCTTATCAGATAAACTCGGACTAGGAGCATTCCGAGCAGTACCATGAGTAGAACCAGAAAGTCGTTTCTTCTTAGGAATACGGCCAGGGCTTATCGCCAATTGCTTCGACGGACTAGCAAGCTTCAAAAGCTTCGTCTTTCTAGTGGCTGGGCCAGCAACACCAATGCTAAAAGGAGCATTGAGATTCTTAAGAACCCTATCAGAGCTCACTTTCCCATCAATGCTAGCAACACTAACACCAATAAGATCAACATTAACAGCAATCTCAGCAACTCAAAATTCAATAAGCAAAGCCCGTTTCACCTCGTTCATAGTGTACAAACCACTATGTTTCACAACTTCCACAACGAGGAATGACTCCATAGCCACCACAAAAAAGGTTTGAGAAACGGTCATTGATCACCTGTTCCTTAACAGACAATTGCAGCTCTTTCCATTTATTGGGGACTCGGAACAATCGGATAATCTATCGACCATGCAAGTTAAAGCGGCGATTTGAAAGAAGCATAAAACCAAAACCTCGACCAGTACTCCCTGTAATGATCATTACGTTTCCCAAAATAGGTGGGGGAGCGAAGAAAATAAATATTCTTAGTCTCTACAAGTCCAACCACCGAATGCAAAACCCTAACAGTCATGGGAATGCCAATAACAACGGCTCTCACACAAGTAGAAACCATCACCCTCCAACCATTGGGACCCATTTGGGCAGGAGCAATTCCCAAAAAATCTAAATAATCTCAAAATATCTCCGACACTGGAAATCGAAGGCTTAACTAGAACATGTATACGAATAAAGCACAATATAATAAGACCTTGGACGACAAGGACTATTGTTCTGCCTAGGCAGAACTATCTCAAGGTCGAATGGCAAAGTGTACTCTCCAACATTGCCTGCGAAGCCTTCTTGAAGGAGAAAAATGCCTCACAAACGCGAAACGCCTCACCATCTAGTATATTGCTGGAAGAAATGGGAAAAGGAATTGAACAACAAAGAGAGTGAAAAAGAAGAAAGAAAAAAGAAAAAAATAAGCTTTGATCTCAAAAAGAAACAAAACCATCACGTCTCCTTTTTATAGAGTCGGGCAACGAAGAGACTACTAATAGGACAGCGTGCAAGATATGATGGCTGAACGATGTCCTAAAATGCGCACGAAAACAAACGGACAGATATAAGATCATATAATCATCAAAAGTTGTTAACAACATTAAATGCAATGTAATGATAAATTTGAAAGTTCAACTGTCATCGAGTTAGTGGCCACGTCAGCATACCCACGAACTAAGGGGGGAGTAGTTGATGATACATCAAATAAGACTATCATCATGACCATACATGTGGCAAAAATTTCTCATCACAAGGACCAAGTATTTCGAGACCAATCCTACTCACAAAAGATAAAAAGGATTGATCCAGTCATAAAAGTCCAAATAGAGCCCGTCAGGACAAATTATAATCAGAGGCCCAAATACTTATCCAAAAAAACTCTCCCTTAAAAATGAACGTTACAGAGAAAAAAAGTCATGGAGAGAGTTACTCCCCTTAGACGCATCTTCGTAAAGAATGAGACTATTACAAAAAAGTCTCCCCTCATTGAGCCTCACATGCTTAATTCACATAGAGAATTAATAATAACCATTATATAAGGTAGAGGGAAATTTTGACAAATGTATGCAATTTTAACTGAATTATGTCCGGATTAATCTCCATCTCCAACAGAGTTACTGACATAAGCATCAGAGTGCCTTCGGCCTTTAAACATGTGATCTTTGGTAATATAACATTTGTTTTGCAAGTCGGATTCAAAGGAGGCCAGAATTGGATGCATCAACTACAAATAAAACCTTCAATTGGATCTTTTCCCATAAGTTTCGTGAAAAAAGGTCAACAATTTGGTTGGAAGAAGGAAGTTCATCTTGTAGCAATAATCTTTTTCAGTATGAACAAAGTGGTAGTCGATCAACTCTATTAAAAACCAAGATTATTAGCAATATCATCATGATTATCGTAAAAGAGAGCAATTAGTGAAGGGTGTTGGTGCCAAAAGTTTACTTAAGAGATATTTTAACAATCGAAACTCACAAGTGAGTATAGTCGTTGTCTTGCATTCAGTTTCGTTGAAAGCACACAAGTATGTCTCCGGCATATTAGTCATCCATTAAATTGAGTTAGAGCCAAGGAACGTGCAAAATCTAATAGTTGATCAACAAATGACCAAACAACCAACCTAATGAAAACTACTACAATACCCTTGCAGATGTAAATTGGCGGAAGAATATAAAAGGACTCATTTAATAGTTGAACCCTTCAAGTGGCAAACTATATGTACTGGCACAATTTCAAATGCATAAACTGACTTACAATATACATTGCACAGTTTGGATCTGGCTTGGTAACATTATAATAATTAGTCAACAAACTAATTAGCACTAGTTAATGGGATCCAAAAAGAAGGTCGCATCATTATGTTATAAACATAATTATTTTTATCAATTATTGGAAAATTAGAACATGCCTACTATTCAAATAAGCTCTTACATTTAGAATATCCAAAAAAAAAAAAAAATTCTTTAGTGAAAACATGCAACCTATGTGCCCCCAAAAGTTTAGTTTGCTAAATCCTTATTAAAGAATTTGGCTTCCAAAATTATTTTTAGAAGCTACACGACCACTCATCCTTTGGTTGAAGAAATTTTTGCAAACCACTATTTGGATGTTTATTTTGACTCATAAATGGATTTAATCAATTTACACACTCTTGTCACCTCATGTCTGGAATTTTTTCATGTGCACCTCGTCATCAAGGTCGCCTTTCGATAATGCATTGTTAAAGTCAAGTCGATGTAAGGACAATTTCTTGACACAATAAAATAAAAACAAAGGACGTACGAAATTTGTCAACGGGTGCAAGAATTTTGTTTATAATCCAAAACTTTATTTTTCAGTGAAGATCTAAACCAGAAATTAACCCTTGTATATTTTGCTCAATTAAACTATTTGAATAATACTTCCACCGCATATCTTCTTCAAAAATCATGGAATGAAATCTTTTTTCACTTCCTATCTTATCTCCAATATTTTATTATTTTCCATGGAATGAAAATCAAACACACCATTAATTTTTTTTTCAAAGGAATTGATATCCGTGTTAGTAGATAATTCAAATAAGGAAAAGTGCATGTGAAAACTATTCTTTTAGAAAATATCTCTCAATGTTTATCACAGTACAAGAATAATTTTCTCATCCATCATTTCTTTATTTGCTTCAGGGAGTTGCTAAGTGTGTTTGCTCATTTGGCTTGGTTGCACCAATTATTTGTTGCACCAATATTTTAGGATGTATCAAGCATTAGGTGCACCAGAAGCCGTCGTCGTCAGTCAGAACTGACTAAGCTTACCTGATTAGGTTCGGTGATCATCATCTGTAGTAAAACATTGATCCCTTAGCGAGTCATCATCATCAAGCGTGAGAGCGCTGACTAGACTCTCACTTCCTAAGCCATCCTCATCCGCACACAACAAACCAGACGTCAAGTGCACCAGAAGCCATCGTCGTCAGTCGAAACTGAGTAAGCTTACCTAGTCAGGTTTGGCGATCATTGTCTGTAATAGAGCAATGCTCCCTTGGCGAGTCATCATCATCAGGTGTGAGAGCGCTGACTAGACTCCCACTTTCTAGGCCATTGTCATTTGTACGCATCGGACTAGGCATCGGGTGCACCAAAAGTCGTCATCATCAGTCGAAACTGACTAAGCTTACTTGGTCAGGTTCGACGATCATTGTCTGTAGTAAAGCAATGATCCATTGGCGAGCCTTCATCATCAAGCATGAGAGCGCTGATTAGACTCCCACTTCCTAGGACATCCTCATCCGCACGCAACAGACTAGGCGTTGGGTGCACCAGAAGTCGTCATCATCAGTCAGAACTGACTAAGCTTACCTGTTCAGATTTGGCGATCACTATCTATAGTAGAGCAATGATCCCTTGGTGAGTCGTCATCATCAGGCATGAGAGTGCTGACTAGACTCCCACTTTCTAGGCCATCATCATCGGCACGCAACAGACTAGGCATCGGGTGCACCAGAAGTCATCGTCATCAGTCGAAACTGACTAAGCTTAGCTGGTTAGGTACGACCATATTGTCTATAGTAGATCAATGATCCCTTGGTAATTCTTCATCATCAGGCGTACGAGCGCTAACTAGACTTCCACTTCCTATGCCATCGCCATCCGCACATAACGGACTAGTCGTCCGGTGCACCAGAAGTTGTCGTCATCAGCCGGAACTGACTAAGCTTATTTGGTCAAATTCAATGATCATTGTCTGTAGTAGATAAATGATCCTTTGGTGAGTCGTCATGATTAGGCGTGAGAGCGCTGACTAGACTCCTACTTCCTAGGCTCATTATGTACGCAGCGGACTGGGCATCAGGATGGATCTTCTCGGATCTAGCCATGGCGGGATGATTGGACGTTGGGTTGGTTGTAACGAATAGTAGTGGAAGTTCAGTGAAAGAAAATATTTTTTATTGATAATATTTTTTGAGGTGCTCTACATTCCACGGTCGTTTACGTCCATCACCATTCATGTCTTCCAACCAGTACGTACCCGGCTTGTTGACCTTTGTCACCCTGTAGGGCCCTTCCCAATTTGAGTTTAGCTTTCTTGCACTCGCTTCTTTGGTGTTCGGCTGGGTTTTTCTGAGTACCCAATCTCTCACTCTGAATTTGCATGGCTTAACCTTCTTGTTGTATATTGTGCTATCCGTTGCTGGTAGGTAGTTATTTTGGCAGAAGCTTGATTTCGCATTTCCTCAGGGAGGTCTAGTCTGACGCGCAAGGCTTCGTCATTTTCATCTACTCTGAACTCCTTCGTTCAGAAGGTAGGTACTTCAAGTTCCACCGGAACCATGGCTTCTGACCCATAGGCTAAGGCAAAGGGTGTTTCTTCGTTAGGGTTTTTTTTGGTTGTCCAATACGCCCAGAGTATTCCCGGTAGCTCTAAAACCATTTTCCCTTGGTAGCGTTAAACTTTCTTTTGATCGCTTCCAAGATCGTTCGGTCAGTAACCTCCATTTGGCCGTTGACTTGTGGATGCCCTGGCGAGGAGAAATGGTGACTGATGTTCAGTCTTTCACATAGTTTTTTAACCTTTCTACTTTCAAATTGAGTCTCGTTATCGCTGACCAATACTCTAGGAATGCCAAACTTGCAAACGATGGATGTCCATATGAACTTTTCTATTTGGTTTTGGCCTATTTTGGATAGGGGCTCTGCTTCGACCCATTTGGTGAAGTAGTCAATTGCTACAAGAATGAACATTTTACCGATTGATGCTGGGAGCGGCCCGACGATGTCCATCCCCCATTGCGTGAATGACCACAGACTAGTTATCGGTGTCAGTGGTTGGGCAGGCATGTGCGTGTATGGCGTGAACCTCTGACATTTGTCGCACTTACGGGCGGTATCTTTGGCGTTTCATTGCATCGTCGGCCAATAGTACCCAAGGGTTAGAGCTTTGTGGGCAAGGGTTCTCCCACCCGGATGATTTTCACATATACCATCGTGGATCCGTCTCAGGACCTGATATGCCTCAGATGAGGACATGCATTAGAGCAGAGGCCCGGTTGTTGATTTCTTGTATAACTTGTTGTTTAAGAGAGTGTATCGTCCCGCTATTCTTCTGAGTTTTCTGGCTTCGGCTTTCTCGCCTGGCAAAGCTCCGCTTCCAATGTATTCAAGAATCGGAGTCATCACACTCGCCTTTGTGCCTGTGGCGCAAACATCGTTGGGTTCTTCTTCGTTCAGGCTTGATTGCTCTTGGTATTTTCGATGAGACCGTCCGAGACTTCTGTGGAGGCTGAGGCTTCCTTGGCCAGTGAATCAGCTTTTTTTATTATTGTCTCGGGGGAACTGTAAGAGTTCCACTTATTGTGTGGAGTATCTTTCCGCAGTAGGCTATTATGCCTTATCTTTTGACCTAGTTGACTACCAGTCTTGAGTCGTTATACGTTGTTAACTGGTCCATCCCGATCCCCTTTACTAGCTTTAAGCTAGACAATAGGGCCTCATATTCAGCTGCGTTATTTGAAGCGGAAAAACCAAACCTGGTGGCTTTATCGTGAGTGAAACCGCTTGGGGAGCGAGGGTGATTCCAGCTCCACTCGCTTTCCCTGTTGATGACTCATCACGATGCAAGGTCTATCATTGATTGTCTGAATCTTGGGCTTGGAGGTCTACCATTGGTTCCTCTCCACCGGTAAACTCGACGATGAAGTCTGCCAACAATTGGGCTTTGATGGCGGTTATTGGGGCATAACTTATATCAAACTGCCCGAGTTCTACTGACCATTTCACTATTATGCTAGATAACTCTGGCTTGCGCAGTACCATGCGAAGCAGGTGCTTGGTCAGAACTGTTATAAAGTGGGTCTGAAAATAAGGCATCAATTTCCTCGAGGACATGACCAGTGCCAGAATTAACTTCTCCAGGTTTGGGTAGTGTGCCTCCATTTCCATGAAGTTCTTGCTGGCGTAGTACACTGGTTTTTGGGTTCCTCGATCGTCACGCATAAGGGTTGAACTGATGGCGTGTTTGAAGATGGACAAGTACAAGTAAAGTGTTTATCTTGTCGTCAGCTTTGAGAGTAGTTTATGGTTCCCCATGTACGCCTTCAGGTTCTGGAAGGCTTGTTCACACTCTTCATCCCATGAGAATCCTTTGCTTCCTCTCAAGATTTTGAAGAAGTGATGCATTTTTCAGATGATTTGGAAATAAACCTGTTGAGTGCTGCCACACCTCCCAATCAAGCTCTAAACATCCCTGATGTTGGCGGGGGGTTCACGTTGAGAAGAGCCTGAATCTGTTTTGGATCAACTTTGATTCCCCTTTGGTTTACTATATAACCTAAGAATTTTCCTTGACTTGATTCCGAACGAACACTTTTGTAGGTTGAGTTTCATCCGATACTTTCAGAGTTGACTAAAGGTTTCGGTGAGGTCTGCTATATGGTCGGGGCTGTGGAGGCTCTTGACCAGCATATCATCTATGTAGACTTCCATGTTCCTGCCGATTGTTCTTTGAACATCTGGTTTACTAGCCATTGATACGTCGCACCCGCGTTCTTCAAGCCGAACGACATCACCTTGTAGCAGTATATTCCTCTCTCAGTTATGAAAGATGTCTCTTCTTGATCTGGGGGTGCATTAATATCTAGTTGTAGCCCGAATAGGCATCCATAAAGCTCAGGAGGTTGTGTCTGAATGTGGCGTCCACAATCTAATCGATGCGAGGAAATGGGAAGTTGTCTTTCAGGCATATCTTGTTTAAGTCTGTGTAGTCTACACAGACTCTCCGCATCCTTTTTTCTTTTGTACCAATATGGTGTTTGTCAACCAGTCCGGGTATCACGCTTCCTTGATCATGTCTGCACGAGTAACCGTTGTATCTCATCGTTAATGATTTTGTTCCTTACAGACGCCATGGGTCTCATCTTTTGTCGTATGGTTTCCTCCTGGGATCTACCTCTAGGCGATGAGTGATCACTGACGGGTTGATTTCCACCATGTCTCGCATTGTCCAGGCGAAGACGTTCTGGTTCTACTGTAGTAGCTTTGTCAGCTGCACCACTAATTCTCTGCTTAAATGGGAACCTATCTGAACGGTTCTGTTGTTGAGAGGGTCGTCGAGGTAAATCGTGACAGTTTCTTCCTCTGGCTGAATGACGTTGGGTCTGTCCCGGGGGCTCACTGGAGCTTCGTCATCTGAGAGTGGTTGCTCTATCCCGACTTCTTTGGCAAGATTAAGAGATATCATAGCTGCAGGATTAGTCGCCAACTGATGATTGTCAGGTTGCTACGGGGTCATGTTTTGGCATTTTCTAACCACTACTTGATCACCTCGTGTGGTGCCAACTGTTTGATTGGTTGGGTACTTTATACATTGGTACAGAGTGGAAACTACAACTCCCATTTGGTGGAGCCAAGGCCTTCCCAGAACAGCGTTATAAGTGGACGATGCTTCGATCGCTAAAAACTCTTGAAACAGACTTTTCTGAAGCAGTGGTTCTCCCACGACCACTGTTAGTTGTAACTTTCCCACCGGGAAGAGCATTTCGCCGCTGAATCCAATCATCGGACAACTATCAAGAGTAATGATTTGTTATTTTAGCTGCATGTTGCAGAACGTGCTGAGGAATAGAACGTTCAATGAGCTTTCGGCGTCCAACAAGGATCCCCTTACTTCCCAGCTTGCTAGGGAGATCGTGATTACCAGAGCGTCATTACATGGAAGCTAGACGCCCCAAAGGTCATTGTATGTAATGGCTAGTGATATAGGAGGATCATGGCTCTAAGCGTGTGATACTTGTTGGTCACTGCATATCGCTCGGACCCTCATCTCCCTTAGGGCCCTATTCGGGACCTGTTTGATTATTCAGATTTGGAAGGTACCCCATGGAGGACATGTATTGTGCCAATCGATTCATCCCTTACTTTCTTGTGTGAAGAGACAAAGGGTTTTTCCTTGGATTACGCCTTTATCCTGGTGGTCTGCTCTTCGTCTAAAACAATATAACTTTGTGCTTGTTTCAGCAATTCCGCTATATTCGACCGAGGGGTCCAAAGTTAGGAAGTTATAAAACTTGTCGTTCCTCAAACCGTTGGTGAAGGATGCGACAATTGTTGCATCGTTACAACCACTGACGAGAGTCAACTCGTCATTGAAGCGCGTGATGTATGCCCTCAACATCTCATCCGACTTCTGTTTCATGGATTTGAGTATCTTCATTGTTTGCAGGATCTGTTATATATGAATTGACAGTAGATTCGCCTTTGGGTCTGCGATAGATACCGCCGGTACGAGGGTCTGCAAAGATTCCTCATGTGGTTGCAATGGCGCCAGAATGGGCGGTGTTCTGCTACTTCGAGAGTTTGGGATTTCTATCGCGTCTCCATTGCTGGGAGACCTTGTTGTCACCATCTCGTCAATTCTTTGGGAAAGGCGATGCTATTGTTCTCTTTGAGGAACATTGTCGTCCCCACGGACGGCACCAAACTGATGCAGTCGATTTCTGCTCCCTGTTTGACCTTGACCTATTGACCTGCACAAGGAATGCATGTGAGCCACTGACCACTGTTGTGGTGGCCGATGGCACTCCAATGCTAAAGTCAGACAGGGCTCTAAGGAAGGCTTAAAGCTAAAAACAGAGAATTTTTAGCGTACCTTTATTCATCAACCTCCAATCTTATCTATAGTGCTGGAGTCCTGGTTCAACCAGACCATCAGTGGCCTAGTTTAGGGAAAGAGATCTTCTTGTAAATTCTTCTGTAATTAGGAGTCGTCTTGTAGAGGGAAGTTTTCATGTTAGACCTATGCTCCTAGATGCGCGGGAGATAGTTCCCCATTGGAGTGTTGTCCATATGTGAAAGTTTCCACGTACGACGTATACTCTGGTATTTACTTCCTAGTTGGAGACAAAGTATTGTTGGCTTGCCAATGGCATGACAACTCAATCGTTAGAGCTTGACGGATGGTACCACTAGGTCATTGGTTCGAACCCAGCAGGCGGCATGTTTATCAGTTTATGGTGTGTTGACCAGTTCTGGTCTTTGATAGGTTATGGGATCCTGAAAACCCAACTCGCCATCCAAAAAAAAAGTATTGTTGGCGTGCTCGACCAAAGCTGATCCCCAAGATACTTGCCTTAATAGATCTTACGAGTATTGGAATGGTTGTGAGACGTGTGGGCTTAGCAGGCTATAGTAATTTGGGTTCGGCTGGTGGACTGCACTTCGCGGGCTTAATGCAGCTTGGGTCGGATAAGTGCAAGACTGATGCTTGGGCCTTTTATTTCTTGAGATCATCATGACACATGTATGATGTAGATGAAATGACGTTTCGATGTATCATCACCTACTATTCAAATAAGCTCTTACATTCAGAATATCAAAAAAAAAATAAAAATTCTCTGGCGAAAACATGCAACCTTTGTGCCCCCAAAAATTTAGTTTGCCTAAATGTTTGAGAAGCTACACGGCCACTCATCATTTCTTGAAAGAATGATGTTATTAACGTGCACAAGTAAAAGCTTCAACGAAGGACCTCGAGAATTGTGAATAATGAATAAGAAAACCTTGAGTGAGAAAAACCAGGTTCAATGATGGCTGAAGATCGAAATTTTTGCAAACCACTGACTAGATGTTTATTTTGACTCATAAATGGATGGGAAATTCTAGGGGTCGAGGGAAAGGGAGCGAGGGATGGGTGTAACCACCCATCCTCCTCGCTGAGCGTCCGCGCGTATCTCCAACGCAATGGCTCATCCTGAGGAGGATGGGTAGTTACAACCACCCATCACTCCTTTCCCTCGCTCCCTAGAAGGACTCTACATGGATTTAATCAATTTCACACGCTTGTCGCCTCATATCTAGAAAAAAACAAGGAGGAACTTTTTCATGTGCACCCCGTCATCAAGGTCGCCTCGTGAAAATGCATTGTAAGGACAAGGACAATGACAATTTCATGACACAAGCAAATAAAAATAAAAGGCGTACGAAATTTGTCTACCAATGCATGAATTTGTTTATAATCCAAACCTTAAATTTCAGTGACGATCTAAACCACAAATCAACCCTAGCTTGTATATTTCGCTCAATTAAACTATTTGAATGATACTTCTACCACATATCTTCTCCGAAAATCATGGACTTCACATCTTATCTTCAATATTTTATGAATTTCCATGGAATAAAAATCAAACACACCATTAAAAAAAAAATTCACGGGTTTTGATATCATGTGTTAGTAGATAGACGTTCTTCAAATAAGGAAAAGTGCATTTCCAAACTATTATTTAGAAAATATCTCTCAATGTTTGTCATAGTACAAGAATAATTTTCACACAAGTTTCTCATCCATCCTTTCTTTATTTGCTTTATTATCCAATTTTCACTCACAAATGTGGAGGAACTGTGTAACCTGAAAAAGAAATATGACAAAAATTAGGATCATCTAAAGTTTTCCAAAGTAAAACATAAAAATGTCGGTGATAGATTGATCTAAATTAAGTTGCATGAATACAATAATTGTGAGATTCAAATTGGTCCAATTCTTTTATGTGAATCAAACTTATGTCGATTTGAATGTTACGTCTGAATTACTTTGTTGTTTTTAAGTTTATTCTTTCAGTGAGTTTGGTTTGACAATAGAGCTCATATGTTGCGTTAATATATTGGAACCCTGATTGTAGGATTCAACGAAGACTTGATCAAGTAAGGATAATTTGTTGGACATGAATTCAATTCAAATCTTATCGGGTAAGGTTTGGATCCAACTTATGAGATCTGTGAAGATCCATCAGACTCAAATTCAATCCATTTATAAAAGAGCGCTTCTACATGGCGAGGAAACGGGCGAGGGACGGGACGTGGCGGGGTGGGGTGAGGACCGTCCACCCCGCTCGGGATGCGTGCCGTCATTTTTGGTGCGTGCATCTCGAGCGAGGTGGACGGTCCCCACCCCCGCCACATCCCGTCCCTCGCCCGTTTCCTCGACATTTAGAATTCCTCTTTATAAAAATCAGACTCAAATTTGATCCATTATAGGTTCAATATTTTACTTGACCAAAAAAGAATAAACATAAATAACACAATTAAATTTAAAATAAAGATAAAAGAGTCTTCAAATAGATGATGAAAAAACAAAGAACAAAGTTTAAATTAAATAACATCATACTACACAAATTTTCAAATTAAAAGTATGCCACCACTAGTTTCAAATAAACAACATATATCCAACAAAATTTACTTGATGTTGTGTTTGATTGCAACGGGAAAGTTTTCAGAGGGAACCCGTAAATGATAACCAAAAAGCATATACAAATCCAAATTGATGGAAGTCGCCATTGACAAAAAATAGTTCATGGCAATGTGTTGATTCTCATATTGTCCAAGCAATTAATTTGTCGGGTCCTCGACCAATAAGAGAGGTACTCATGTGATGAAAAACATTGTATGATCATTAGTCATTTTTTCCATGTCAATGACTTCCATTGGAATTTACATGTGCAATATGGTGATAATTTTCCCATAACAAACACAGCCTATATATGCTCTTATGTAACTGGCTTTAGCTGAGGTGCCCATGTACGCAGAATTAAGTAGGAATACTCGACTAAAGCACTTTCTCTCAATAATAAATGATCAATACATTATCACAGCAAAGAAAAACCTTCCTCGAGACATTGTGTTCTGATTTCATGCATAAGACGCTGAAGAACTGTCGGATGACTTGTGACAATGGCGTCTACGCGTTCAAACAGCATTTTCAGTATGGAATCTGCATCATCAACTGTCCAAGCATAGACTTTCTTGTTCCTCCTGAATATGATGCCAACAATTTAGGAAACGAGCATGTACACATGCAAACACAGAAAACATTACGTACTCAAGTTCATACCCATGGAGAATTCTCACAAGGTCCTCATCAATTAGAGGATGGTAGACACCCACAACACGGGCGTCTTTCATCCTCAGTAAGTTGGTTCTTGCACCAGTTGATGGATCCTTCAGCACAATGTAGCCTACCTGCAGAAACAAGTTCAACCCAGTATAGGTGATTGGGTGTGTGATGCCAACCAAGTAAAGCTGAAAGCCTAATTCTGAAACCTTAACAATATAAAATTTCCTCAAAAGATGGAAATCAAAGGGTAACAAACTAGCTTCTTATCCCATATAAGCATACAATATTGAGGAGAACTAAGGAATGCATGGCCTATAATAGAAAAGAGCAACCTTGAGGCTATTGCCCTCAAATCCCCTAAATCGGAACCTACTTGGGCACGCCATGGACGTCAAACCTAAATCAGGCAAAACCCTCAAATAACTTTAACTGCTTATTCTTTATGCCAACTATCAGGTTAAATTAAAGTGATTACAATTTACATTAAATACAATAGGGCTGCAGTTTCTAACAACCAACCTAGGCTCGTCTCCTATTATTAGTAGTATATATTTAAAAGGACCGAGCCTATCATCAATACACTTTTTTATTTGCCAAAAGTGTCCCTGATTTATTTTGTAAATTAGAAATATACCCTTAGCAAAAAAAAAACTTCAAATACCAAACCCCTTTTCTGAATTACCTCGTGTTCGTTTAGGAAAAGTACAAATACACTGATGGCTAAAAATTAAAAAGGAAGATATTGGCACATTAGGAACAAAAGAGCATTGCTACTTCCAATTTAGGACCTCCTTAAGATGCAACATACACATGACATGACTAATCGAAGACTCATTTGATCTCCATTTGAATTGAAATTTTGAGAGAAATTAAAACCAAACATCATAAACCGGCTAGTTTTGACATGTGTACCTCGACATATGTGTTAAAATGTGAAAAAATGGATTTCTCTATCACAATCACGAAGCGACACAAGTCGACCGGCCAATGCCCATTATCCAAAACTGCACGAAAGAGTGGTCCTGAACACTAACAAAGATAATTTATCAAGATATTTAATGGCATGCGCCTAAACACGTATCTCAAGGAACTGTGTCAAAACGGGTTGAAACTTTGCATGATATTCTATTGTTATTCCAAAATTTTCAACTCAAACGGAATTCAAATGAATAAAAATACATATTATTTTGGTATAGTGTTCTTAAGTCTAAACAAAAATGAAGTGGTCCTAAGTTATTAAAAACAATTTTTTGTCCCTAAACAAAAATGAAGTGGTCCTAACAAAAATGATGATGAAACTGTCAATGCTCAAAAAGAGAAAATAAAAAAATTTACATAACAGGACGGAGGAACGTGAGTCAGGGTCGATCGCAGGACCTATGGAACGAGGGCAAGGAGCTGATATCCCTCAGGCCAGCAGGTGGACTATGGGGTCCAAAGTTGTGTGATCTTGCTCACACAGTCACACCATAGTTATACTCGCTGCAACTCCCGTAGGGACAGGAAAGCAACCAGCTGAACCAGGTGCCAATTCCATGAGATCCATTGGTGGTTGTTCCAATTGATTGCTATCAGGCTTTAATCTTATGGGGGACTAGGGAAGAAGTTCGAGGCTGGATTGAGGAAATGAAAAAGGAAAACACTTGGAGAGGTTTTCGAGTACTGCCAGTTTGAGGTGTTGGGGGAGAAGAAGTTTTTGAGGTAAGAAGTCAGTTTGGAGAAGAGAAAGGCACCAAGGACAATATCCCTGAGAGTGATATCGCTTAAAAGTATTCCAAGCATCAAATGCGGTAACTCATAGGCCAGGTCAACAGACTCTAGATCAGCAGATATGGCTCCTTGTGGGGTTGTTGACAGGCAAGATCCTAGATGTGTAGAAGATTCATTGGAGAACATCGAGTGCCCAATGGATGTTTCGCCAGCAGAGGATAAGTTGATCTTTCATCCTTCTCTGAATCAAAATCTACAGTTGGGACGAAGCTCTTCTCCTTTCGTGGGGTCCAAACAGGCCTTAGTGTTTAGTTCGGGCTCAAATCATACTTCCACAGAAGAAAATTCAGAGTTTTTTTTAACTTTATTTCATCGAAGCAGCGTTCATCGAAGCAGTGCGTATGCACGATCGAGCGAGGCTTGGTGGTATCAAGTTTCGAGGGGCAAGAAGAGGAAATTGATTGTCAACCTCGATGATTACTTGAAGAAGGCTCGGAGAAAGACGTCGAGCTCAGTGTCCTTGTGTCAGCTCTAGGGTAGTCATCCTCTTACGCCAAGGGGGGCGAATTTACCACTTCGTCATGGGCCGTGATGAAATGTTGTCTACCTCGAACCATATTGGAAGCCTATGGGAACGCAGACAGAAATGGGCAGCATAGGCATGGTTTCAGTTCAGACGAGGCTGATGATTTTAGGAAACTAAGTTCGGGGGACTCTGCTCTTTGGGAAAGATATGAAGCAGTCATGGAGTAAAGAAACAGAGTTTGGGCACCAATTCTTCCTAGGTAGTGAGGGTTTTCTTCTTTTTTGGCAGCTCTTAGGTTTTCAGCTATTTGGCTACGGTGTTGATGTGTTTATGTAATTGGTGATTTGCTTTTCTTTTCTTAGTGTTCTCGTTGTAGCTATTAGGTGGTTGTTTGTCATCCTTAGCCGCTATGATGGCTTTTGTAAACTTCCGTATGCATCATTGTAAGCTACTTATGAATCACAATATAATTATAAATATATATATGTTGATATTTTGATATTTTGCGGGGATGATATTTTCTATATATAGAAATTTCAGAATATGTTGATATTTTGTGGGGATGATCTCGTAACCATATAGATTACTAACTTCTTTGGCGTTCTAGAAAAAGCTACACAAGATAGAGAAATTTCAACCGTTCAATTCCACCATGAATTGGATGACGGTTAGAAATTTAAAAACTTGCGATTTTCAGAAAGGATGATCTACATGGCAAAGAGATCAACTCAATCTAAAGTTTCTAGTTGGGTAAAGTATGCGTATGTAACTTTTTTTATCAAAAATCTTTGTCCACGGAACCCGCCCATATATATAAACATAAAAAAAATAGGCACGTGGTTGAGGGCTTGCACATGATGAACCATGTTCAAAGAATACAGGATTTATATTACGAGCGGCATTAATCAAGAAGGTGTGAATGTTTATCTAGGATCAACATTAAAACAGGAATACAACCGAATCAGTGAAAGAACTAGGAAGCTATCTTCTCCATATTCCAAGCATTTGGTAGACTCAGTGGTCAATATAAAAGCACTAGTAGCCATCAAACATGCACTCCTACCTCAATAAGCATCACATCAAATAAAAGAGTATCATGAAAAGGTAGAAGAGGGTTGAAGGCATTCTTACAGGAATATCTGGCGTAAGCTTAATTACATCCCTCGCTAGAGTGTCACTTTTAGCCCATACTAGACAATTTTTACACTTTGTTCTTTCCACCTGCAAAAGTTGTTGAAATGACACTTTAGCAAATGTAAGAAGCTTTCCACTACATCATGTTTACCTATAGAATTCATAACTGAAAACCTCATTGGATGCCTATAGATATACAATATTCAAGTTCAACATCCTGTTGCACAACGCAAGAGCCCAAACTTTTCCAATTTGCCAAAGAACAAAGAGAGAGGGAATGGGAGAGAAGGAGGGACCTAATGCAAGGGCCTTTGATTTCCAATAAATAAGAGTTATGGAAAACTAGAGAAACCTTGAAGAGATAAATTGAAATATAGTTCTCTTGAATCAGCTTTGTTTTCTCTGCATAATTATAATTCTTTGATATGTTCTACCCTTATTCTTTAGGGTGTGTTTGGCTGATTGAATTTTATTCCATGAGAATGAAAAAAATGGCAAGAGACGAGAAAGAAAGAAAGAAAGAAAGAGAGAAATGTGGTTGTAGAAGATACTCCAATTCCCATGTATGTGGGAATCACACTCCTTCCTTCCCTAATCATAGGAAACATGAGAATAAGATTCATATATTTTGTCAGAAATTTATGGTTTAGTACGATAACACTCTTAAAAACCCATAACCCATTTGAGATGGATTGGATTCCAAGCAACCAAACATATCCCTAAAGGAAAAAACATCTACAAGGGAAAAAATAACTTACAATAGAAATAATGTCTCCTGCTAAACCTTTTTCATGTGATGGAGGCCCAACTTTTGCATCCAAAATCACTTGTTGAACCGATTTTGATACTAACTGAAAAAGGGGAGAAGATGGTCAGATATTCCATATCATAAAGAAAATATACTGCTTATTCATTTAGAGCATTGAAACATTAAATACAACAATTGTGATTTACACACAGTAGCAAGCATTTGAGTATTTGACTAAGGGTGTGTTTGGTTACATGAAATCCAATTCCATAGAATCTATGAGGGACCACTTGTGTTCAATACAAATTTGATCAAAATGTGGTGGGCCACTCATGAATTCTACATTTTGATCAAAGGGAGGAAATAAACTTCGATAAAACATGAAAATCCTGACTCTCAACTCCTTACTCCCTCCAAATAATTGGACTCCCATATTTCACAAGAGCTCAATTCCCCACTATTGATCTAGAATTCATGATAAGTGGTCCACTACATTTTGATCAAATTTGCCTTAAACACAAATGGTCCCCCTATCAATTCAATTCAAGTGGTCCCATGGATTCAATGGAAATGAATTTCATGCAACCAAACACACCCTAAATGATTTTGTGAACATGATCATAACTAGAGGGTCAAGCTACTACAATGTCGATGAAAAGAAAGAAGGTAAAAAATCGAAGAATAAATTTCTGACAATACCATCAAAGCATCTTCCATGGTAGGAACCTCTAGATCATGAAACTCTGAGAAAATAAGGCTGGCAACGATTTCTTTTATCTGCAAAAGCTAAGAGAGGCTCTATGAAGTCACTCATTAAAATTTACATAAAAAAGAAACAACTAAAGTATTTTATCAATAAAAGGATAAATGCATCAACAATGAAAACAATATATTTGCCAAAAAAACAAAAGAGCAACAAAGATAAAGAGAACGAGGAAGCCCAAAAAAGAAAGCGACCAGAAAAAAGGGAACATAACAACCCCTCAGCAAAAATGCTGGAAAATGCCCAGCTGGGTCAAATAGATCCTAGAACCTCTCACTTCATTGTCATTTACTGTAGAAGCTTTATATATCAAGTTAAATCATCACTTACTGTAGAAGCTAAATTGTTAGAGGTCTACCATCTATCAAGAAACGTGACAGAGGCCTACTACATATTCTCAGCACATATTTTCATACAAAGCTAGCCAATCCTTTATATGGGCCATGGGCATTGGTAGTTGGGTCCCATAATCTGAAATGAGATGATTTTTGCTAAGAACGTTCTTTTTGTGAGGTGATCATCCCCGCAAATCCATCATGTATATATGACACTTATAGCACTACCAATCATAAAATACAAATGCTAGATATTAGTTTAAATTTCATTGCCGAACTTCCACCCATATTAAATTCTGAAACATGGGCATTGTAAGACCCAATTCTTATCTCGGCAATACTTTTTCAAGAAATTTTCTGCAGGAACCATTGCATAGTCCATTTACAAGAACAGGCGAACAACATTATTCTTATTCACCAGACAAGAAGGCATCAGTACTTCAAGCACTATGTACCCACATCAGTCACTTTGTTAGTGCTTTTGGCTCAGAAATATGTCCACAGAATATGATCCTGTATGTCTTGATTATTGTTGTTTATTAGGAATGGATAAGAGTGTCATCCGGAACAGAATGTTGAACTGCTCTGTTACATTGAAAGGAAAAACCTAGGTCAAAAACACTCACCTCTTTCATGCTCAAATAGCCAACCCTTGCACTGCTATTACCAGAGATCCTCTGCAAATCCCTGCCTGTGTCGTGTGAGAATCAAGTTGCCAAGTAGTCTTGAAAACTTATAGTGAATTATGAGAATCGAACTAAACATCACTAAAAAAAAAAGGGTCCCAAATAAATAGAACAAATTAGGGTCTAGCCCTAAAACAAATACTATGTAGGTCGCCATGGCCACAAGGACTAACATCTCCATCAATTGACCATTTAATAATTGCATGCAGCACACGTAACATGTTTATTGACAATTTTGTACTGCTAATAAATTGGTCATTTAATTGCTAACTCGCCACATACGTGACCACTTCGTCTGACTAAAATGTTAGCCTTTGGGGACATGACCTAATTACGATCTATAGGAGTGAAACCCTAATTATGAGAATCGAGTTGCCAAGAAGCCTTGAGAAATTATAGTAAATTATGAGAATCGAACTAAACATCACTCAATAAAAAGCCCCAAATAAATAGAACTAATTAGAGTCTAGCCCTAAAACAAATAGTATGTAGTCGCCATGGCCACAAAGACTAACATTTCCATCAATTGACCATTACGACAAAAGGGTGCCCTATTTCCTAATATAAATTCATTATGGACTTTTATATATCAAATATTGCATATTTATTTATCAAGTCTAAAATTCACTCAAGTGTCCTTTTTCAAATAATTCCACCCCACCAATGTTTTTGAGTCATAAGCGCAACAGTTTTGGGTGTGCACATCAATCAAGATTGCTGGTATGTGGAACTTTTTTTTTAATCATCAAATGACAAATTGCACATAGAGAGAACTGCTTAAATGTTTCACAAATAAAAAGGAACTATCTTTAAGAATAATACAGCTCCCAGTCCTTTTGGTTCAACAACATATTAAGGATAGCTATGAACCACATCATGTAAATTACCCCACTGAATTTACAACCTCCAGTTAAGGTAGATAGATCTGTACAATGCTTGGTCCTTAGACAGAATGGAGAATAACAAGTACTAAGTTTCAACATTAATAAATTTGGAAATATACCTATCATGGAGAGCAAACAAAACTCCATCTGAAGAACGAGAAACATCAATCTCAATGCAGTCTACTTGAGCGTGAAGGGCATTGCGATAAGCAGAGAGCTGCAAAGCACAAGAGAGGTAGTCTAGTCAATTAAATAATTCATGCATATTTTAAAAAGAAAAAAAAAATCCTTTTCTTTCCATATATCTAATTTTGAACTCTTCAGCATCATTGTTTGTATTATGAAATGAAATTACACCATATAAGTGGCATACGCCTACTGCACTCCTTCAAAGCCTCTCTCCTACACAAAAACTCAATCCTAAAATTCCAAACCCATTAAAATTTAGCCACTAATAGAGATAATATAAACACCCAAAACCCATTTATTTCTTTTAACCTTTTAATGAAGAAAAAAAAAAGAGTGTGGCACATTACATTTTTCCGAATTAAGACGTGTAGGCAAAACTCGCATATAGATTACAGTAAACTAAAGGTCTCCTACCTACCTAACCTAAGAAGAGGGTAATAGAAGACCAGATGAGGGCAATTCCCGAATTGATACTTACTGTGTTTGGGAAAGCGATGGTTGGATCACCACCATGAGCACATACAAGAGGTGGGTTATTCATCCAGCTGCACTTCCTCAATCGCATCTGCTCGTTGGGTTCAAAAACACAAGTGAGAACAAGAACACCCCAAACAAAACAAATACAATTAACATACATACCTGTTGAAATCGCCTGAGCCTGAAATGGAAGAAAATGGGTGGAATGAGAGCTAAGAAGACGAGAACCAAAAGTATTCGACCAAGTCTCTTTGAACACAATCTCAGAAACTGATTCCATACATCAACATCACCCTGGAGATGCTGGAATTTTCTCCTCCCCTGCTGCCTCTGAATCGCCATTTCTCTCTCTCTCTTTCTCCTTCTCCGTCTGAGGGAAAATCGCTGACTGACAACTTAACCACTCAACTTTCAACTTGAACGAATCCACATTTGCCATCCACATTATTATTTATTTCCTGATCTGATGGAATTTAATTAGTAAGACTAGTGTAGCAGCCGTGTGCACATTCCACACGTTCGCACAGGTACATTGTCATGCGGTAGTACTTGGTAGTGTCTGCATTTTCCAAATAAGTAACCAAATTATATTATTGCTTACCAAAACATTGATCGATTATATTTTTTACACATATTTTTTGAGGATTTTATGTTTCTCTCAAGATCACGCCAGGTTACCATAGTTACAAAACTTGGTTTCTTAGCATTTTTTACTATTAAAATTTATTTATACGCACATCATTATAATATTTTATTTTCACCTTCTCTTTATTGGTGCTTTGCTCCCTGTCAATTTGAATAAAACACGTTATTTCTAAATTATAAAAAATAATTACTTTGAATTGGCATTATAAAAAAAAAAAGAAAAAAAAAATTGCATTCTTGAAAAACCAAAGTCTTGAGGAGAGACATTCAGAACACATCCAAGAATAAAAGTTGAATTTGATACTCCATTTTAGCCAAAAGCTAAATTTAGGGATCTCTTATTTCGTTATCACTTCAACCACTTCCCTACTTTAACTTTTACATTATTATTCAAATATATATCCTTAATTCTATAGAGTCAGGCTGAAATTTTGCGAATGGATAGGGGTAGTAGCGTAATTTTATGAGGGAGGGACATTTTCATAATTTCACGTATGGGGGGCTTTTTCGTAATTTTCAAGAGATTTGGAAGGCTTTTTGAGAATTTCCAAAAGATTCGGAGGGCTTTTTGAAAATTTTGAATGAGACCACGCACATATAACCCCACTTTTTTCGAGATTTCAAAAAATTTTGGAGAGTTTTTTGGGAATTTCAATGGAAACCATGCACATACAACTAAATGAAAAATAAAAACGGGAAAATCATAGAAAAGATTTTGTATGCACTCACGCGGAGAACTTTTTTGCAAGAAAGAATTTGTCCCATTCCAAATGATCTAATTGATGAAAATAATTTTGAGACACCAAACCTAATTGACTCATTGCGAAAACATTGAAAATGTTATGGCTGAAAACCGAACCGACTTAGGTCGGTTTTAAAATTTTCAAACCGAAACGGAACCGACCATTAACAAAACCGATCCGAAATCGAACCGATTCTAATTTATGCAAACCGTAACCGAACTGACTAAAATCAAACCAAAACCGAAATAAAACCGAACTGACCGACTATTTTAAACATATTGTATTATTTTAAACATATTGTATTATTTATATATAAAATATATATTATTTATTATATATATTCGGTCGGTTCAGTTTGGTCGATTAAAATCACATAGAAACCGAAAACCGAACCGACCACTTTGGTTTTGAATTTTTTAAAACCAAAACCGATCCGAACCGAATTTAAACCGAACCAATCGGTTCGGTTTAGATCGGTTTGATCGGTTTTTTGTTTAGCCCTAGAAAATGTGATAAAGCAAAATATTCTAGAAATACATTGATTAGCATATACGGGTTCTGACAATACCCAAGCCCAAAGTCTAGTTGTAAAAGCCCAATGGGTATTTTTATGTCGATATAAAGTACTCAATTCGAGACCAACTTGCGGTGCCCGACCTACCTCCTTGGATTGATTGATATATATATATATATATATATATCGGAGAGCTTTTGGGGGATATCCATAAAAACCACGCACATACAGCAACTATTTGGTACCACAAGTTACACTCTTCCACACCACCCGTCAAATTTTTTAATATTTTTTTTACTCTCTCCCACACACCCATAAACACTACTATTCATTTTCTTCTCCTCTCATCCTTTTTTCTCAAGAACAACAACAACCTGGAAGGGATAGCAAGGAAGGGGGTGATTGATTGCGAGGGACAGTGAGAGACGACCGACGGCGGCGAGAGATAGAGGAGATGGAACGACAACCATTGTTGCCCCTCTCCATCTTCTTCTTCTCATTTTTCCCCTCTCCTAGTTCTCCCACTCTCTCTCACTTCCCCTATCTTCTTCTCCCACTCTCTCTTCTAGAGGATCATTTCTTTTACCCTGGCAACTATCCGTGCTAGTGGGGAACCCATCCTTGCATGAGCCGTTGCGAGGGCGAAAAAATAGAGTGCAAAGGGAGGAAAATAAGGAGAGGGAGAGGGGTGACGGCGGAATTGACATGGAAATCTTGTAAAAGCTCTAGATCTTCTGCTTCTTCGACTTCGTCTTCAATTTCGATTTGAGAGAATGTGCTAGGGGTGCCTCCGAATGGGGAGGGAAGAGAAGAAGATGCAAAGAAGAAGAAAAAGATCAGAGAAGGATAAGAAGAAGGGTGGTGAGAAGTGAGGAAGTTGGGAGGGGAGAGGGAGGTTTCCTTAGTTTTGAATTTGGGAGGGGAGAAAGATTTAGGTTTTTCTTTTTATAGGTAGTGTGGGACAGAAAGTGCATGGTGTGGAAAAGAAAAAGTTAGATGGGTGGTGTAAGTTGTGGTGTCAAATAGTCGTTGCCAAAAAAAATGAAGTCAACCAAACTGCATTAGAGGACCCACTCGACTTGTTGCATCCATTAATATCGTCTCTAACACAACAACAACAACACATCCAAAAAGGAGAAAGAGAAAACAAACAACCATTTCAAAGATAGAGGTCAATGGGGAATCCCTTATTCTTCTCTATTTTCCTCATTCAAATGGCAGTATGTGTTGGTGGGGAGGTCAGAATTGTGAAATCCGCCTACTTTTTATGGTAAAATCCAACGACCTTTGAGAGAGATATTTGGGTGGGCTGGTCGAAATTGTGAACTCTGTCGAATTTCTATGGCAAAATTCGATGGTCTTAATGAGAAAAAGAGTGATTTATTATAGTGATTAGGGAATTGAATATAAAAGTGCTTAAGATCTGATGTGAGACTACAGGGGGTAAATAGTCTATTTTGAAAAATTCATTGTTCTTTGAAAAAATTTTGTTGAAGAAAGTTTGAAGCAAAGATGATTTCAAAACACTCCGGAGAACGAATGTTTTTGTGTATGTTCAACTTTATCAATTAAAACATCATAAAAACACTTCAAATATGGGTTTGAAAAAGGAGAACAAATAATCACTTTGAAAATATGCAACTAGAAGAGATAAACCTTAAACAATGAAAGCACACACAAGTGACACTAAATACAAAGTGCAATAGATAATACAATAATACACAAGTATAATAGGTTCACCTAAATTGGCCTCAACTGATTACTTCCTTTGTGGAAGGACGAACATGTGCATAAGCTTCTATTACTGCATTCCCACGAACCTGAGTATAAGGGGTGGCAATAAGTGACCTTACCCGACACGATTCACACCATGGTGAGTTTGGGTTTCAAAAAAATGACACAACTAATAACCATGTCGGTACGGCATGACCCATTAAATATGTGGATTGGGTTTGGGTTTAAGGTCTTGACATGGGATTAACCCGTTTGTCATTTCATTCATAGTATTATTAAGAATATTAGCATATAGATGTTTTTTGGCAGTTATATGACTTTGGCACGGTTATAGACTGTCACAAAAGTACAGAACCATGCCAAACTTCCACCTAGAGTATGTACAAAAACACTTTAGAGATGGTTTTGGTACAATTAGAAACACTATCTAAAAGGTAGTAACAATGATCAAACATGTCAAGCCGTGTCGGGTTTAAGTTTGAGATTTTTGACACAATTGCTAAACCGGTCAGGTTTGGGTTTATAAGTTACACAAGATTTTACTTTTACATGTCAAGATTATGAAATGCTACTACCCATTGTCATCCCTACCTGAGTACAAAGTTTGTTCTAGTCTCTAAACTACCATCACGACCACGCAAGGTCAAAACCCATCAACAATAACACATTGGCAAATAATAACACTTGATTTTGGCTCTCTAGCTATATCTCTCAAATAAACTAATTAAATAATTTTTGAGTTCGAAGTTCGACTTCTTTATAGATCTAGAATTGAGATCTTTCACCCTTACGAATATGAAGGTTTGGGGTGAATGAGAATGTGGTGGTGAATTTTAATCAATAGTTATGTCTTCTAATTCACAATTACATCACCAGGATATTGGGAGAATGAGAAGGTGGTCGTGGATTTCACTTGGAGAAGATGAAGAGAGAAGATTGTGAGAATGTGAGTTTCACTTAGAGAATATGAAGATGAAGAGAGAAGAATTAGAGTCAAAATTGTTTGACTCATGGTGGAGAATTAGGTGGGTGTTCTGATTCAAATTGGTTGGGTCCATACTTCAGTAAAATTCTCACTTAAGTAGGGGTTACGATTTTTGTGTTGGCGCTAGAATTTGTTTCATTTTTAATGGTAGTTGTTATGTGCATTCACTACTTTCAATTTTTACACCACCATCATAATAGAACCACCACTAGCTACCCTCAACTTTCCACTTTTTCTCCTCCTCGATATGTTTCTTCCTAAACGTAGCATCTTAAGTTTCAGGGTTTTTTTTATTGAACCAAAACGTGTTTCGTACGAGTGACAGACTCACGCTTGATCTTTCTTTTTTCAGTCACATTTCACAAGTTTTGAAATAGAATGAAGTACATCAATCGAGTGTTTCCATTCTAGAACATTCAACAATGCGATCTCTTCCAATCGAAAGGGCATGTTTTGATTGAATAACCTCACACACATGTTAGAATCTAGTGTTTAACATCTGGTCTAGGTTGAAGTATGGAATTGCACCCAAATTTTCTTCACTTGTTAGAAACCTAAAACCCAAAGTTTAGAGCATGCATCACCCTTCTCCCTTCGTTTTGATGAAACTCTAATCCAATCGCAACTATGATCCAAAAGATTAATAAGTACTATCTCACCAAACTGTGAAAGGGTCAAACGCAAGCCATTGGTGGGAATTGATTTTCAATCTGTATAAATTTATTGCATGTGATTATCCACACTTTGAAAAATAATGTCGAACTCTAGAAGGAGTTTCCCACAACTAAATCCAGCCGAGATTGTACACTCGAACCGATTGAACAAGCTAAACAACCAGGATTGCAAAGGCTCTGGACTGAACTAGTTTAGACAACCACTGTAAGATTGGTCGATTAACGTGGTTCGTAATATTTATTTTGATTGGCTCCAATAAGGCTAAATGTATGGTGAAAAAGGTTGTT
This sequence comes from Berberis vulgaris, assembly GCA_963556465.1. Lineage (NCBI taxonomy): Eukaryota > Viridiplantae > Streptophyta > Magnoliopsida > Ranunculales > Berberidaceae > Berberis > Berberis vulgaris. The sequence continues at coordinate 41,276,342 of OY747127.1, forward strand.
ACATGTACTTTTCTTAGCTATAATCATCGTGAACTTACAACAATACAAATGAACACTCAACAAAAGTTCATCTCTTGACCTGATCCCCTTGACCACACAAGGTCATATGCCTCCAAGAGAACTTTGGTTTTTTTAGAAGTTTTTTTAACTTGTTTTCTCTTATAAATATGTCTCTAAATAAACAAATGGTTGCGATGAAAGGTTTTAGCTTTAACCATGATTCCATATAACAACAGAGTGACTTACAAATCACTTATCCTAATATAGATTGGTTGAGGATGAGGGAACACTTATTTTAATTGGCCTAAGGCAATAGCTCTCGATAGTTTTGGATATTGAATGCTTTGAGCTCTTGTACCGCTCTTTCGCCTTTCATTGGATGGTTGTCTTCCTTTCAATTCACTTCCCTCATTAGCAACATTGAATGAGAAAGAGATATTTGGAGAGATATGCAACCAAAACACATAAAGACGTAATGTGGTCAAAATACCAGAGTTTGATCGCTATGGATGCTTTAAAAGTTGAGTTTTTTTTTTATCACAAACTGACATTGACCAGTCAACATGATTGACCTAATAAGTTTTGCACATTTTGCAAGAACACCGTATGTTTTTCATTTAGGATAGTGATCATCATGGGCGGATCTACGTGTTAGGTAAGGGGGTCAATTGCTCCCCTTATCTTTCTAAAAAATTTCACTAAGTTACTCGTATTTTTTACATTGTCCCCCTTTAAAATTTTATGTTGCCCCTCTTTATGAAATATTGACTTCTAACTCCACTAAAAATTAAAACAACAAATTTTTTTCGTTTTTTTTAAACTCCACCCTCACCAATCCCAATCTCAATCCCACTCAATCTCTCTATTTTTTTAATATCTTTTTTTTTAAATCTCTCCCTCTCTCTTAATTCCTACCAACTCATTTTAATCCATTCACCCCCTACACACGCAGAGAGCAAGAAAGAAACCAGAAGAGATGTGCCATACATGGTGGGTTTGCTTTCCGTGTGATCATATTCATATTAAAAATTTTAATTTGGTTGGGGACCGGTCGAGGAAATTTTACATCGTCATCATCATTGATTTTCTTTTGTTTTGTTAAAAAAAATAAAGAAAAGAAATAATTATGATTATCTTACCTCAGACTCAGCTAGCATATGGTGGTAAGAGTGATAAAAGATTAGTTAACACATTAAATTAATTTGAGGGGTTGGGATCTGATCTGCTTTGTTTTCTCTCTTATCTTTCAAAATTAAAAGTAATCATTTGGGTTTGGGGGGGGTTGGAAAAACACGATGGTTGTAGGTCGATTCAGCTAAGATGTTGTTTGTCTGCTTCACCTGAGCTAGCCCAAAAGGAGAAAGCTCTCTCTCTATACACACATATATTTTCCTTCCGAGAAGACAAACAAGAATAAGAAGACAAAAGAGAGTGGGTTGGTTGTGTAAGTGTTATCTTCGGAGGCTCTGACTCAGGAGTGAGTTTCAAAGAAGAAGAGACAGACGGACAGATAAAGCAGGAGGAGAAGAGGAAGGAGGATTCCAAAAATAAAATTGTTGTCCGACAAATTCACTTGAATCCATCCAATCCAGTCAAGCTACTGCTGCTACTACTCATTGGACTTAGACCATACCGTCCTGCTACCTCAAAGCCAGAGGTCTGCTCCTCGCCAACTCTCATCTTATACCACCTTGCTTGTTTCTGTTTTCTTCAAGTAAAAAAAGGAAGCTCTTAATTAGCTAGCTACAATTGAATTAATCATGTCATGTATATTGTTTGTATGGTTGAATTAATTATCATTTTTTCACGATCACGCCATGTCACCCTGATTGCAAAATATGGTTGTGAAAATCCAGTTTTTTAATATTTTCGTAAATAGTTATGTACTGTTTGCCCCCCTTATTTGCAATCTTGACTCCGCCCCTGGTGATCATAATTTCTTTGAACTATTTTACGAACAAAAAATATAATTTTTTTAAATGAACCATGATAATGACGTTTAACAAACCATCATTGTGCAATTTAGCCTTTCTAAAGGGGAATCGTTCTAAAATGAGTTTTTTTTGGAGCGTGCGTGCGGGGAGGGGGTGCTATTACCCACTTTAGGTTACATTAAGTTTTTATTTAAATAAGGGGACCTTATACGCGGTTCATTTTTCTCTCTACATCACACGATTCCTCTACAATGATTGCCTGGAAAAAAAAACTTTGGTTTCCATCACCAAAGCACGATCTCCACAATTTCTCTAGCAAGAAATCAACAGTGCCTCCACTATCACCTCATCCACTCTCTTTTATATCTTTTAATCTGTGTCTCATGCTTTATTTATTTCTACAACACAATCCACCACCAAACTGACTTTCTTTCTCATTCTTCCCTCTATCTCGATTATATGCATACTCCTCACTTTCCCTTTTCCATGTGGTAGCTGTCGGGCCATATCTTTGTCTGGCCTTCCTTGCGATGATTCAACAAATATCCATGGATCAAATGTCTGCTACTGGAATGATTGCACACTACGGATGAAATGGATATGGAACCAGATGGGGTGTACCTGCAAAAAAATTATGGCGCTTAAGTTAGAAAGAGCGGAGAGTTGCAGATACTAGGGTTGGATTCCGTACATGTAGTGGTAGGCAACTTCTGTATATATAGGTCGACTTGTATGAGTTTGACTAGAACTGGAACTCTTAGTATTATGTTCCATGCGAAAAACACAATTCGAATAGGGACCTAATCAAGTCTCTATTCCGTTAAGCATCTTAAAGATTTCAAGGATTATCACTCCCTTATGGAATTTGACTCCAAACTTGTTCAGAAATAATTTGGATTATGCATAATCCTTTGTGACCAACTATTCCAGTTTAATAGGAATTTTGGTCAATCTTGTTACCACTTGTGTTGGATTCTTTTACCGGAATTGGGATGTACTTGGCCCATGTAAGTTCATTGGTCATAATTTGGTTTGTTTGTAACATTTCTTATATAGGGTTGTTCTAAGTAGGATATGAAAGTGCAAGGTATCGCTATGATACTAGGCTAACCTGACTAGAGAGAGTAAATAGTATTTTTTAAAAATTTTGAATTTGTTTAAAAAAACAAACGAAAATATTCAACTTCGAAGATCGTCACCTAAACTAATTGAAGAATTATGTTGTGAATCAAGGAATCAACACCACAAGGTTACTTGAAAGTGAACACCAAATGAAGAAAACATTTTTTTTAAATCCGCCACATAAATCCTAAGCTTGAACATACGAACAATATAGGAAATAGAAAGTAAAAACAACTTATCTAAACATGCAAGGTAAAGAAAATAGAGTCAAATGGAGAAGAAAACCAACCAGACATAGACACGAATATAACGAGGTTCACCTAAGCCGGAGTTTGATTGGCTCCGACCAATTACTTCCTCAGTGGAAATGGCTCACAAGCCTCAAGTTTCTATTACTTGATCAAATGACACAAACCAAGTGCTTCATTCCACGAGTCTTACGAACAACTTGGCGATCACCAATTGGATGCAACCACAGCCAAGTCTTACGAATGTGTACTTGGGATTCCAGAGATATAACTTTGACTTATCTTCGTGTTCCACAAAACTTACCGATTTGCCAAGGATCACACATCTTGGGATGCAACACAACCAAGGCTTGTCATTTGTTTCAGATCAATGGGGTGGCACCTACTCGTACAAATCCAGTCCATGGATTCAATAACCCACACAGGTGAAAGTGAATTTAGGCAAACTAACACTCAAAGAGTTTCTCCCTTCTAGTGACATTTTTTTGTTGGATAGAAATACTAAAAACTCTTTTACTTCACTCCCTCACTCAATGGAAGATGAAAACTTCAAATTCAAGGATGAAATGAAGTGGTTGAAGGTTCAACCACTCTGCAAATGAGGCATATACCAATATAAAACTCCTTTCAACTATTTTTCATTACTTCTCTATTATTTTTAAATAACCAAATAGACCATGGAGAGAAGAAAAGTTTCTTCCTAGAACATGATGAGATCTCTCACGAGGATATGGTATTGAGATGGTGGATGGATCTCTCAAAGGTTGACTTGAAGAAATGGATTTTAAGATAAAATGATTTGAGATAATGGACGAGCCCTACTTATAGGATTAGCTAAAGGTAGTGAAAGTCGACTTTGATTGTGCAACTTTTTGTTTTTCAAAACGACTATTTACTTTTTCAGAATGGTCGCCTCTTGAAGTTGACTTCTGAGAGGGTGAAGTCGATTTTGCCTTGCACAATTTTTTTTTCAAATAAAAAAGATTCCTTAGACACATAGGCGATGTACCTGACAAGTACTTTGTTACATGGACTTGTCCATCAAGCACATGAGCATGTCTCATGAGAGAATATCTCCAAATTCAATTTGAATTTCAAGTCTTGAGTCATTTATAGAGAAAACGTCTTTCACTTAGTTTACTTAACTTCTTCTTGTTGGTTTGTTCCGATCTTCATAGCTTTGATTTGTCTTCAATCTTATTGTCATTTGACAATGGTACTCATTAGTTGGATAATCTTTAAATAATCTTTACAAAGTGTAGACCTAATCCCAACACTTGATATACAATTAATAATTCCACCGTATATTAGATTGTTTTAAGGGTTATTTACCTTTTAGCCCCCACTAATTGAGGTGAAACCAAAATTGGGTGCCACTAGTTATTTTAATTTTGTCTAACCCCCATTTTGTAACTTGACCATTAAGTCAACTTGGTTGACTAACAGAAAACATTTTTTTTTAAATTCCTTCTTTACCCTCACCAACACATGCGAAACATGTGTTTGCTTCCCTCTTTCCCTCTTTTCCCTCTAATCTCAATGAACTCTGGTTCACTTGCAATTTTTTTAGTTGAGAGTGAGAGAACTACAACATGTTGAATAGGGAGACTGTGATTAGAGCCGAGGAACATCAAAGCATGGCCGGTGGACACATCGGTGTTGGTGGAGATGTAAGTAAATGTTGTATTTTGTGTATTTCACTTTTTTGTTGGTTAAATTGTGCGAATTGGAGCGTTGGGGAAGATGGGTACCAAATGGGAAATTTAGAAATTATGTGGGGTCAAAAAAGAAATAAACAGTGAATTTTTATATTTTATTTTTTCGTTAAAGAATTATGTGTAAAAATTATTGTTTAATTGACTTGCATTGTTTGTGAATGGCTAGGATAAAAGAAATAAACCGTGAAATTTTTAATTTTTTATATTTTATATTTTTATTTTGTTAAAGAATTGTGTAAAAATTATTGTTTAATTATTGTGAATGGCCAAGATATTGTCAGATGTGTGACCTAGAAGGTGACACTTCTTCTACTTGCCCTTGGGTATACATTGTGTGTGGGGCAAATCGATGCCCTGGATTGATGATGTTGACGACTTTGAACGAACGACTAACATTAGGTAAGAAGTACCTATAATGTCAATTCTCATCTTGTGGTAAGTTTAAGTGGTTTGAAGATGCGATGAAAGAGGTTGAAGAAGTTAGCATTAATCGTAAAGCAAAATATGTCAATGTTGGAGGAGGGTCTACTTCGAATGACATCTCAAATCTATGTTTTCTGTGTGATTTAGATGGTCATTGGTACAAGGAATGTCCTTGGAAAAGTACCCCGTGCCCGAAAGGATGCTCAACATCAAGGAAACTACTGAAATCCACCAAACCATGGAGAGGTAAGAGGTTCTTTGTGTGCAATAAATGTGGTAGCTTTGACTGGTTAGAAGACTATTTGAAAGCAGTGAAGGCAACTCCGACACCAAATGCTAATGTACATGTAAAGGTCAAGGTTGAAATGGAAATGGAATTGAAAGACTTTTGTGATGAGTTCAACAGTAAGCTTTTAACAAAAAAAATTTGAATTTATCGGCAAATAATGTAATAGTAGTAAGAATTTGAGTTTTTGTATGTAATGAAGTTTGATTTTTATGTAATGAAGTTCATTAGTAATGTAATGGAGTTTACCCTACAAATGTTTGTTGTTTGAATTGTCAGCTCGATAAAAAAACTTCACAAATGTAATGCAACACAAATGTAATGCAACTTGAAATGCAATGGATGCCAATGCAATGCAATGGCAGTGATCAATACCCTGCAATGCAATGACAATGATCAATGCAATGACAATGATGAATACCCTGTAATGCAATGGGAATGCAATGGATGCCAAGGCGATGCAATGACATTGATCAATACCCTGCAATGCAATGATAGTGATCAATGCAATGACGGTGATGATTGATGAATACCCTGAAATGCAATGGATGTCAAGGCAATGCAATGACAGTGATCAATACCCTGCAATTCAATGAACCAATGCACAATACCCTGCAATACAATGGGAATGCAATGGATGCCAAGGCAATTATCATGAAAATCATAAAAACTGCAAGACAGTGATCAATCCGACCATCATGAAAATCAAAAAAACTGAAATGAACAACATGTTGGACATCGCAAAAACAATGATCAATTTGCTGGACTGACAGGGATCAATACAATTAACAACCTAAAACACACAAACTTGCCAATGAAATGAACAACCTGCCCAAAAACAATGATTAACCGTTGAACCAACCTGCCAACAAGCAACGCAATAAACAATGATCAATACCCTGTCACTGAAGCATTGAACCAATGCATTGTTTACATACTAAACCATTGTTTTTTGTCTTACATCAGATGTCCAAGGAGATTTAATCATATAATACCCTGGATTGTCTTACACAATGCAAAAGTAAAAATAAAAAAAAAATTGTGCGAAAAATACACTGGATTCTTTTTTTACCCCACACAATTCCTACATTTACCATTTGGTACACATCTTCTCCAAACAGATTTCTGCACCAGTTCAACCAACAACGAATTGAATACACAAAATACAAGATTTTCGCACCAGATTTTCCTAAATTGATGACCATATTATGATCTCCCTCTTCAAACTGTGGTTCTCTCTCCCACTTCAACAGATTGTATAAACCTAAGGGTTCGTTGGGATAAAAAGGGAAGAGGGTTCATTGGGATAAGAGAGAAAAGAGGGGGAAATGGAAGCAAACACGTGCTTCGCATGTACTGGTGAGGGGTAAAGGAGGAATTTCAATAAAAATAATGTTTTATGCTAGTCAATCATGTTGACTTAACGGTCAAATGCAAAAATGAGGGTTAGACTGAATTAAAATAACCAGTGGCACCCAATTTTGGTTTCACCTGAATTAGTGGGGGCTAAAAGGTAAATAACATAACTCGCAAATACATTTTCTGGATATATGTGTGTACCCGATGTGGTGGTGCCTAGAAATAACAGGATGTAAATAACTTATTGGTGCAAATCTCAAGGTTTTTCATGCCTAGGATTCACCCCACAAGTTAGTATAAAACAATATTTGTGTGGTGCATGTGAATTGTATCATCAATAAATAAAAATTTAACACATATCCCTAGACATTTACTCAAAGTGTGAATCTCGAGAAAATATCTACTACAATTGTAATTAAAGCATTTTATGGGGGACCTTAAGCCCACCTATATTGATAGGTAAGAAGTTTTGGAGCTAATGCGAAAACAATAAAAGAAGAAGAAGACAAGACAATCAAAGTTTTTTTCAATCTTTCCACTATATAATTTTAGAACAGAGGTTCCAACCTCTAAAGAACAAACTCTATTGAGGATCCAACCTTTACTATCTTACAAAGATTACAATACTCACGAGGCTCCGACCTCTCAAGAACAAATTTTCTTGAGGTTCCAACTTCTCAATAACAAACTCTCTTGAAGATCAAACCTTTGTTGTCTTGCAAAGATTACAATACTCTCGAGAACAAACTCTCGAGGCTCCAACCTCTCAAGAACAAACTCTCATGAGGTTCCAACTTCTCAAGAACAAACTCTATTGAAGCTCCAACCTTTGCTATATTACAAAGATTACAATACTCTCAAGAACAAACTCTCGTGGCTCAAACCTCTCAAGAACAACTCTCTCGAGGCTCCAACTTCTCAAGAACAAACTCTTTTGAGGCTCCAACTTCTCAAGAAAAGACACTCTTGAAGCTCCAACCTTTGTTATCTTATTAACTAACAAATATCCAATACTCCCTCGATAACAAACTCTTCGAGTGGTTTCTCCTTCAAGAACAAACTTTTGAGGCTCTTTTTCAATAACAACTCCTTGGAAGGCTCCAGTGAACAAGCTATGGATCTACATCTTTAGCATGGATCTCCTCGACTTCTTATGTTTTCTAGGTGTTTTCGACCGACATACAAAAACATCATATATATGCTAAACAACTCAATCAAACAAGAAAATTTTATTCCTAACAGGAAAGTATTTACATATTACTTTCCTTGCCCTAAAGGATAACTTTCTTGTTTTAAACAAACAAGGAAAACCTACTCCTAATAGGAAAATGTTTCCACATTATTTCCTTGTCCAACAAGAAGAATTTTTTTGATTAACCAAATAAGCAAAACTTATTGCTAATAGGAAAGTGTTTCCGTATTACTTTCAAGAATAACTTTTCCTTATTTAATTTTTTAATTGATTTAGGAAACTTTCCTTGACATAATTGAAAAGGAAATCTAATTCAAGTAGGAAACTTTCATTGTATTAATTGGTCAAGAAAACTTTTGTTCAACAAGAAATTTTCCTTGTCCTAATTAATTAATGAAACCCTGTTCAAAATAGGAAACTTTCCTTAATTAACCACTATGTTCCTAAAGGAAGATAGTTTTGTATTATTTATGCAAATATTTCCCTTTTGCTCATTCTTTAGGCGTGTAAGACAAATTATATCTTGGTATGAGTAATTCCAATAAAGACATTATATATTTTGCAAAAGGTTGACAAAACAATTTGGTAATGGGATCTTTTACATCATTCAACGTTCAATATGAATTGATTTTTAGAATTCATGGAAAGGTCATTTGGTTTTCTCGAAGAAGTTAAATTCAAATTTCTACTCAATGTCGTAATTGCCAATGATGAGACACCTTAGGTATAATATAAAACTCCCACATTAATCCGATACGGGAAGGTAGGGATATTAAAGGAGTATGAAACTCCCTTCCTGAATCAATCAATATTCATAGTTGGACGAATAATTCTAGGAAGCCTGGGTTTGCTGCCTGGGGGGGGCAAAATTACCCTTTTGCCCCTCCTTTGTTGTGGTTATATTTAAAAAGTGTTTAAAGAGGCAGGGGCAAAGGTGTAAAAATGCCGGCCAGGCAACAAACCCAGGCCGGCTACCCAGGGTCATTTGATATCTTTATACATGGGTATAAGTAATGTTATTATCTTTTTATTTAGATCTTTCTTCTTCGTTGCTAAATTGAATTAGAGGGTTGGGATTAACCCCACCTAATTGGGTACTCACCATATCTGTATAAAACATCCAAACTGGTGGCCCTAATGTTTGATTTAAACTTTAGGTATGGCTACATAGTTCCCAATAGGATCAAGCACAATGCAATTCTCCTAAACTACCCAAACCACAGCCAAAAGCTCACAATCATTAATCACTATTCCATAATCAACTTATTCTGCCAAGTCTTTTTTAATGGATAAAATTGCTAACCCATTCAATCTTTCTTGAGACATAGTTGATCCAAGATAAGTTTTGATCAACTTCTCTCCCCAGAAGCAACTGTAACAGGTATAGTAAATAATAGTTTATATGCCATCCATGCATTTGGGTAGCAACCTCAAAAAAAAAAATTTCCAAGTAATCATGTATAGATTAAAAACTCGCCAATTGGAAGTGTAATTTTTTATAATTGTATTTTTGTTGGTCTCCTTCCTAGATTTAGCCTTGTCTTGCAATTTCAAGGCTTCCTACAAGTTAAAAGTTATGAAATTGTAGATACCAAGAAATTAGGGAAGAAAGTGTTCAAGGAAATAAACATTTTTTTCATGCAATTGATTGAACCTAGAAATTTATTAACAATAAATCTATATAAAAAAAAGAACTTAACGGCGGAGGCGTGGCGGAGAGCAGTGAAGGTGTGGCGGAGAGGGACAAAGAAATGAGTAAGGTGGGCGGTGTGTTGTGCATTTGTGCCTAAGTTCGCGCGGAGTAAAATCCCTAATTTTTTTCACCGTTGTCGTTTTGTGGGAAGACGATTTTTGAGTAGAGAGCTTTTTTAGTTGTTTTTTCTGTTTCAAACTTCAGCTTAGTAGTACTTAAAAGGGGAGGAAAGGCCCATAATGTGGTCTTAGCTAATACACAACTTTACAATAAATTGGAGCCCTGTTTATTTAGGGCCTGTGTGGCCTTTTATAATTAAATAAACTAAGCTTCACCTTGATTATATTTTAGTTCACATAATTAAATAAACTAAGTATGAATAGAATAACTAGGGATGGCAACAGGGCGGATTGGGGCGGATTTGAGCAAATCCATCCCCGCTCCGTCAGGAATGACCCCGATCCGCCCCGCCAATCCGTTTGCAATTTTTTTTTAAAAACCGTAACCGCCCCGTGCGGATTGGCGGATATCTGCCCCGCCCCGCCAATCTAGTTACGGTTATACTACAGAAATTGTAACAAAAATTACAATTACAATTACAAGATAATCATTAATCCATACAGAAATTACAAAGAACGATACAAAAATTAACAAAAAAAATAAAAAAATATCGATGTGTAATATCAGATCTCAGATCTGAAATTCCAGGAAATTACAAACCATACAAAAAAATAAAAAAATTTTGATGTGTAATATCAGATCTCAGATCTGAAATTCCAGAAATTACAAACCATACAAAATTTAACAAAAAAAATAAAAAAATTTCGATGTCTAATATCAGATCTCAGATCTGATATCTTGATCTGAGATCTGAGATCTTGATCTCAAAACTTTGATTTCAGATCTGATGTTTCTTCGATTGTCCGTGAGAAGAGAAGGAGACGAAGGGACGACCCATCGGCCATCGCTGTGAGAGAGAAGAAGTGGCTACAAGAAGCGAGGATCGGCCTTCGCCTTCGCCTTCGCTGTGAGAGAAGAAGGGAGGGGTTCTCTACCTTCGCTGTGAGAGAAGAAGGGAAGGGTTCTACCGCCTTCGGTTCTCCACCTTCGCTGTGAGAGAAGAGGGGAAGGGGTTCTACCGCCTTCGGTTCTCGGCCTTCGCTGGGTTCTCCGTCACTCCATCGCCTCTCTTCTCCCTTGCCTCCACCGCTCCAGACCGTCCACCACCACCAGGTTCTTCTTCTTCAGTACAAGGCACCCAACCTGCGAGTCTGCAACGTCACTACTGAGCTTAACTCGAGAAGAAGAAGAAGAAGATGTTGCGGCGAAACATTAGATTGAGGAGGGAATACCTTTACAGGAAAAGCTTGGAAGGAAAGGAGTGTATGCTCTACGAGAAGAAACGAAAGATCAAACAAGCTTTAGAAGAGGGAAAACCCATCCCTACTGACTTCTCCGCCTTCGCTGTGAGGGCGCTGTGAGAGTCTAAGAAACGAGAGTGCGGGTGTGAGAAGATGGTAGGGTTTAATCATTTATATAGGGGAAGGGTATTTTTGTAAATTTATTCATGGGGGCGGATATGGCCAAATCCGTATCCGCCCCGATTAATAAACGGATACCGATTGCAAATCCGTATCTGCCCCAAAATCCAATGACCATTTACCAAATTGGCCCCAAACGGGGCAAGTGGGGCGGATATCCATGAAAATCCGCCCCACTGCCATCCCTAAGAATAACCATGACTTGTCCATATCTATGTGTATCTCAACTTGGTTGTTTTAAACAAGACTTGATGAATGAAAAAATTTCCTCCACACCCCCCCTCCTCCGGCGTTTCAACTTCTTCATTTTTTGAGGGTGAAATTGAAAATGGAAAGCAACGACCTGAAATGTGTTGTTACTTCATTCTAGCATGCCATTATATACGGGTGTCAATAATGAAAAAGGTAAAGTTGAAAGGAGCATGAAATAATTTATAAATTTGAAGGGGGAATATGTTAAAACATTAGACTTTGGACCCCACTACTCACTCTCTTTAGGCTTTGAAAACTAAAAGTTAGAGGGGGCAGAAAAGAATTTACAGGGGGCCAACAAGCTATTATGAATGCCAAATCTCACCCCAATCCTAGTACTTACCTGTAGCTTTATAAAGAGATGTGAAAGTTGAGGGTGCGAGGGGGGAGCAATTGCCTCCCTTATGCTCTAGCAAGCATATATAATTATTAAATTTTTGCATGTCCAATGACTAGGTTTTTGTGTTTACTTCCTTAAATCACTGTTTTGCAGATTCTGGTTCGTTTCGTTTATTTCGTCCACCATCTAAATAATCCACAAGTTGTTTATTTTTAACTCTAAACTTCTTAGAATGTCTTAACTTGAAAAGTATGTTGAATGGAAATATGCACGCTTTTGTAGGACAATTTTTCAAGTCGCGCTTGAGGACATAGTGATCCTTGGTACTTCAAAAAGTCATCGCTCTGTATCCCGTAGTGAATTGGAAGGAGTTAGGCAACCTTTTTACTCCACATATCATTGGTCATGCAGTGTGTCTCATCCAGTTTCTTTCTTTTAGCTCCATTGCCTCAAGTTTCTCAACTTAGAGCACCACCGCCTTGTGCCCATGACTAGAACCAATAGTATGCTTGTGTAGTAAGACCATTTTGTCTCGACAGCAACTTCAAGCCAAATTCGAATGCATTCGCTACCAGGACCTGGCCTAATTTTTTTGTTCTCCTACGCACGACTATGATTCATCGTCATTCGATTCTTATTCAGGCTTTTTTATTTGTCAAGTTAGACTAAGAGGGGTTTTTTTTGTTCTGAATAGACTCAGAAGTCTTAATAAGAAGTGAGACACTTTAAAAAGAGTATTTGTTTTTAGTTCTGATTAAAAGTTGAAGTTCTAACTTAAGTAAACACCATGGGGGTGTTGATCACTTAGCACTGAGTGCTTAATGAAAATTCATTCCAATAATAACCACATAATAAATTTGTAATGATTACTACTAACCCTTTCCTTTACCAACCATTTCCTATTTCCCCACCTCATTTTTATCATGCGAGCAATGCCGCCACCGTCACCACCACCATCCTCCTATTTTTGTTCCTCTCTGTGTAAATTGTATGTTAAATGGAGAGGATAAAGGGTGGTTTCTGGTAGTGGTGGAAAGTGATCCCAATGGTATTTGGAGGACAAAAAACAAGTGAAGAAGGGGGTTAATGTTGGTGGTGCTGATGGCAGTGGGAGTTGTGGTGGTTGACAAAAATGTAAACAAAAAACTTCAAGTCAACACCTAAAAAAACACAATTTAATTTTACAGCTTCTAATCAATAGCTCATTCAGAAGCAAAACAAACCGTTCATTCAGAAGCTCGTTCAGAACTTCTAACTCCAGTTGGAAGTTAGCTTCTAACTACTTTTAAAAAAACCACCTAAGGTAGAGTCTAGCATGTGTTTTTTAAGTCTGTCACATTTTCAGGTGGTACACTATTTTTGCCTAATAGGCCACCTTTCCGTAGTGTATCATTAGTGATACAATACCAAAATTTTGCTTTTATATATGGAAAACCTTCTATGGGTAAAAACACTATAGTATTGAGATAGAGCCAAAGTCTGGGGCAGACCAGAGAATTTTATTCAAGAGAGTGGCCCTAGTTTCCTTTATGAGGACTTGGGAATCAGGATGCCATGATAAATTGAAATTTGTACTTTTTATGTTTTTGACTTGACTCCAGTTATAGTCAAAATTGGTGGTACTAGATTTCAAATAGATGGGGTGCTGGAGATTTTTATCTTGACACTTGTTGATACATAAAAATGGTCACATCCCTGAGCCATATACGTGTCATGATGATCTTGAGGAATTACGGGACCCAACGACAATAAACTCGTACACTCAAGAAATCTGTTGGACAGGCGGATTCACACCTTTTGCAATCTACACAGTCCTCTGTTCTTGGGGCCGAAGCAATCCGACCCAAGCAGTTCTAAGCCCAGTCTGTCAGACGAATCCGAACTCTTACAGCATGCTCAACCCACACACCTCACAACTATCCTCAATACCCATAAGTCCTACTAAGGCAAGTATCTCGAGGATCAACTTCGGACGAGCAACTACAACAGCTCTCTACTTCCAACTAGGAAGCAAATACCAGAATACATTCCACACTGGGAAACTCCCTTCTATGGATTGCTCTTGGATTGGGAACTATCTTCCGCGTATCTAGGAACATAGGGCTAACAAGAAACTTCCCTCCTACAATACGACTCCTAATTAGAAAAAGATTTCCACGAAGATCTCCTTCCTAAACTACACATACGATGGCCTGGTAGAACCAAGACTCATGCACTATAAATAAGACATGAGGTTGGTAAGCTAAGGTATAATACAAATTTCTTGTTTACAGCATTACGCCTTCCTCAGATCCCTATCTGACTTTAGCATTGGAGTGCCATCAGCCACCACAACGGTGGTTCGTGGCTCACGTGCGTTACTTGTGCAGGTCAGCAGGTCAACAGGACTAGGTCAAAGCAGGGAGTGGAAAACAACTGCATTAGTTTGGCGTTGTCCGTGGGGACGACAAAGTTCTTAACTTTTCGACGACAAAGTTCTTAACTTTTCACTAGAGAGATGGTGACCACTAGGTAATGCAACAACGGAAAATAAGGGGACACGTCAAACACTCAGGCCGACGCAGCACCGCCGCTTTAAGCGGTTCTGATCATGCACGGGCAACAGACTTACACCCTTGCGCCGACAACAACAACAATGGACCCAGAATCAATATGTTGTCATCTCAAATATAGCAGATCGCCAAGGCAGTGGAGGCTCTCACGCAACAAAATCCACCACATGCTAATGTAGACCAGAAGCAGCACAGGCCTCCGTCCCCGGAGGATGGCAGAAGCAAGCACATGAATGCCAAGCCCTCACTAGTTCTCATTGGACTAGGGGAGGTTGCGCGGCTAATGTTGGGCCCACCGCCAAGGCAGAGAAGCTCACACTATATAATCTCTTTAAAGCAGAGGTCCCACGAGACACTCAGAGAGTATGTCACATGCTTCAACAACAAGCTCACTCTCATTGACAGATGCAGCGACACGGCTGTGACAGCCTTCACTGCGAGCCTCAAGGAGGGAAAGCTCTACGAAGACCTCACCTTATAGCCCCTCTGGACATGATAGAGCTCCTCAATAGTGCTCAGAAGCAGATTACCTTGGAAAAGCTGAAAATCATGAAAAGGGAAACCGAATGCGAGAAGAAGCCATCCGCTCCTAAGGACAAGAAGGAGGGAAAAATATCGAGAACGAAGAACAGAGCAAGAGAAAGCGCAATGACAACAGGTCAAACCTTAGTCGGTCCAGACCAGAGAAAGCATCCAACTACGTTGGATCCAGAACTGTGACACCCCTCAATTCCAGCCTGTCGGTCGTACTAAACTCTATGAAAAATTGGAAAGATCTGAAGTGGCTCCTGAAGCAGCGTGAAGACCCTGCCAAGTGTGACAACGGCAAGTACAGCGCGTACCAAAAGGAGGGTGGCCACGATACCAACGACTGAGGTATGAAGTTGAGTACTGGATCCGCAGGGGCAAACTGAAAGAATTTCTGAACTCTGAGAAGCGACCAAAACGAACCAGGGACCGGGGGAGTCAGTTAAATAAATAGAGAATGAGACTCCAGTGATAATCTATGTCCTTCATGGAGTCGAACCGAATGAAGACTAGTCGTACAGGTCTCGCAAGCGGACCTTACTGGAGATGCGAACACCACCCACGGATGAGGACAGACGCATCTGCCACTCGAGGATTCATTGCCTCATTCCCACCTTGACCTTTACGGACAAAGACCTCAATGGAGTCTGAGTGCCGCACAATTACGCCCTAGTCATCTCGGTCTCCATTGCAAGGTGGGGGGTAAAGAGAGCTCTGGTGGACACAGAAAGCTTGCTCAACGTCCTGTTCTACATCGCGTACCACAATATGAACTTCAAGAAGGAAAACCTGATGCCCTTGGATCACCCACTGATCGGATTCAGCGGGGAGAAATGCTTTCCCCTCGGAAAGATAAAGTTAGCAACAGTGGTCGGGGAGCAACAACTACGAAAGGTCATGTTTCTGAACTTCATGATAGTAGATGCGCCATCAAACTACAACCTTTTCTTGGGAAGACCATGGCTCCACCAGATGGAAGCAGTAGTCTCAACCCTTCACCAGTGCGTTAAGTATACTACTAGCCACTCTGAAGGGACAATACGTGGATACCAACCTACGGCACGAGGCTTCCATTACACTGCACTGAAACAAATAGAGTGCTCCCGGATCCAACTGAGCCTTATGGAGTAGCTTAAACCAGTGCCAGGTCGAGTGACAACGGAGGCACAACAGTCAAGCCATACAAGAGAGGCTGAGGCAAACGGGAACACAACCTTTGACCTTCCGTCGATGCAGAGATTTACCCCTCTACAAGGTCAAATCTTCAGTAACCTCTGTAACACCAACAAGTCTTGATAGTCCAGTGAAGAGCGCTAACAATCTGCAAGGGCCATCCGAGTTCACATCAGGGTCAAGATCAATCTCTCTCAGTCAACAGTTAGTCTTTTTTCGATTGTTCATTTCCCTTTTCGTAGTCAATGTTAGAGTTTTAGTTCTTAAAGGCTAATGTGATTTGCAATCATTTAAGAAGTAAAGAAAGGATTACGAAAACAAACTCTAGTGATTACTTGAAAAATGTAACGACAATTGCCTTGAAGCGGATACAAAAGACTACATACTACAAGCATCTGAAATCAGTGCGACATGAAGACTACATACTACGTAAAGGTATTCGAGAAAGGCCATGTAGACCCTCCGATGCGAGCAATCTGCAAGTGACAACAAAGATATGCAAACGGACTTCGCTTGACCCCTTCTCAAGATAAAGACAAAGTGTTAGAGAGGATTGAAAGGACTGAGCGGTCGATTGCTCCATCGAAATTCCCTAGGGAAATGCCCATACAACAGCGTTGTAGACCTTACAACGAACTACTGATTTCCTTAAGAGACACCCACCGCCCTTACGGACTTCCTCAAATGGTTTTTGACTTACAGGGGGGATGGAAAAGGCAGATGAGGATGGCCACAAGCAACGAAGCTGTTAAGGTCTCCCAGTGCTGTCAAGCGAGGCCACCTTTCCCATGTGTAATACCAGAAGTGACTGAAAGCTACCACACCCGGAAGCATCGCACATCGGCTAACACTTCGATCGACCATTGGTTAGAAGTGGGATCCACGCACACATGGACACAAGTGACACGAAGTAACACCAAGGCATCTCCCTTGGTAGGAAACACAAGCGGCACGAAGTAACACCAAGGCATCTCCCCTCACGGTCAATGATCGTCGTACCCAATCATGTAAGCCTAGCTGGTGACGACTGGCAAAACAAGCTTCTGATCAAAACTCTAAACTTAGAGTCCCAATTGCATGGATGTAGATAGTTTGGAAGGTAGGAGCCTAATCAGTCCCGAACTGATTCTGACGGCTCGCCACGGGACCACTGTTTTTCATTGTGGCCACCAAATTACCAACCTTGAATTTGTAGCCCCCACTGCACAAATGTAGATCAGTTAGAAGGTGGGAGTTTAGTCAGACCCGGACTGATTTCGACGACTCGCCACGTGACCACTACTTTTTCAGCGTGGTCGCCAAATTACCAACTCTGAACTTGTAGCCCCCATTGCGCGGTGTGGATAGTTTAGAAGGCGGGAACCTAGTCAATCACGAACTGATCTTGACGGCTCGCCATGGGACCACTGCTTTTAAACGTGGCCGTCGAATTACCAATCCTGAACTTGTAGCCCTCACTGCGTGGCTATAGATAGTTTAGAAGGTGGGAGCCTAGTCAGCCCCAAAATTATTCCGACGGCTCGCCACGGGACCACTGCTTTTCAGCGTGGTCGCCGAATCACCAACCCTGGACTTGTAGCCCACACTGCGCGGGTGTAGATAGTCTAGAAGGTAGGAGCCTAATAAGTTGCGAACTAATTCCAACGGTTCACCACGGGACCACTGTTTTTCAGCGTGGCCACCGTAAACTCCCAAATTTGTAGTTTGATGTGCACATGTGTAGATGATTTGGACGGTGGGAGCCTAGTCAGCCCCGAACTGATTTCGATGGCTTGCCACAAGACCACTACTTTTCAGTCTGGTCGTTGAACCCCTTTACCTCGAACTTGTAGCCCCCACTGTGTGGGTGTAGATGGTTAGAAAGGTGGGAGACTAGTCTCAGTCATTGACTGATGTCGTCGACTGGCCACGGGACTACTACTTTTCAGCGTAGTCGCTAAATCTTTACTCCTCGAACCTATAGTCCATATTGTTCGGACATAAATGGTTCGAAAGGTGGGAGCCCTAAGCAGCTCGCCACGCAACCACCGCTCTCCTTCAAAATAGCAGCCGCAAAGATGAATCAAGCTAAGTTAGTGTTTTCACGCTCAAACGGACTGCTCATTCTAATATCAGCAAAGGCCACTCGTGCCGATACATAGATCATCCGGCCAGTGCCAGAGTAAATGCTACATAGAATGTCAACCCGTGCTTACGACGCCTGACTCGACACAAACGCTCTGACACATACGCTCGTCCATCGCAACTCGCCCATAGCAATAGCTACAGCCGACCAATCAGACAAGCAAGGCAAGCCTCAAACAACTTACCTTGGGGACAAGACACATCTTGGGCAACCCAACCCCAGCTAAACTATTCACAACATGCCCACTATCAGACATGACTATGCAACAATGATCTTGAGTCATTTGCAATATAAAGCAGTCAAGTTCTCTACTACAGACAGACCACTTGGCGTCCTATTGATTTGACCAGCCTATGTCAAAGCAAGACAATAAGACAAAACAAAAAGCATGCAATAGTGACAACAAGCACAAAACTGATAAAACTATTTTCACTAACAGTTAGAACGGAAAGGGTACAAGTATACAAAGTTTACTCCTTATCAGGAGAAGGAACAAAAATAGAAGAGCTGGGCCTATTGGAGGAAGGAATAGGAGCCGGGTCCGCACGCACCGCGGCCTGGGCATCAGGGTCTGAACTGTCCTTCTCGACCGATGATGCAAAGGCAACATAAAGTTTACATACAACATATTCTTGTAACGGTCGAGGTCCCATTTCGGATGCTCCTCCTTCATCGACTCCAGTAGCTCCAGCCTAATGTGTACAACCCAACGGAACTTGCATCTGCCTTGTTCCTACATAAGTTCTTCCTTCCGCGCCTTTGAGTCAGCAAGGTCACGCTCCAACAGCTCCAACTTGCTAGTCAGAGCGTCAACCTGAGACTGCTCTTTGGCCAGATAGATTTTTACAACACTGAGCTCATGCCACTCCATATCGAGCTGGTCCTTAGCCTTCCTTGCCTCTCGAGCATTAAACTCCACATCAGATTCCAGTTGCTGCTTTTGAGCGGCTTAGTTAGCTTCCTTCGAAGCATTTTCTTTAGCATGAGACCGCAGTTCAAATCACGCCTTAGCCGCAGCTTCCTGCGCAACCTCTACATCTCGTCGGATCTTGATCAACTCCTGTTTGAGTTTGTCTCTCTCGGACACCGCCTCTGCCAGATCACGCTCAAGGGCCTCCAGATAAGCCCTCTGAGTCTCAGTGGCCACAGTTGACTGACCCAACCTCTTATCCTCATCCTGCTTCTGCAGTCGCTCAATTTCATAGAGCGCATCAGAGTACAGTGCCTGCATGTGCGGGAAGACAAACTCCATGGTGTATACCCTCTCACAAGAAAACTCGACTTCCATCTCAGCAACGACCACCTGGCTCAAGTGAAACATACCCAGCATAAGGTATTTTAAACCCTTATCCATACACCCTTCCAGCGTATCCTCCTCAGGCTTCAGAGCGCAATCCATCAGCCAGCTGTGACGCCTGCTTATATGCGTCCTGGAAGCATATTCCACATCAACCTCTTGGTGCCAGACCTGAGAACTCATCTTTGCCAAGTTTGGTGCAAACAGGCTTATCCGCGCATCCTGATGAAGCTTTCTCGAATCAGGAATCATGCCGGCACCACCCTTCGCAGTTGCCACTGTTCCCAAGCTTTCCTCCATGGCCTTTCCCTTATCACGAACAACCGACCCTTTAGTACGAGACGGTTCGACAGGGTCGTCCACCTTTAGTGCGAGGAGGAAGCAAATTATCTAAAGAACCCTCCAATACTTTTAGTTGTGGCCTAGAACGAGACGGTGAACAACGCAGACTACAAGAAACTTGGCCTGTGCCACGACCACTTTTAGACGGTGTGCCAATGGGACGATCAGATTCTACAACCTCTGGCGAATCTTCACAGAAGCCTTCTACTAAAACAGTCCCGCGCGAATCAGCACCGGCAAAAGCCGCCATTCCAACCCGCACTAGACACTCATTCAAAGCTTCAGTCTGCGCATCACTGAGATTTGACCTGTCTTCAACCCCTGAAATCGCAGGTAATCTTTCTCCCAACTAGACACATCAGTCTCCGCCCTGATAGGCCGATTGATTGAGATGTTATTAACCTAAATTAATAAGCTAATAAACCCTACTTGTAATACCGCAAGTGCACGGCTGTCTAACTGGTAAACAGTGGCAAATACGGGTCGATTCCACGAGGATTGACGAAACAGAAGAATTATAAGACTTATTTAAACTAATTTAGAGTTGGGGGTTATAACAGATGGAAATTACTAAATTAAGATAACTAAATTGAACAACTAAAATTAAACTGGTAAGATGATAAGAGAGTGGACCGAGACATCGAATCCACCACAGGTTCTTCGAGATTTGTGTAATCTAAATTATTGTTTTCAAGAATCAACACGACTAATCAAAAGATTAATCTACATTTGCATTTGATTTCAGCAAAGGCATAAACCCCTAGCATTGCATGTCTTTCTACGACACACACAATCACAAGTTTATTTTAACTAATTCTAAACCCTAGCATTGCATGTCTTCTTACGGCACACACAATCATAGATTCAAATTAATTGATTAAAGCAGGCTTCGAATATCAACAAATGGAACTTCTAACTACCGATTAGTCTAGATAATTATTCCGGATATATTCGGTGAAAGCAAATTATTGAAATTTAGAAATCAATTGTGTTTTAACATTCAAGCATATAGAAAACAATAAATTTAAATACGACAAACTCTAGGAAACTCTGTAGTTTCATCTTCGCCTCGGCGTGGGGTCTAAAAGATCATGGTGGATGGCGTCACAGCACTGGTGTAGGTGGAATCCACCTCAGCACGAACATGCATATCGAGAAAAGAGATATTGGTGGACTGTGGTGGCTCAGACATAAATCTAGGGTGTGAAAAGCCTGATTTGGAATAGTAACTGTAGTGGTACAGAACAAAGTCTGTGGTGAGAATAACCACCTCAAACAGTTGGTTTCCCTATCTTTCTGTTGCGTCTTCGTTCTCACGAGCTTCCTCTTCGTCCTGCTTCTTCTTCTCTGGTGAAGATCACCTGCAAGATAGAGAAAGAGATAGGTGAAGGAGAAACAAGAGAGAGATGTGAGAAGGAGGAAGAGAACGGAGGAAAGAAACAAGGGTGGTGGAGCGGGCTGGTCTGTCTGGCCCTTTCGCGAGGTGGTGTGGGTTGCTAAAGAATAAGAACGGGCAGAGAGAGAGATGAGAGAAAAGGGTTGCGGTGTGGCTACTGTTTGGCGTGATGGAACAAGGAGGAGAAGAACAAGGAGCAGGGGCTGCTCTGTTTCGGTGGTGGTGTGCGTGGGTCGTATTGGCTGCGAGAGAGAAGAGGGAACACGCAGGAAGAGGGAAGACGACTGATGATGGTGGTCTGCAGTTGTGCGAAACAGGGTGAGGAGGAAGTGGCGTCTAATGGTGGTGGACGGTGATGTTGTTTGTCGTGATGGAACAGGGCGGAGAAAGATGTGAAGGACAGGGAGGTGCTCCCTGTTTTGTGCGTGAGGACGTGAGGCTCTGATGGTGGAGGAAGAGGAGGAAGTGGTGATCGCGCTACCGTTCCTCCTATCGAGCGAGGATCGCCGGCAAGGTGGATGTGGCGTGGTGGCTGGAAAAAGAGATAAGGAAGAAGGAAACGTAGGAAAAAAGATCTGGAAGAGAAGGGAGAGAGGAAACCAAAATAGGGTTCTCCTCTTTCCTTGTTAGGTTGGGTTTGGGTTTCTAGGTCAACTTTTGGGCTTGGGCTTAGGTTAAATTAGGTGGACCTATGTTTGGTTAGGTTAGGTTAGGTTTAGATATGTGACCCACTACTTTGTACCACCACTAGAATCAACCAATTGATCATTCCTCAAATTGTCGCCTTAGTGCGATTTCATCATTCACGCTCAAATTCCTACAAAGACATGAAAACGAAATAATTAGAATAAAATATAATAATCGAAACATTAACATATATAAATTAAGGGATATATTATGTATTAATTACGTGAATATCAAATATCCCCGAACCTATATTTTGCTAGTCCTCGAGCAAAACAATAAAATTCTAACTCACTTTCACAGGAATCATCGGTTGCACTTACCTTAAATGTGCAACAAGGCTTTAAACCCCTAGATTACCTCTAGTGGACGAGTTATAGTCTCGTGAGGGTTTTCAGAAATATTAACCACAAACATTATGACTCAATAAATTTCCAAAACATGGTAACTTGATCACTCTATCTATTATCCTCAGAATAATAATCGAATTGCCAAAAATTTCAGAAAACAACTAATATTGTCGCAATAATATATCAAAGAGTCTAACAACGATTTAATAGTACCCAAAAGTTAAATAAATTTCATCAACTATTCTCAACTCGAAGTGTGTGTGTGTGCATGGCCTTATCAACATAACTTTCTTTTTCTCAGTAAAGATACGACTAGATAACCTTTGGATAGTACGCTTCGACTACAAATCTCTCTTGTCACTCAGAAAAGAATCACTCAGAGATTGGTTAGTTATCACTCAGTTTATATGTGAGAAAAAGAATAAATTATGAAAACACAAACATATCACATATAATAATCATGAAAAACAGACTTTTAAAATAATGAAATGAATATGATCTCATGGACATGAATATCAATTACTTTGAAAACGTTGAATCAAACTTCATAGTTCTTGTCTATTTAATCTCCACGTCTATGAACCAGACCTTTACTTAAGATCAATTAGGTCTTTATTAGGTTGAAATAAGGCTAAGATTTTGGCGAACAAGAATGGAAAAAGATATGCAAAAATTCTCTGAGAATGGATACACCCTTTAATAAACACTTGGAGGCTTTGAAGAGTAAACCAATGTTGTACAATTAATTTTTCTTCCTTTGAAATTCTTCTTCATATTTTTTTTTAATTTTTCTTTTTCTTCGAAGCATCAATCTTTTTTTTTCCTTTTTTCTCTTTTATAAAATCAACGACATGTTTTCCCCTTCTGCACAATAAAACATTTTAGTCCCGAGGATTCATGGAATATTTAGTTTCAGCTCTTTTATTTGTCCATTCCAAAAATGTATCAACCATACACATTCTCAAAGACATTGGGTAAGGATAAAAATAGTATGAGATATTACTCTCTAACTGGAGTAGGTAATGGAGATGGGGTTAGCAAAGAAAAAGTCTATTCAAAGGATCAAAGGGCTGCAAATAGATATTTATTATTAGGTATGCTATAAAGACTAAAGAACGGTTAAAAAATGCATATATCACTTCTTAAGCTCTAGTCGGTATTATGACATCTCAATCAAATAAACCAAGAAGTTCTAGTGTAATAATTCAATTTTAACGTCATTCTCAATGCAATCAATAAAAGAAACAAGAATAATGAGATCATCAACGAAATAATATGGATTCAAGTAAAGTCAGAATTTATTTAATAACCCTCAAGAAAAATAGAATGTCTCGAAGCTCACAAGGGTTAAGTCTCCCCTATTGTTCTAAGGTTTTCTAGTTAATATCTTATTGATTAACTTCAAATCATGATAACTCGGCTTATAGTGCAAGAGTGGTCGAGTCGAAAAAATATCATGAAATATATTTAACTTGAAGATAATATCAAACCTTATGTTTTCCTATTGATGTATAAAAGTGACAAGCTTATGCATTCCTCAAATTTAAAGGCATACTTGAAATCACGTCCTCTTCATTGAAAAGGAACTTAGATTTTGAATGCATTTTCAAATTGAAAAATTTTCACACAATCATAATTAACTATGTATTCAATGGAGATTGAGTAGAATACAATAGTCAATTGTGAAATACATTTCAGTTCAAAATTTTCGAAGAATGCAGAAAAACTCATAAACCTCACCCCCAAACCTAAACCAAACATTGTTCTCAATGTATAAAATGATGATCATGACAAATGCAGGAAAAAGAAAAAAAAAGATGAGAGTTAGAGTGATATTACCATGGGAAAGTTTTTACCAATTTCGACGAAATCGTCCACCAATGAACGCTAAAAAACATAAGAATTGTGGACTCATCATGATAAATTGATAAAAACAATACAGGAAACAAAAGAATATATAAATGAAAAAAAGTTACATGCATTAGTTGTAAGTCAAAATTGTTACGGAGCTAACGAGTATGAGTGAAATGCAACTAGAAAGAACTCGAAAATCAATCCAGACTGACCATAATGACACAACTGAAGCTAGGCTGCCTCCTAGGAGCGTTTGGTTTAACGTCGTCAGCCCTACATATATTCTTCCTCATAAATGATGTACCATGAAATGACGAGGAAGAACATAGTGAACACTCCCCCAAACCTAAACACTTAGTCCACGATGTTGACTAGATCATATAGCAACAACCGAAAAAGTTGAGGATCCGTCCAACATATAATAGCACCCACATGCAGCACAACAGAAACTAACACATCCCTAAAACGACAAAAACACCATGAAAAATCATAGAGAAAATGCAAACGAACCCGCGGTCGTAAATAAGTCATAGGGATCTGGAACAGAAAGTTGTCACCAACATGGATATCCAGCAAATGACTCTTTCCTACTCCTAAAAATGTACATCCTATGTCTAGTGTCAAATCATAAGATTGAATGTGTTGCACAATAGGATGGTCAAAACTAAAATCATCCCTTAGAAACAAGAGATCCACATAGGTAGCGTCAGTCACTATTAAAGGGATGGAAAGAGGTATGTTTATAGATATATCAGGTGGTACAGGCTGATCATAACAAAATGAATTGCACAAAGATGATGAGCTAGACAGCTCAACAACATCCCCAAACCTAGAATCAACACTATCTATGGGATGTATTCTCTCCAAAGAATATTGAGAATTTGACTTCATGTAGGAGTCATTAGGAGGACATATGTCAAATGGATCATCATGAAAAGGAGAGAAAGGGAATGGGTCAGAAAGCCTAATAGTATCAGTAGAAGAGTTCAGTTTTGACTCACTGAATGGAAAGAGTTCCACTTTAGGCTTCCATATGTAACCCGGATCCATAATAGGGGCTGAATCAAGCAAAGTATTCACTTCCCTAATGGAATCATCAATATCGAAGTCTAAACCGAAGTGAGTCAAGCATGCTGCTAAGGGATCATCTAATGCAGACTGCAATAAGGAATTCTCCACCGAACTCTCAATCATGTTAACTTCACAAACATCCTCGGACTCAGAAGGTTGTTGGCTTACATTAAAAACATTGAGTTCGACGGTCATGTTGCCAAATGATAGTTTCATGATTCCATTCTAATAATAGCATTAGATGTAGCCAAAAATGGATGCCCCAAAATAATTGGAATGTGACTGGAGGGGTTGTGAACAGGTTGTGTATCAAGAACTATGAAGTTCGCTAAAAAATAGAATTTTTCAACCTTAATGATCACATCCTCTATAACACCGCGGGGTACTCTGATTGATGTATTTGGCAATTGTAGTGTTACTTTAGTCGATTTTAGCCCGTCGAGACCTAATTGCTCATAAACAGAGTATGGCAACAAATTAACACTCGCCCCCAAATCCAACAATGCCTTATCAATCATATGATCACCGATAACACAAGAAATAGTCTGACACCTAGGATCTCTATACTTAGGCGGAGTTCTGTGTTGAATAATTGAGCTTACTTGCTCGGCGAAGAATGCTCTCTTTTGCACATGTAGCTTTCGCTTCTGTGTGAAAAGATCCTTCAAAATTTTGGCATAGATAGGAACTTGCTTAATAGCATCGAGCAATGGAATATTAATGTGTACTTGTTTAAAAAATTCCATTATATCATTAGCATTTGTTCCTTTCTTTGCTGGAGCTAACCGTGATGGAAACGGTGCCCTAGGCAAATAAGATGCCTGAGTGGGGTCAGAGTCAATAGGCACATCTCTAGAAGGTGAGGCTTTATCAGCCTCCTTGTCAGATGGAGATGCAACATGCTTTGACTTAAAGGAAGACATCAGGCACTTGTACTCAATTGTCAACATGTTTTCCACTCCTAAGGGTAGTAATAGATTGGACATCTTCATCGCGTGACTCAGATGTACTACCAACTGCGAATTGACCCTTTGGGTTTGGAACAGGTTGACTAGGAAATCTCCCTGGTTCTATCTTAGAAAAAGACAGAGTAATCTTACTCACAACTATCTCAAGTCTATTGAAGGCTTGAGATTGGTGTTGAGTCGTGGCTTTCAACTCAGATATGTCCTTAAAAGTCTGCTCAATTATACTTTCTGAGCGCTGCAAAAACCGATTAACCATTTCCTCTAAACTTGATGTGTTGGATGGAGGAACTTGGTTAAGGTGGGGTTTAACAGGGCTAGAGGCTTGAGGAGCCTGGGAGACAACAACAGGTCCCCCTTGGTGTGGGCCTTGGGCCCAGGGAAGATTTGGATGTTTGGTGAACCCTGAATTGTAATAGTTAGGTTGCAGATTATTGTTAGGTCGCCACATCGCATTAAAATAGTTGACTTGCTCAGCATAGTATGCAGGATAATCGTTTTGCAAGTCACAATTAGCTATTGAATGACCAAGACTCGAACATGCAGCACAGACTTCAGATGAAGCGTTTGCGGAAAGTGCAGGTTGAGTCAAATTCAAAAGTGCATCTATCTTTTGAGTCATGGTCATAACAACTGTCTCTAACTTCGAGGCAAAAGGGGGGTGAACAGATGTATCTCTAATTTCATATATATCACCCTTACGCCTATCAGACTCCTTTATCGAATAATCCCATTGCGGAGAATTTTTGGAAAGCGTTTCAAAGAACTCCTATATCTCATTGACACTCATCTTCATTAACGACCCACCACTAGTGGCATCAATCATACGACGGTTTTGAGGGGTTAAACCGTCTTGGAAGTATTGAAATAGCCACCACTTCTCAAATCCATGATGGGGACACCTAACAATAAGCTCATTGAACCTTTCCCAACATTCATGGAAATGTTTGCCATCTTTTTGCTGAAAATTAGATAAATCTCGTCGAAGGGCATTCGTTTTATGAATGGGGAAGTACTTTGTCAAGAACTTTCTTAACAACGCATCCCATAATGTGATGGATCGTATCTCTAATGCATTTAACCATGATTTCGCCTTATCTTTCAAAGAAAAGGGAAACAACCTAAGACGGACCGAATCGTCAGAAAAGTTATGGTACTTCAGGGTGGCGCAAATGTCAAGAAACTCTTTGACATGAAGATAAGGGTCTTCTTTTTCAAAACCATAAAAAGAAGGCAGCAAATGAATAATAGATGGTTTGAGTTCGAAACTATTTGCATTTGTCTCAGGTAAGACAATGAAAGACGGATCACTACTAAGAAGAGGGACGAAGTAATCCTTAAAGGCCTTCCCCTCAGCCATCTCAGTGGACAAGGATGAAGAACCTAAATAGGTAATGGGGATTTCAAAGAACTCCTCAAAGACTTGTCGGACATGCCTACTTTTAGAATCACGCACCCAGGTATGCATAAACTATTGGATATCGAAGGTTCAAAGTCAATACTCCTAAACAGGCTTCAAATTTTAATTTTTTATTATTTTTTTAATTTAATTTTTTATTTTTTTTAAATGCAAGCCTAACCGCTATATGAAGATGACCTAACTCTAAAAAATAAAAACAATGGAACCCTAAGTGACACCTAAATGATGCACAAACAAAATGAATGGCAGACGGCCCTAGAGCTTTTCTTTACTAATGCAGGGTTGAAATTCAATTAAATTTACCTAACCGAGGGAGAGACACGGTAATTTCCTATCAATCCGCCACTAAAGAGTTGCTCCTACCTATTTTTCCATTCTCTAGCTCAAAGTAAAATGCCAGTTCAAGAATTGTTCCCAGATGGGATATGTTCCTTCACTCGACCACTTTAAGCTATCAAACGTCCAAAGAGGGTCCCTATGAGCATCACACATGTCCTAGATAATTATCTTGTTAAAAATTTTAAATAGTGAAGGCCTAGGTTCCTAACCCTAAAATAGATGGTGATTAACCTATTCGTGGGAGAGGGCACGAAAGTTTCAACTCAATCCTGCCACTATTCAAATTTGCATGCAATACTACCTAGAAGTTACCTCCGGCGTGAACCTTTTTCGGGTTACTTGCGACGTTAGGTAGAAGTCGATTTCTGAGAGTTTCCTCGCGAATTGCAATATTTCACTTCGTCCCCACTTGAACTCCTATGTGTGTGACCGCCTACAAAATAAATGCAAAAATAATTCAAACTCAAGCAAATAAAACAAATAAGAAAGTGACTCGTAACATTGTTCCTAAAAAGAAAATTAAACCTAATTTATAAACTAGCGAAAACAACTCTAGGTTTTGATTGTACCGTTACAATCCCCGGCAACAGCGCCAAAAACTTGATGGAGATTTTATTAACCTAAATTAATAAGCTAATAAACTCTACTTGTAACACCGCAAGTGCACGACTATCTAACTAGTAGACAATGGAAAATACGGGTCGATCCCACGAGGATTGATGAGACAGTCGAATTCTAAGACTTATTTAAACTAATTTAGAATTGGGGGTTACAGCAGATGGAAATTACTAAATTAAGAGAACTAAATTGAACAGGACCGAGACATCGAATCCACCATAGGTTCTTCGAGATTCGTGTAATCTAAATTAATGTTTTCAAGAATCAACACGACTAATCTAAAGATTAATCTTTTGCAATTGATTTCAGCAAAGGCATAAACCCCTAGTATTGCATGTCTTCTTACGACGCACACAATCACAGATTCAAATTAATTGATTAAAGCAGGCTTCAAATATCAACAAATGGAACTTCTAACTACCGATTAGTTTAGATAATTATTTCGGATATAATCGGTGAAAGAAAATTATTAAAATTCAGAAATCAACTGTGTTTAACATTCAAGCATATAGAAAACAATAAATTTAGATACCACAAACTCTAGGAAACTCTGTGGTTTCATTTCCGCCTCGGCGTGGGGTCTAGAAAATCATGGTGGATGGCATCATGACACTGGTGTAGGTGGAATCCATCTCAGCATGAACACACATACCGAGAAAGAGATATTGGTAGATTGTGGTGGCTCAGACATAAATCTAGGGTGTGAAAAGCCTTATTTAGAATAGTAACTGTGGTGGTATAGAGCAAAGTCTGGGGTGCGAATAACCAACTATTTGAAAAACATGTGGTTTCCCTCTCTTTCTACTGCTTCTTCGTTCTCACGAGCTGCGTCTTTGTTCTCGCGAGCTTCATCTTCGTCCTGCTTCTTCTTCTTCGGGGAAGATCACTTGCAAGATAAAAAAAAAAAAAAAGATAGGTGAGGGAGAAATGAGAGAGAGAGAGATGAGAAGGAGGAAGAGAACAGATGAGAGAAACAGGGGCGGTGGAGCGGGCTGGTATGTCTGGCCCTGTCGCAAGGTGGTGTGGGTTGCTAAAGAAGAAGAACAGGCAGAGAGATAGATACATGAAAGATGAGAGAAAGAGGTTGCGGCGTGGCTGTTGTTTGGCGTGATGGAACAGGGAGGAGAAGGACTAGGAGCAGGGGCTGCTCTGTTTCGGTGTTGGTGTGCGTGGGTCGTATTGGCTGCGAGAGAGAAGAGGGAACACGCAGGAAGAGGGAAGACGGCTGATGATGGTGGTCTGCGGTTGTGCGAAACAGGGTGAGGAGGAGGTGGCGTCTGATGGTGGTGGATGGTGATGTTGTTTGTCGTGACGGAACATGGAGGAGAAAGATGTGAAGGACAGGGAGGTACTCCCATTTTTGTGCACGAGGACGTGAGGCTCTGATGGTGGAAGAGGTGGTGATCGCACTGCCGGTCCTCCTATCGAGTTAGGATCGCCGGCAGGGTGGATGTGGCGTGGTGGCTGGAAAAAGAGAAAAGGAAGAAGAAAACACGGGAAAAAAGATCTGGAAGAGAAGGGAGAGAGGAAACCTAAATAGGGCTCTCCTCTTTCTATGTTAAGTTGGGTTTGGGTTTCTAGGTCAACTTTTGGGCTTGGGCTTAGGTTAAATTAGGTGGACCTAGGTTTTTTAGGTTAGGTTTAGATATGTCACCCGCTACTTTGTACCACCACTAGAATCAATCAATTGATCATTCCTCAAATTGTTGCCTTAATGCGATTTCATCGTTCACGCTCAAATTCCTACAAAGACATGAAAACAAAATAATTAGAATAAAATATATTAATCAAAACACTAACATATATAAATTATGGGATATATTATGTATTAATTACGTGAATATCACCGATCAGACTCGTGCACTTCTCCCACTGGAGCGAGTCGTGCTGAAGGCAACCCAGTCATGACACTGGACCTCTTCAAACTCACGAATGAGGCAAGTGTTTAAGATGACTCCTCGACATCAGACAAAACGGGAGCTCTGGCCCCATCTTCCAACTTAACTCGCGACTCTCGGTAAATAGTGGGAGCCACGTGCCAGTTGTCCCACAGCCCATTTCGGATGAAGTTGGGAAAGCCTATGACGTCCACCACGTTCTTCATTGACAAACTGCGAAACGTCTCCATAGTATTTTGTTCCTCTAGGGTAAGAGGCGTAGTGGGAAACCTTCCTACAAAGAAATGCGAGCAATGATTAGCTAGCCTGCAATCAAACATACTAAAGTCAGAAGAAAAAAAACTAAACTTACAAAGCGCCCTGAACTCTCGTTCGAGCAGACGACCCTTGCACCAGAAATACTTCGAATTCGCAGAGGCTAAGAAACAGTACTTTTGCCAGAACTTGAAATCATCGGGCATATTCACGAAACAAGCCGGTGATGTCATCTTACAAACGTCGTTACCCTTCAGCCGAGGGGAAGTCAGCAATTGGATTACACGCGGAGTCACGCTGACGCCAGCCTCCTTCGCCATGATTAGGATGATAAGGATGATCCTATATCCATTAAGCCCCAATTGGGCCGGAGGGATCCCCAGAAGATCCAAGAATTCTCAGATCACGTCCAAAACGCGAAAACATACTCCAATTTTAAGCATCCCACGATGCAAACAGATGAACCCCGTCGGTGGCGACATTGGCGTCTTGTCACTCTTCAGGACATACAGCGACAGGTTTTCAGGGACCCCAAACCTCGTACGGATTTCAGCAAGGCCAAGCTCATAAAGCAACCTATCTTCGAAAAACTCCAGGCCCTTGGCCAAGGTTACATCATCAAGAAGATTTTGTTGAGGCATGAAGAAGATGAACAGAGTGGTAGCTTCAAAAGCAAGGAAAATAGAAGAGTCAGACTCTGCACTACGGATGACCTAAATAGGGATTAGGTTTTCGCCTATTTTTCGTTAAACCAATGCATGTTCAATTAATGCAGCGCACGGCTCAAGCAACAATTCAGACTCAATCATTATCATGAGCAGCGTATCTTTTCAAGAGATGACTTAGCGAACCAATGTGATGGCCCACTAACTCCGGGAGAGTAGCTGATGATACATAAAAACGGTAACATCCCTGAGCCATACATGTGTCATGATGATCTCGAGGAATTATGGGCCCTAGTGTCAGCCCAACACTGATCCGGCCCAAGTGGTTCTAAGCCTAGTCTGCCAGACAGACCTAAACTCCTACAGCATGCTCGACCCACACGTCTCACAGCTATCCTCAATACCCATAAGTCCTAATAAGGCAAGTATCTTGAGGATTAGCTTCGGACGAGCAACTACAGCAGCTCTCTACTTCCAACTAGGAAGCAAATACCAGAGTACATTCCACATAGGGAAACTCCTTTCTACAGATTGATTTTGGATTGGGAACTAATATCTAGGAGCACAGGCTAACATGGAACTTCCCTCCTACAGCACGACTCCTAATTAGAAAATGATCTCCACGAATATCTCCTTGCTAAACTACGCCTACGTTGCCCTAGTAGAACCAGGACTCATGCACTATAAATAGGACATGAGGTTGGTAAGCTAAGGTACGCTACAAATACCTTGTTTACAACATTACGCCTTCCTCATATTTCTGTCTGACTTTAGCATCGGAGTGTCATCGGCCACCACAACGATGGTCCATGGCTCATGTGAATTATTTGTGCAGGTCAGCGGGACTAGGTCAAAGCATGGAGCGGAAAATGACTGCATCAACATTATTGTAGAGGATGAGGATACTATAGTTCGATCAAATGGTGCGCTATTGATGATGAAGTTGGGTATGGAGGTATAAATACCAATCTAGATAGGACACTGGGTCTTGATATATATGATGGTACTCTTGCATATCAGAGCGAGAGTGACACAAAGTGTGTCTTTGGGGGTTGCATTGTACAACATTGCATTCCTCATATGCATGACTCGATTATTTTAGGTGGTCCCTTATTTGGTAGTTGATTCATTGGTAGCAGTTCATCTATGTTCTCAGATATAACAACTATAGTAGAACATGTGGCGATCAACATGCCTTATTTTTTGTCATTGATCATTTTGCCTACTGCTTTGCTTGAGACTTAGTGTGTACCATTTTAGTTTTGGATCCATCTAGTCATGACAATCCATCACTTTCCCCTCCTAAATTTGCACCAGTTAGGAGACTCAAAGCGTACCACCTAATCGTCCTGATTATGTACATGATTTTGAGGCTCAGAGCCTACCAACTAATCATCAGAATTTTGAACGTGATCACAAGGCTCAGAGAGTACCAACAACTCCTAGTAGTGCACTTGCCATTATACAAGAACACTCTACTGACTCTACCATTTCATGAAACATGTTCATTCAAGTTCAAGATCTCCTAAAGAACAACACTTGCCATAAGTTTTATTTATATTTGACATTTATTTAGTTTTCTATTTTAACTTATACTAAATTATCTACTTCTTCTTTGCCAACAATGGTGTAATATTTTCAATATTAACCCATCAAAGCTCGAAGGACACACGATGAATATGTTGAGGATGTGGTTGCATTACAAATAAAAACATGTCATTACAAGTAGAGCTAGAAGTTGCCCACACAGAGTCTCAATGTTTGGAAAGAAAATCGATCGCTTCTTGCTCATAAGATGAGTTTGTCGAAATGAGCATGAGGCAGCTTGAGGTGTGGACTGACCAGACTATGAGTTGTAATTTAGAGTTGGAGCAACGACTTTAGTGATAAAGTCTAAGTTTTCCAGATTGAAGCAAGAATTTGATATAGAGGTCGGTGGTCGTCGCCAAGAGATCCAATGATGTGACATCGCATATCAACATCTTAGAGAATTGTACGTTCGACTTTGTGATAAGGTGGGATCTGCCCGTCCATCTTCAGGTTTTTCAAACTCTCCAAATTTGTAGAAGACGATATTCCTATATTCCAATATTTTATGTTGTTTTCTTTTATATAGCACTAGTGTATCAGCTGTGTCGACGACACGACTATACACTTTTCACATAGCGTGTACCCATGCCATCCTTGTCTTTGGGTCGTGCTTTCGACACTTCCCAAATAAGTCACTAAATTACCAAATAATCAAACAAATTATGGATTATCAAATAAGAAGGCTAAAATTTAGGTATCAAGGAATTACGTTGCCCAAGTTTGGATTTTATTTTTATTTTTAATTAATTTAATTCTTTTGAGTTTTGGTTATGACTATAAAAGTAAAGTTGTTCAAGGGAAAATATGTCATGTTATTACTCTAATGAATATTAGTAGGACCCACCTGCAACTTGCAACTTGCAACTTGCAACTTGCAACTTGCAACTTGCATTATGAAATGACTTAAAACATGGAAGAATATATTATCTTTTCTTTGAAGTACGACTAAATTGGGATTTCCACTAACATCATTTGATAATTGATGAGGATTAATTTCATGAGAAAAGTAAACACTAAGTTGTGAACTCTGCTTTGTTACACCCTTTTTGTATAATTTTTTGCTTTGTTTAATGGAATCAATGGGACAAGTGAAGGGATGGTTTTGATTTAATGGGATGGCGAGGGCAAATTGGAAATTCAAAAGATGATGGATTGACACACTCACCTTTTGAATTCCCATTACAAAATAGATGTGATATTTTGCTACTTCTTACGACAATATTTTGTACTTGATTTGACTTTTTTATTCATGGATTGTTGATCTATACATGATTTAGTGATTTTGTTGTATTGGGTCACTTATATGGATTTCATATGGTATCTACGAGATGTTACATGTCAATTATTGCATGATTTTTCATGGGTCTACCATGACTCATGTGGAAGTTTTCATTTCGTGTTGTGTGCAAATGTTTCGCAGACATTACCTATTGCTTGAGTTTATATGCGAATCAGCCACCCCCATTACGATTATAGTATACCAAGTTTATATCGCCCCCACTATCTTCTACAGGCTTTACTAACAAATGATGTTCAAGTATGATACGTATCATTGAATTGGCGATAGACTCAAACCTGCACACTTGATAGTAGTGAAGGAGCCAAGATTTTTATTAAGGGGGGGGAGAGTGATGAATCATAGTTAATTTATGTTAATATAATAATTAATTATTTTAAGATATTTTTTGTTAAAATTTGAACAATACATTAATAACTATACAAAACATGTATCTTACAAAATGCCCTTTAAACAATAACCCACAGATGAACCTCGAGATACAAACATGTATCTTGAGGAAAAATTAATGGGTCGAATTTTTCATATATCTCCAAAAAGTCCTATAAATAAAATACAAAACTAGACCTCGATATAGAGATTCATCTCGAGAAAATACTTTAAAAAATCTTCTTCTTCCTCAAAGTAGACAAAAGAGGTTGGGGTTGCTGGTGGCCATGGTGGGAAAGTGAAATAAATCAAGAGAGGGAAGGAGAGGAAGATAGGAGGAGAAGGGGCGATTGTCGATCTCGCAGTAAACAGATAGAGGGAGTAGAAAAGAAGAAATGGAAGGGTGAGGTTGTCAGCATCGCAAAGAGTGAAAGAGGAATGGATGGGGCGGGATGGCATTGTCGGCGTCGCAGAGTTGGCAAATCGAAAAAAACCAAAATAATTTCAAAAGTTAGTGGGGGCAAGTGCCCCCACATAGATTCGTGCCTAGTTGATAATCTCTAGCATTTAGAGATAAATAGTCATTATGCAATAGCTTGAGTAAAGTTTAGTGAGGTCTGTTGTCATCCTATAATAATATGCAATAAAATTGAATGTTTTCTAGCAAGGGTCTTATGAAGTACTTTGGTAATTGTTTCACTTCCAAACCAAAAAGAACTTTTAAGTGTTTATCTCAACTGCCTAAGAGATTAAGTTTTGGTTCTAATGAGAAAATAGCGGTGGTTTAATCATGTCTCTAGTCACGACAATGTCTGAGGGGTTATGGCTAAGTCACTGCTTATGGCTTGTGTAAAGATTTAATTCTTTACAACCACTTGCATGTGTGGTCCATTCAAGCATACTATAGTTGTTAACATACTACAAACCTTTCGTACATGACTTTAGTGGTGTTTGTTGCTAGAACACGCGTAGTCGTTCCACTGCTCTTCACACGTGAAAGCTAGGATCATATTGTTAAAAATGCGCACAGGGTCCCATGTGCACCTAATACTTTTAGTGTGCATAGCTAGTTAATTAGTACTTTAAGTAATCGCAGATGCCAAAAATGAATCCCCATTATCAAGACTGTAGTCTCGATAAAAACTTCAACAACCATGGTTAGCTACACAAATTGTTCAACTCTAATGTTGTTTTTAAACCCTCCACGGTGGTCAAATTTATTCCCTACATAAGCTATTCTCGATTTTGTCTATCCTCATCAAAGATATGTTGGTGTGAAATTCATTCAACCCCATGGTAAGATGTCGAGGCAAATATATTGTTTGACCTTCCTCGAGAAGCTTCAACAAATATCAATAGACCAGACGCTTGTTGCTTTGAACGACTGCGTTGTTCCTGGATGTAATGGATCTCGAATAAGATGGGGGTGTACTTGCAGATACTATGGTTTGATTATGTATCTATAGTTGTAGCTGATTGATGCCAAAAACCGACATTAATGTCGTTGCATGATTTTTGACATCAATCAAAGAAATATAAGTTGTTGTTTTTTTCTTCCTTCAACCTGCAATACAATTCAACAATGTATAGTGGAAGTAGGGGTTATCGACTACTTCACGTGGATTAGAAGACAATATTTGATTTTCAACTTAAAGAATAAAGAGAATAGCAAAATAATGTATGGTGAAAATAAGTATTAAACTAAAATAACAAAGATAAAACTTACTTCTTCAATGGAATTAAACTGTAGTACATGTACTTTTCTCCCAAGTAAAAATATAAAGCCAAGAACTACAACTAAAAAACTCTGTAAAAAAAACTATCAAAGAAAAACTATCCCTTATGAACTCCATGTATGGGGTTTTATAGGTAAAAAGGATTTGAGTGAAATAAGGAAACATGGTTTGAGTTAAACAGTGAAACATGGTTGAATGAAACAAGGAATGGTGTTGGAGTTCAATAAGGAAACATGTCTTGTAGAGATTTCTTTTATGATAAAGTTGGCCTTGTGGATGTCTAAATCTTCATATTGATTTTCATGGGTCTTGAGATTGAAATTTTTTAATCCTGATGAATGCATTCGAATTCCCATTGGGCCTTCTAGTTGATGAATTTAGCCTTATTGTGCCACTTTATGCATAATTTGATATTTGTACTTGAATTCCTACAAAATGCACAAAATACACATAATGAGATATTTTTATTTGATAATTGGACTTAACAATTGTATATTTGGGAGTGTAAAATCGATGTTTTGGGTGCTTATCACACTACCCCCAAACAACCTTTTGCTAGTCCTTTAGCAAAGAACAACGAAAAGAAAGATAAGAACACAAAACACAATATTTTTATTCGTCATAAACTTCTCAAAAAATCAATGTCACTTTCGCTGGTATGACTTGATTGCATTTACAATATGCAACAACGCCTTGAACCCCTAGCATGACACTAAAGGATGAGTTTTAGCCTTTTGAGGGTTATCCAGGATGACACCCACAAACATTTTTTTATATGAAACAAAATTGATGTGTGACCTATTGTTCTCAGAGAATGTTTCTGTTATTCAACCACATAGAAGTCATGAGACATATGTAACTTCTTACTAAAATGCACATTAAAAATGAGCAACTTTGGAACAAGGTGTGTGTGTGTGTGTGAATAACCAACAAATGCAAATTTTCATGTCAAAGTAACGTACATCCTAATCCACCTTTGGAATAGCTGTTTTGACTTCAAAACTCACCAGTTAATATCTCTGAAATGATCACTCTGAGTTTGGGTAAAATATTTTCTCTCTTGCATATGAGGAAAAGAGGAAATGCGAAAATGCAAACTTCTCACATGCTCATAAGAATAAACGGACATGAAAGAGAATAATAGTCTCATGGAAGGAATGTTGATCACTTGCAAGAATGTCGAGTTACCCATCATAGCGTCTTCTCATCTACTCTCCACTTCTTACCATACCTTACCATAAGGTTAATTAGGACTTCTCTAAAAAGGCAATGAATCTGGTTTTTTTTTATATATATATATGAGGAAGAGTTGGGTAGATGGCAAGTAAAATGATGTTTCTAAAAATATAGGGTCTTCAAATAGATTAATAGGGGACTCATCAATCACTTCCTTTTATTCTCCTTTCTTTACAACTTTTTTTTTTTCAGAACTTTTTTTTTTCTTAAGTACCTTGGACTTTGTAGTTTCACTTTGCACTCCTATTTTTCTTCATAAATCTTCCTAACATTTTTCAAAAACATAAAGGGAAAAATGGGGGGGGGGGTTTATTTTTATATATCTAAAAAAAACAAGACAAAAGCTCACATTGGTATTGGATGAAATGTTTAGCAAGATGGTTTTGAGAATGTTCAGATGGACAAGAGATGCCTAATTTACCTTCTAAGGTTTGGTAATGGTTATAAGTCTCAAATAGACTATAAGACCTATGTTTCTCTTAACTCGAAAAAAATGTCATCCTCAGTGACCAACCAAAAAGAAGAATAATGAGACTTCACAACAAGTTAATGTCCAATAAAATTTTAAGTCATCATATGACTCAGAGTTGTGTAAAAACACTCTGAATAAAATGAAAGGCCTGATAGCTCACAAGGTTAAAGTCTCTACTATTATTCCTCTAGATTCTTAGGAAGTAACTTACTTTTGTATTCCAAACTACATCTATGGTCATTGAGCAAAAACTTATTTGTTCCTGAATGCTCAAATGCAATATTTACTCTAGCAATAAACTTCCAACATCTCTTTGCCTAAATGTAATGAATCAAGTAATCCAATCTCACACCATTTTTTATTTTTTATTTTTTTATTTCTTTTAGAAAATGATTTTTAAAAGAGGTATAAATTTTGATAAATCTCCCCACCCCCAAAACAAATAGAACATTGTCCCCAGTGTTAAACAAATGAAATGAAAAGTGAGAAA
This sequence comes from Berberis vulgaris, assembly GCA_963556465.1. Lineage (NCBI taxonomy): Eukaryota > Viridiplantae > Streptophyta > Magnoliopsida > Ranunculales > Berberidaceae > Berberis > Berberis vulgaris. Next base: position 41,315,172 of record OY747127.1, read on the forward strand.
TAAAATTTAGAACTTATTACCTTAGGTGATTTGTTGAACATCTGTATCGTCTCTGCAATGAAAAGGGTGAGTTGGTGGGGTGATGTATTATTAAAATACATCACCCCCAAACAGGAATTGGCGGTATTATTAATATTTTTTTTAATATATATATATATTTATTATTATTTTATGAATGAATGAATGCATAAACGGATTGGGCTGCCTCCCAGTAGCGCTAAGTTTAATGTCATTGTCGGACGTAATGGGGGTGGTGGATACCACCCCAAACAGGCTTAGTGGAGTAGGAATTTGTAGGCGTGACTAATCCTTATAGTTAAGATCAATCAACTGAATGGTTTCCACTGACCTTATGGGAAGTTTATGGTATGGCTTTAGTCGTTGTCCATTTACTTGAAAGAGACTACCATTTGTAGGGTTTTCTACGGTGATGGCACCGTAGTTGTTAACATCACGTACAATGAATGGACCAGACCAACGAATTTTTAGCTTACCTGGAAAGAGATGAAGACGAGAATTGTAGAGTAGGACTTTCTGACCAAGATGGAACTCTTTTCTCATGATGATTTTGTCATGTATCCACTTCATTTTATCTTTGTAGTTCTTAGTTAAGTCATAAGCATCATACCTCAATTCTTCTAGCTCATCGAGCTGAAGTTTTCGTTTTTTACCAGCCATATCGAGGTCAAAGTTTAGACTATGTGTAGCCCAATAAGCTCTATGTTGGAGTTCGACGGGAAGGTGACAAGGTTTACCAAAGACCAATCTATAGGGAGACATCCCTAAAGGAGTTTTGAATGCAGTTCGGTATGCCCATAAGGCAACAAAAATACGTAAAGACCAATCTTTCCGATTTGGATTGATAGTCTTTTTGAGGATGTTCTTGATTTGACGATTCGAGACTTCAACTTGACCGCTTGTTTGAGGACGGTAGGAAAGGGCAACTTTATGAGTAACCCCATACTTTTTAACAAGATGCTCAAATACGCGATTACAGAAATGCTTACCCCCATCACTAATGATACCCTTGGGGGTGCCAAATCTACTAAAGATAAACTTCCTTATGAATGAAATAACAATTTCGTGATCATTGGTCTTAGTGGTAATGGCCTCTATCCATTTAGAAACGTAATCCACTGTAAGAATGATGTATTGATACCCATGGGAGGATGGAAACGGTCCCATAAAATCGATGCCCCAAACATCAAAAACTTCAACCACTAGAATAGGATTTGGAGGCATCATGTGTCGACGAGTTATTCGCCCAAGTTGTTGACATCGGTGACAGGCTTTACAATACTCATGGACATCTTGAAAAAGGGTAGGCCAATAAAAACCTGATTGGAGAACCTTATCCGCGATTTTCTTAGAACTAAAATGCCCACCGCAAGCTTGATCATGGCAAAATGAGAGAATGCTCAACTGTTCAACTTCTGGAACACATCTTCGGATAAGTTGGTCAGGGCAGTATTTGTATAAATATGGCTCATCCCAAGATTAATACTTGACCCTGGACAAAAACTTGTCACTATCTGGCTTAGACCAGTGTGAAGGGAGTTCCTCAGTTGCTAAAAAATTGACAATGTCGGCATACCAAGGAAGCTCTTGCTCTACCAAGAGAAGTTGTTCATCTAGGAAGTCCTCTTGAATGGCCAAGATACTAGTAGATGACTGTGATGTTAGCCTAGACAAGTGGTCGGCGACCGCATTTTCTGTACCTGACTTATCTCGTATTTCAAGATCAAATTCTTGAAGCAAAAGAACCCATCGAATCAGACGAGGTTTGGTGTCCTTCTTATTGAGAAGGTATCTAAGGGTTGCATGGTCAGTGTACACAATGACTTTAGCTCCAATGAGATAGGAACAAAATTTATCTAGTGCATAAACAATGGCTAACATCTCTTTCTCCGTGGTCGAGTAATTGAGTTGAGCCTCATTCAAAGTTTTGCTAGCATAGTAGATAACATGAGGAAGTTTGTTAAGTTTCTGACCCAAAACTGCACCTACAACATAGTCAGAAGCATCACACATAATCTCAAAGTGTAGAGACTAGTTCAGATTTAAGATGCAGAAACGCAGATATGCACTTGTCGTAAAAAATAAAGGGAACATCCTTAGCTAAGAGACTGCTCAAAGGGCGTGCAATCTTCGAAAAATCTTTAATGAAACGGCGATAAAATCCAGCATGCCCCAAGAAAGATCGCACATCTTTAACAGATTTTGGAATCGGAAGAAATGAAATGACATCAGTCTTAGCTTTGTCCGCCTCAATGCCTTTTGGAGAGACAACGTGCTCAAGAACAATGCCCTGCTTCACCATGAAGTGACAGTTTTCCCAATTTAAAACAAGACATTTTTCTTCGCAGCGCTCTGAGACAAGTAAGAGGTGATGTAGGCATTGGTCAAAAGATGAGCCGAATACTGAAAAATCATCCATAAATATCTCAAGAAAGTTGTCCACCATATCACTGAATATGCTAGACATGCATTTTTGAAATGTCGCGGGTGCGTCGCATAGCCCAAAAGGCATGTGACGATAAACGTAAGTACCAAAAGGACAAGTGAATGTGGTTTTCTCTTGATCTTCTTGTGCAATAAGGATTTGATTGTATCCAGAATATCCATCCAAGAAACAATAGTAAGGATGACCTGCTAACCTCTCAAGCATCTGATCAATAAAGGGAAGGGGAAAGTGATTCTTTCGAGTATTAGAGTTCAACTTACGATAATCAATGCATACTCTCCATCCCTTTTTCATTCTTTGTGGCACAAGTTCCTTGTTCTCATTTTCAACTACTGTAATTCTTGACTTCTTAGGAACCACATGGACTGGGCTAACCCATTGGCTATCAGAGATAGCATAGATGATGTTTGCATCCAGGAGTTTCAACACTTCTTCTTTTACAACATCTTTCAAAATGGGATTTAGACGTCGCTAGGGTTCTTTGGATGTTTTGGTTTCATCTTCCAAATAAATATGATGCTCACAGACACTAGGGTCAACACCCTTGATGTCATGAATATTCCAAGCACTGGCTGACTTGTGAGCTTTAAGGACCTCCAACAACTTGTCACTATATTCCTCAATGAGATCTAAGGCAATAATCACTAGATAACTCTCCGCAGGACCGAGAAATGCATATCTCAATTCATTTGGTAAAGGCTTAAGTTCTAGTAATTTCTGAGTGCTTGTGGATGAGTCACTATCTTGTGACTGTTCTCTAAAGAAAGAAGATGAATACAACTCTTCCTCATATTGATAACGTGATAATGGCGCGGATTCAGGTATATGCATTATGGGCACATTATCGAACATATTGTTGACTTCTTTAATAGCCTCGTCCATATCCAGGTTCATACCAAAGTGTGAAAGACAACGAAGTAATACGTCATCTGGTGACGATTGAGCCATAGACTCAAAGGATCGAATAATACACACTTCTTCTTCTTCTTCTTCCTCAATCATATCAAGGTCATCTCTCCTTTGAAAGGCCTTAAAAATATTCAATTCAACTGTAAGGTTCCCTAAGGAAACAGACATGCTATCGCTTCTACAGTTGATCTTAGCCTCCGCAGTTGCTAAGAAGGGTCGCCCTAAGATAACAAGAATTTGATTATTTGAGCTCGGGCTAGTGTCTAAGATGATGAAATCAACTGGATAATAGAAATCTGCAACTTGAACAATCACATCCAAAACTATTCCTCTAGGGTATCGTTTTGACTCATCTGCTAGCTTAAGAACTACCTTTGTTGGTTGCATCTCCTTTAACCCAAGTTCTAAAGATATATGATAAGGTAAGAAATTCACGCTCGCTCCTAAGTCGATCAAGGCACGACTTTCAAAGTCTTTTCCAATGAAACATGGTACAGTAGGGGTTCCTGGATCCCTGTACTTAATTACTCTAGTTTGTTGAATAAGCGATGTGGCATCGCTTGCAAGACATGCAGTTTCAGGTACTTCCATTTTTCTCTTTTTAGTACACATGTCCTTGAAATTTTTTGCATAGACTGGTACTTGCTGGATAGCAGACAAAAGAGGGATGTTGATGTGTACTCCTTTAAAAATTTCTAGTATTTTTTGAAATTGCTTATCTTTTTTGTTACCTAAAAGGGCTTTGGGAAAATGTGTCTTAGGTATATACTTTCTTGGCTCTACGGGAAGCTGAGAGGGTGAGTTTAAACTAGTTTGAGAAGAATCTTTAGCGTTCTCAATTAGTTTAGGAATGTTCTCTTTGGAAATCACATCAGTTCTCTTGGGTTGTTCTATGTCATTATCAATTGCTCGGCCAGAATGAAGGGTTGTGACAACTTTAACTTCTCCCTGTGAATCAAGATTAGTACCAATTTCATTGACATGGGCTTGGGGAACACCTTTTGGATTAGGGATGGGCTGACTGGGGAATGTTCATTTTTCCCTTCCCACGCTCAATTGTTGTTGAAGCTGGTGGATGGCTTGGGAATTAGCAACATTAGTTTTCATTAATTGGTGCATCATATCCTCCAATGATGGTTTTGAAGGTGGTAAAGGAGCAACATATTGATTTTGAGGTACTAAGTCCCGGAAGTTGCTAAGTTGAGGTTGACTATAAGAATTATGAGGGATAGGTACCATAGGAAGGTTCACAGGCTGATTTTGCCGGAATGAAAGAGGTCCTCCATGTGGTGGATATTGATTCTGTTGCAACTGGTTAGATTGAGATCCATATTGAACCTGTCTGGGATAAGTGTGTGAGTTGTGGGCTTGTCCACTAGGCTTCCTAGGGTGTTGAAAGCCAGGAGGATTCCCTGAACTTCTGGGTGGTTGTTCATAAAAGTCACCACCATAGTAAAGGTTAGGGTGATGTCGATTTGCAGATGTGTATGTTTGACCGAATGTGTTTGATTTACGTTCACTGTTAAATACACACACCTTCTCTGGAGGTTCATTGCCACTTGAAGTTAAAAGGCAATCAGAATCTATATGATCTCTTTTGAGGCAAAAGGTACAAGGCTTATAAGTATGTTGTATGGCTTCAGAGGTATACTTTGTCACAATAGATTTCATTTCCTTAGCAAAGTCCTTTAGGAATGTTTTGATGTTTGGTTCGGGATCTTCCTTTGGTACAAATAGACGTGATTTTCTAGAAAAACTAGGTTTCAAGTCTCTATGGGCATTGTCGAGAATCATCAGCAAGTTCACTTAGAAAGGTATAAGTATCAGTACAAGTTTTACGCATGAATTTCCCTTGATGCATGGATTCGATCATATTTCTAGATTCGACAATCAATCCATTATAGAAACTCTGCACTAGCACTCGTTTTTCAAAGCCATGATGGGGGCACTTGATGAGTAAATCTTGAAAGCGGTCCCATGCTTCATAAAAAAGTTTATCATGTGTTTGAGTAAACTCCTCAATTTCTCTTCTAATTTCTAGGTTTTTTTTCTCATGGGGAAGTACTTTGCTAGAAACTTTCTAACTAAATCCTCCCATGATTTAATGGAACTGGCAGGGAGGAAATTTAGCCATGAGGTGGCCCAATCATCAAGAGAGAAAGGAAACAAGCGAAGTCTAACATTTTCTTCATCTATGTTTTGGTTCTTAAAAGTACTACAAACTTCAAGAAACTTTCCAAGATGGACATATGGGCTTTCTCGATCATACCCATGAAACTTCGACAACATATTAATAATAGCCGGTCTAATATCAAATTGAGTTGTAGTGATAGGGGGCAGCTCAATGCATCCATGCACATTAGCAGCAAAGGGAACATTGTATTCCCAAATTGGACGTTCTTCCATTTCAGTGTTGATTCGAGAGTGAGGGGAGGTAGGTGGAGATGAGTGTGGTGAAGAAGCAAAAAGTGGATTAGGGTGGCTAGAAAAATTTTGGGTACGAACCAAACGCTTGTGGGGTCGTTCCCAAACTTTCATAAAAGGGAAAAAAATGGATTGGAAAGATGACAGTGACAAAGCACAAGATCAAGTATCCCTAGACGATTGCTAAGAAGACATACACAAACAATGATCACTTCTGAACCACACAACTGCCAAATCTAAGCAAACAACGTTTTAATGGGATTTTATCATTAATCTGTGAGGGACAAGATTGATTGAAACCAGCGGGCGTTACACTGTTATCTATTATTGCCTGATTAGATAGGGTGCTAACAGATGATCCTAAAAGCTTGTATCCAACAATACAAAGTCCAAAATCAGAAGGTCTGAGTTACGCTTGCAAGAAGCCGGATTATTGCACAAGTACAGGAGATCACGTGGTCTAATTAAGAACTGTACCTGTGCTACCGCTCTGTAGACCAATTGATGTGAGAACGATGTGTGTCAAATATGAACTTAGGGCGTGTGTTCCTAGCCAAAACTGTTAGTTACACGTCCTTCTGTGATCTGCAGCTTACTAATGACTTGGCGTACCGGGTGAGTTACCCATGTGGCAGTGGCCTCTCGCAGTTCATTGAATGATTAAACCCAACGGCACATTTTGCTTTAGTCAACACAAAATTTTGCAGAATAACCTAGGTTTTAGTTGTCCTATGAACACCGTCCTAGTTGGCTCTAATCTTAGTTGATTTTATTATGTGCCTTGGTTTCACACAGCTGGAGTGATGAGGTGGGTGCTGAAATCCCACCAGTTTCAAAAACGGGGCTAGGTCTGCCCTCTCTGTTTATGGTAGTTTATTAACGTAAGCAACGACACAGTTCGTTAAGATGCAGAAACATAAACAAACACCAAGCAATGTCCAATCGATTTTCACTCAGCACCCAAGCCACTAAAACAATGTGCTGAAAGAGATACTTACTAACTTGTGAGCTCGGACACAAGGTCTCCGCCGTAGGAGTGGAGAAAAGTGTTATTTGAGAGCTACTCCCCCTAGTTTCAAGCAATTGCTCTCTCCCCCACAACACCATTGGTTGTCCACTACAAAAAAAAAAGTTAGCATTTTCAAAGAACAATTTTTTTTTAATTTTATTTCTGACTTTGATTACTATCTAAATAAATAAACACACAGTCAAACAATTACACATGCAAAGATGTTTAATGGTCTTGGGTAAGAAGTCATAATTTTTTTTATTTTTTATTTTTGTTTGTTTATTTTTTTGTTTTTGTTTTTGGTTTTTTTTTTTTGAAAGGATTTTTTTTTTGAAAGTGAATAAATCTAACCTAAAACTAACAATCAACCTATGCCTAACTATTACAAGTTGCACTCGACCATTCGAGGCATATTAAAAAGAAGTTAATAAAGAATAAACTCCCTTCCTCACTAAAAAAAAAGGTCTTCAAGCAAGTCTTAGGCAATTTCGCAGCTTTATCACCAACTTTTCCAAACGAATTTGTTCAACAGGCAACCGACATCAAACAAATCTAAAACAATTATGGAAATTCAGGGAAGTATCAGGAAATTTTCTGTAAAAATTTCACGTTAAAAGGACAATGTTTGAGCCGTCTGCTGTTGTGTTTTTTTCGTTATATGCTGAAAATTATCCAAAAAAAAAAAAAAACATAAAGATGACAAAAAATAGTAATAATTAAATAAATAAATAAAGGAAACAAATATTAAATAAATTAAAATCTTCTCTATTGTCTCCAAAGTTGTATCTTCAATAATGTCTTCCTTCACCAAGTGATGTGCAACGGCCCCATTTGATTGATGCCAAAAACCGACATTATTGTCGTTGCATGATTTTCGACATCAATCAAAGAAATATAAGTTGTTTCTATTTATTTATTTTTCCTTCAACCTGCAATATAATTCAACAATGTATAGTGAAAGTAGGGGTTATCGACTACTTCACGTGGATTAGAAGACAATATTTGATTTTCAACTTAAAAAATAAAGAGAATAGCAAAATAATGTATGGCGAAAATAAGTATTAAACTAAAAGAACAAAGAAAAACAAAGATAAAACTTACTTCTTCAATGGAATTAAATTGTAGTACATGCACTTTTTTCCCAAGTAAAAATATAAAGCCAAAAACTACAACTAAAAAACTCTGTAAAAAAAAACTATCAAATAAAAATTATCCCTTATGAACTCCATGTATGGGGTTTTTATAGGTAAAAAGGGTTTGAGTGAAACAAGGAAACATGGTTTGAGTTAAACAGTGAAACATGGTTGAATGAAACAATGAATGGTGTTGGAGTTCAATGAGGAAACATGTCTTGTAGAGATTTTTTTATGATAAAGTTGGCCATGTGGATGTCCAAATCTTCATATTGATTTTCTCGAAATCCGTAGTTATTGTTGCTTTGTGGGCTTAACTTCATGGGTCTTGAGATTGAAATTCTTTAATCCTGATTAATGCATTTGAATTCCCATTGGGCATTCTAGTTGATGAATTTAGCCTTATTGTGCCACTTTATGCATAATTTGAGATTTGTTCTTGAATTCCTACAAAATGCACAAAATACACGTAATGAGATATTTTTATTTGATAATTGGACTTAACAATTGTATATTTGGGAGTGTAAAATCGATGTTTTGGATGCTTATCAGTAGCTATAGGAAACTTATATATATTATACAAGGAACATAATATCCAAGGTAGCTTTATATATGTATATATATATAAAGCTGCCTTGGATAGAATTGGAACTCTTTAGTATTATGTTCCTTGTGTAAAACACAATTTGAATATCGACTCAATCAAGTCTATATCCAATCAATGTTTTTAAGATTTCAAGGAATATCACTCCCATAGGATCCACACGTATCCTGAAGCAGACTCAAAATGTGAATCATGAGAAAGTATCTACTACATATGTAATTAAAACATTTTATGGGCACTTTTAAGACCACGTGTCTTGAAAAATAATCATTACTCATAATAGGCATCTATTATATTATCTTAGAGATATGTCTTCTTCTATGTTTATCCTTTTTCTCTAGAGGATAGGGTTTTTTTTCATATTAAAAAGGTCGGGTAAAGTCTTTTTTATTTATTTATTTATTTTATTTTTTTGTTACTCTTAAAGAAAAGGGAATGTATATTACCACCAACCCTTTTATCACACCCCACATAAATAATCTTTAGTTGTTTTTTAATCACAAATACCACCACAAAGTCATAACTTAGGTCAACTATTAGGTTTTTTTTCTTGGCAAGTTTCTTATTCTTCAACTTCCCATGCAAATCAATGAAGCTTAATTAGATAAATAGATCAACAATATTGAAATGAAACTGTAGATTTTCCGCATCAAATAAATTACATCAAACATCTCTCAGTTACATGCTAAGCTCCATTATGTAATTAATTATTGCCAAGCTTTTGATACATTCGAAACACAATAATTGCTTGAAATAAAAATGTTTGACATTTGAGCTTGAGCGAACCACCACCATCTCGTCCTTTTCGTTTTAGCTTACTCATATTTTTCTAAATTTTCTTCAGTGAAAGGGATAGGTCCAGTGACATTGTTAGATGATTTGTTAAGATTTTACAAGAAACTGTTTTTTTTTTTGTTTTTATTTTATTTTATCTCTTTCATCGAATGTTGAAGAATATGAAATTCGTGTTGAAGTAAATAAACATCAATGGAAGAAAAATAACCTGTAATGAAGCAAAAAGCCAATGGAGTACCAACTCAATGGTATGCCTATGACGGATGAAATCACATGTTCAAGGTTCGAACCCTACCGTTGGCATTTTTGGTGGGAGGGGTTAAGGGATTATCATCATCATCATCAAAACTCATTCCCAAGATTTTCGGGGTCGGCTACATGGATTTTGGTGGGAGGGGTTAAGGGATTATAAAAATAATAATTGACTAAATTATGATTTTAATGTGTTTTTGGATAAAAACCAACTAATGATTATTTACGAAAGAGACGTAATAAAAAAGACTAAGGCATTTGCTAAATGACACTACCATCTAATGAAGGACACCACCACCTATTGAATGACACCACCACCTACTAAAGAACACCACCAATATAAACAAAAACCTACTACTTCTCTTTTTCCTCTATCCCTCTCTTCCTCTCTCTCAATTTCTTCTCCATCAATCACCACCACCACCACCACCCTGCCATTACCACTTTTCCTCATCCCCTTCACCACCACCACCCTCCACCGACGCCGCTCTTCATCCATTCTTCTTATTCTTCTTCTCCATCAATCACCACCACCACCATCCCACCTCTCATCCTCCCATCTTCTTATTCTTCTCCTCCTCCCCTCACTTCTTATTCTGCTATACTCTTTTTCTATTTCTTTTCCATTAAGCACCACCCCTCAGGGTGTGGTGGGGTGGGCGGGGTGGTGTTGCTCCAGTGAAGAGAAAAGAGAAGGTGAGGGTGGTGGTGTCTTTCAGTAGATCCAAACAAAAAAAATGGTGATGATGTTCTTCAACAAAAATGACGGTGTCATTAGTCACTGCCAAAGACTAAATGTAATATACACTTCCAAGAAAAAGTTCAATTTGGGTAGAGGGGCACAACCGGAATTTTAATTTAATTATTTTCTATCCTAATGCTACAAGTTTCCTCGTCCCTCCCCTTTATTTTACACCAATTTCTACAAATCGCGTGCCAGCTCTTCCATCCTCCCTCCCTCGCAAATCCCAAATCTCTCTCTTGTCCAACACCATGATTAGCGTTGCAGAGTCGAAGGAGTTGGTGGCTTTGCTAAACTCGGATCAGAGAAGCTTCGAAGAAATCTTCAACGATTTCATATTCAATTTGCCGCCCACAGTCCATTTCAGATTATGCTGCTCTCTTGCCATTCTCTTAGAGGTAACCGCAATTGCTCACCTCCCTTCGATTCGCTACAGCTATCAAACTTTTCCCTTCGAACATCCATCTTATTGATCGATGTTTTTTAGTTTTTTTTTTCTTTTGAAATGTTTAGGGCGACTTGCTACTCATCACGAACAAGAAAGAACTTCAAACTTACTTTTTATTAGGGTTTTCTTGTTGGTTCTACTGTTCATTATTGTACGAGTCATTAAAAACAACAAGAGACGCACCGATTAAATTACACTATTTGATTTATTTACCATTGAACTGAACTGAACTGAACTGATTTGTTTCTTCATACTTACACATTGCTTGATCTGCATGACCAAGAGACTACTGCCTGTCGAACACCCAAGGCACTATATATAACTTAGGGAAAACTAGGTTCAAGTGCATAATTTGTTAGGCCGTATCTTGGAAAATATGCTTATCAACTTATGATATAAAAACTACACGTAAAAGCCTTCTTCTCTGGTAGGCTTATAACCCATAAATTCAAAACCATATCAATTCACAATGCAATTGGAGTGAATGGATCCTAATCCTCATATCCACTTATTTCTTCTTGATATCTCAAGTCTACTGTGTGATTTGCCCAAATGGAGGACTGCCCAAATGGAGAACTGCTCAATAGTCCTTGCATGAGAAATTGAGTGTTTGAAAAAGGACAATTATATTTTCATGGTCTAGAAACTTCCTGAGTTTGACTATATTGAAATTGACACAAATACCTCTCTCTCTCTGAGGTGGTTGGTTTCATAAGGGCAATATAGGAAGTTCAAAAAATGAAGAGAAACCCCATATGAGTTGGGTCAAGGCATTTAAAAAAAATTAGAAATTGTCATTTTTCAATAAATATAGTAACTAGGGGTGACGTGGTTGGGGTTTCTAGAATGGATAATTACAACCAACATTTTTGGCTTAAGTTGACATGAAATTAGGGGCTTTTGAATAAGTATTTGTTGCCCCCCAAAATATGAAGTGTTTCCTATGCAGTTAATGAGGAAAGCGGTTAGGACCGCATTACGATTTTTCATAATTATGCGGGACTAAGCGGAATTATGCGGACAATTTTTTCAAAGTATATATTTTTAAAATTTAATCATAGTCATAGATTACAAAATAAATAATTAATCAAAAGGGTGTAAATATGTAATCATAGTCATATATTATTTTACTAATTAATCAAATGAATTTAATTTTGCAGGTTGGAACACCTATAGTTACCTGGACCGCTTTTTACCGCTTTTTTACCGTTTTTTGGCCGCTTTTGACCGATTTTACTGGTTCCGTTTAAAGCCGGCCGAGTCAACCCTGTGCGATTCGGTCCAGCCCCGCATACCGTTTTTTGGCCGATTTTAGGCCGCATTAATAGCACAGAGTGCTTCCTTGTTATACATTCGCGTTTTACACGTGGGTTACTTCCAATCTAGCCTTCAGCAAAGGTTATGGCCTTTTGACCCCATATCTTAAAGCTTATGGCCTTGACAAAATGACACATGGCTGGTTTAAGTTTGCTTATAGCGTTGAGTAGTTAAACAAGGCTTAATTGTAGCCCAATACCTTGCAGTAACGTAATACAAATGCCACGTCAATCGTTTTAGTCTGTCTATTATATTGTCTATTATATTCAGATGGCTAAGCAAAGACCAACTGCAACTCAACGCCTTGAAGTAAAGTAAAATGACGCTCTCTAAAGAAAATGACACATTGACTATTTGATGCTACCAAAGATTGTATAATGTTCATTTGCAATCAATTGTGACATGCTTGAAAGTGATCATATATTCTCGTCCCAAGGACGGGTGAATTACTCTGTTGTGGGTGAGTAACTTTAGGAATAACAGGGATATTTTATAAATGAATCTATGCAGTTAAAACGGATAACGGACCCGTAATGGTTCATGAGCGTTATAGGTTATAACGGGATATAATGGTATATTTTGTTCAATATATTTTTAATACCCCCGCAAAGTATTGATGTATTATAGTGACGAAAAAAGTAAATAATGTTCATAATATTAAATTCAAAAACATCAAAACATTAATAAAAAACATCTTCCCTTCGTATGAGAGATAGTGCGATCGACTCTGTCTTCTTCCCTTCTTATAACGTTTTCTGTCAACCAACGAGGTCTGGTTCTCTGTCGATCAGTGACGGCGAGCTCTGGTCTTTCTTTTTCGATCGAGAATGAAATGAGTGATTTTTTTTATATATTAGAACAAAAAGTTAAAACGGCGTTATTGAAAAAAAAATTATTTCAATAACGGCCATATAACAGCGATATATCAGAGTCGTGATAATCTCATAACGTAACGGCTCATCCCCGTTAAGTGTTATATCAGCGTTATAACATTGTTTTAACTGCACAGAAAGGAATCTTACATAGTTTTGAAACAACACAAAAAATAACCATGAGGAAGCCCATCTCATAGTGTGACTCACCTCTTTAGAGCTCTGAATGCCAATGATAAATGGACCTTTACATAAAATGAAGCGGTGGTGCACTTTGCTAGAGGGATATGCGGAGTAGTTGCCAATGCTATAGTTTAGAGATCTATGCATGACTTGCAGAATCTATGCGAGCAATATTGAAGCAAGGTCAGTGCCTTTTTTTGTATTATAACATATCTTGAAGCAAAGTTTGATAATGATGTGAGGCCAGATCTTGTATAAGTATATATCTTTTCTAATCCTTCTTAGAATGGAGTTTTGTTGGTACATTGCTACACGTCTAGCCAATGAGTGAGTAGGTAGTAGCATATATCATGAAAGTTCCAGAAAACTAGGTAAGACATCAAAACAAATGCATTGAAACCACATACCAATTTTTTTTTGAAGGAGCCAACTCTTGTTCATTTCTGTTGAGCAAAGTCATCCTCATGTCAGTACCTATGGCTGTAGTTTGTTGATGGATAGGTTAGAATTGGGCTTCCAAAGGGAATTTTTGGCTGCACCAAAACGCTCTTGTAAATTAGAATGCATAGTAACCATCTTCCAAAGAACTTTCTTTAGAATGCATAGTAGCCATCTTTTGCTGCTTGAAGGAGGTTGGGATTCATTAGAACAGTTTAATCAATGTTGTGCGTTAATTTGTAGGTTCCTGGTGGAGGTTTCATCTTGAAGTGCTTAGGAGCTTGACTTCGTTACAAAAATGTCTTTTTAGCATTTCCCAAACAATCAATGAGTAACCATCTGAAATCCTTGCGACAAAGTTGGACATATGTGGTACTTGGATTGGATGATTATCTTTGTGCTTTTTTGCATTGAATAGGACACTAATTGCTATTCAAAACTCATCCAGTTTTGACTGGTTATGTTTTTTTTTTTTATATAATGGAACCATTGGAAGCCTCATTTGAAAAGGATTGTCCAGCATAAATTAAGGGCGAATTGATTCTACTTGAAAGTAGGGGAATGAATGAGGAGTGGATATGAGGAGATAAGATAGGGAGAGAGAAAATAAGAATGTAGATTACACTCCAATTCGGGAGAGAGAAAATGAGAATGTAGATTACACTCCAATTCTCATGTATGTGGGAATCACTTGTTGCCCCTTAAAAATTCAATGAGAGACATTAGAATGCGATTACTATATTTTGTCATAAAACTTATGGTTCACTGTGATAATACTCTTGAAAAAACCTTTTGGATGTGTTGGATTCCATGAAATAAGATTTCATGCAACCAAACACATTCTATGGTTTTGTACGCTCAACTTTTTGAGTGTAAAATTTGAAGAGAAAATGTGTATAACTAGTTGACAATAAGGATGAACAAGCAAGTGCACTAAAGGTTGTCGCACTTGGGTAGGTGACAACTGAATGAGAGGGTTGATGGATTTTTAGAATAATGTCAACATTATGTGCTCTGCATCTTCCTTGGTTCTTTCAATTATGATTTCTTGTTTTTTAATTTCGCTGTTCATCATAGGTTTTTAAGCAGTTGGCGAGCCATGGATTATCCATGCTTCATCTCACTCTGTTTTATTTTTAGCTTCTTGCTAGAGAGTTTATCGTAACGGATCAAATGTTTGGGCGAGAGACACTTTAGACATTCTAAGTAATGTGAATGAAAAACAAGAGGGGTATGCTTTGCTTGGTAATTGGAAGAAAATGATGTAGGAATATGCCTGGTAAAGGAAAGTAGAAGAAAAGAAAATGATAGAAAAAGTTCATTCCTTGGATACTATGGATACTTAGGTGACCAAGAATGCACAATAGGATAAATTTTCAAAAAACTAGGACACCTGGACATCTTGGACCTTATAATAATCTGTATCAATATACATCATGATTTCGTAAACATCATGGAAGCTCATAAGTCATAACTCAAAGGTGGCTTATAAGTGTTACACATCCGATTGATACATAATCTAACTCAAATTATAGGCAACATCAACAAAACTAAAAAAAGTTTTGATTGCTTTGTACATACATCCTACATTCCTCTCATAAGTCCCCTTTCACAAAACTATTAGAGGGTGAGGCCCCGAATGGAGTGCCAAATAATTTCCCATCTGCTTTTGTATGGATGAAGCTCATCCCCCTTAGGGTTTGTTTCGTCATGTGGCAAAGTGTATAGAACTGGCTTCTGACTAGAGATGCCATATTGCTAGGGTATGAACATTGACATAAGGAGCGTGGGGTGCAACCTTGTGTAGGAGACCACCTCTCATCTATTATTGCATTCTCATCTTGCTTTACTCTATTAAATTTTATTGTGGCTATCTTTGAGTTGGTGTATGGATCATTCTTGGCTCAATTTTGGAAGTTTGGTGAGCGTGGAAAGGATGCACTTTGCTCGATACAGCTGTGAGACTAGTGTGGAAGCTTATTCCTATGCGGCAAGGTGAACCCTTTGGAATCGAAGAATCTACAAAGACGAGACGCTTTAAGAGTCCAAGTTATGTGTGGAGTGTTTGATCCTTGTTTGTATTGCATTGGCAAGGACAAAATCATTGGGTGTTAAGTTTCAAAGGTCTTGTGCTAATTGGGACACTTTGTTATTCACCCACTAATCTCTCTTTAGTATATTGTATCATTGTTTATATTCCTTCATTTTTATAAGAATGAATGGTAGATTTTTGACAAAAAAAATAAAAAATTAAAAATGCACAACCGTGTCCATGCCTACATGTCGCGTCACAGTCTCTCTCAAACTTCATTTATTAATCACGTGCTGGTGTCCGACACAACTATTTTTTCAAAGTGTCTGTGCTTGTTGGCGACTCTTAGGTCAGAATAAAAAACCATAACAGTTGTATCCTTGCATACAATTTTTTTTTGGTTTAACTTGAGTCATTTCTTCTTTATTTATATTGTGTCTCATTCTTTGTCTGAAAACATCTTAATACATGAACTGTGACTTTTCATTTAATTGCTATGCCTCTGCTTTTTCTTGAATTTAATACTTTTAGCTCTTCATCTATGATTTTCATTGCTTCTTATTGAGAATAAAAAGTTTGGACATGGGGGCGGCAGGATACACTGTTACCAATTGCTGACTATATTTTTTTATTTTTATAGGAGAAAAGAATGCTCAAACTCACCCAACGATTGATAGCATTTTCCATTCTTTATCAGACTTATGCATCTCAACAATCTTCTGCGAACCCCTTCATTTCATTTCTGATAAATGTAAGCCCTTTGTGCTGTTAAGAATATTGTCCAAATTCATTATACCATTTATTTTTAATATTCAGTTGTTATATTGTTTAATAGGCATATCCTAGCTGCATATGAAAGTTTGTCATTTGGCTATTTCTGTTTTCTATTGTTCCCTTGTCCATGTGTCCTAGCTATTAGCTACATGTAAATCCATTACCTTGTTTGCAACGTGAATGCTCTTAACAAACAAACATAATAATGAATAAAATGGTGATCTGCGAACCTTTTCCAGGGTAGGAGTTGAGTTGCACTCTTTAACATGCTTTATTACTGAATGAAACACGACCCCTTATACGCTATTGGCAGCAGATCGCCCCACTAAACTACAACCTTTGAAGATGTTATAACATGCTTTCATGAGCTAAATGCATTGTAGTTAAGGCGGACGCCTCACCTCAGTATATGTACAAAAAGTGACACAACTATCTAGAATCGAAATGGAAATATAATAAAATTGCATAGCATAGCGAAAAAAACACTACATAAGTATCAAGTAACTTGCAACCATTTTCTAAATCATTAAAAATCAATAATCTTGAAAGAATAGAAACTTGAGAATATTGAACATTTGTTAGAATAAATTGTTGAAATGGTTGGTAAAAAGCCACAAGTATGATCATTGTATTCCAAAAGCATAAAAATCATTGAACTATGCTATGAAAAATCAAGATTGATGTTGGTCGCAGACTGATCAAAACATGGTATATTTTCTCAAAAAAATAATATAAAAGTGACATATTTATCAAAACTTAAAAATGTTTTATCTTGTTTTTATGAAATTAATAAAATATTACACCAAAAAACATAAAACCTTATTATAGTGGGTTGCAACCTCTTTTTGCTGCAAATGGGCTGGCTACAACCAGTTTTTGGGCTGAGGCAGTGAGGCGGACGCCTCATTTCACCGCACCGCATTGCCTCACTTTGAGGCGGAATTTTGTAAAAACGCCTTGAGGTGCGACTCATTCGCGCCTAGGCTATCGCCTTGACTACACTGGCTAAACGATGGAGTGAATATTGTTTTAGGGTAAATGAGCTAAATGACGTCGTTGATGAATTGGGGTGAAGGGACTCGATCTAAAATGAACACTAGGTTCACTGATATATGAGCCTTTGTGTGGTCTTTAGAAAATAGTATGAAAGGAAATCAGTGGATAAATAGAGGGGAGAGAAGATATATAGAAGAGACAACGGAGAAATTGAGGATGGAATTAGGATTACCACACAAGAACATGAAACTTAAGTTCTCGGTCCATTTGATTCCAGTCAAGTGTAATGGGGCTTATTTCTTGTAAATGATCAAGGAACCCTTGGTAATAACTCTTGTACCAAGCATCCCTGATGAGAAGCTTAAGTTCCAGACTTCCAGAAGGTGAACTGAACTGAAAGAAGTTAACATGAGAAGGAAGGATTTCTTGTGAAATTTCTCCAAATTTCTTGCCACCAGAGTTCTGAAGGCTTGTTGCGGGTAAGTTATGCACATGAAGAATATAAAGACAACTCCCTACCCATTTGAGGAACTCTGATTTCCGAAAGGTGTAGCAATCTTTAGGTTTCTGATTTCTTCTTTTCACTATAACAGTAAAAACATTGTGTAGAAAGCTACAATATCACATCCTACAATCATCTTGTTTTGTCAATTGATTGATTCAGGCATTCCATTTGTTGACTTCAATCATCTTAAGGAGCCAACAAACCGATTTTGAAAGAATCCATTTGAGAATAAATTATTTGACTTACACTTTTGTGGCAAAGGTTTACCATTGACAAGGATCAATATGATCATTGGTGATGTCGTGAATTGGAAACTTGTGAAGATTTGGTTATGCAAGACGAGTTTCTTTGCAACCAAGCAATGCAAAGGGATGTGGGTTTGTAGCATTCGAGGCATGAGACTCGAACAAAATGTTCTTCGAAACCCCTTGCTTTTGCTGTGAGAAATCTTACAACTATCTATGGAAAAAGTATTCTTCTCTGGTTTAATTTTGTAATACCTGATAGATTCTCTATAAGTTAAGGTGATGAAAATTTTCTCATGAACGAGGTCCCTGTACATGAGATAGGTTTTCATCGCAGAATTTTGTCATTCCACAGAAACAACAAAGTGAGGACATGTTGTTGGCTATGCAGTTAAAACAACGTTATAACGCCAATATAACGCTTAACGGGGGTGAGCCGTTACGTTATGACATTATCACGTTATGGTATCATAGTTCTGATATAATGACGTTATATGGCCGTTATTGAGATAACGTTTTTTTCAATAACTTTGTTTTAACATTTTGTTCTAATACATAAAAAATAAATAAAAAATAAAAAACAAATACCCCTTTCACTCTCAATCAAATCAGAACCTTAGACTCATAGGAAAGAAGGAAAACCAGAGTTTGATGTCACCAATTGACAAAGAACGAGAGAAGAAGAAGGGAAAAAGACGAAGAGTTGATCGCACTCTCTGTTGCGATCTCACTCTCATACGAAGGGAATGTGTTTTTTATTAATGTTTTTTTTTTGTTTTTGAAATTAAGGTTATGAACACGATTTACTTTTTTGACTCTATAATACATTAATATTTTATGGGGGTATCAAAAATATATTTAAATAACTATTCCGTTATATACCGTTGTAACTTATAAGGCTCTTGGACCGTTATGGGTCCGTTATCCGTTTTAATTGCATAGGTTGTTGGTTAATCAAAATCGGTGACTAGCAACTAGGACTGACACCAGTGATTTTATTTTAGTATTTTATTGCTGACTAGCAACATGGACTGACCAGTATATCTATTTTAGTATTTTAATTAGAGAAATGCGTTTAATGTGATTTGGTCACGTGTGGAGGAGATCAAGCATGGCGTCAATTAGAAATTGTCTAGATTGGCAAGGTAGTGGAGAGTGTAGACGGAAGGGACGACCGTAAACTTGGATGAAGTTGGTGAAAGAAGGCATCCTTGAGCTTGGATTAGGCGAGATATGTGGGAAGACCGCATTGCTTGGAGAACCAAAATACGTGTAGTCGACTCCGAGAGTATCGGGAATGGGCTTTGATGATAATGATGATGATGAATTGTGGGTTAGTGCTAAAAACCCAAAACTCAAGCGAACAAGGAATATATTAGCATGGAAAACAAAACAAAGGTCTTCATCAAACTAAGTGCTCCTTTCTTTCAACATGTACTTTCTTCTATTTTTATTATGTAATCATAGAACTATATTTTGTGCAACCAAACACAGCCTGAGTCAGTGGCATTCCAAGAAGCTATGAAACATTCAATAGAGCAGTTGGTCTTGTATGAGTTGGTCTTGTATGACTGTTATTCTCACATTAATAATATCTATTTCTTAAAGCACGATCCATCATATGAACAGTTGACATCGTCTTTTTGTATTTGTCGCATTATTTATTATTCTTATTTAACCATAGAACTATATTTTGTGCAACCAAACACAGCCTGAGTCAGTGGCATTCCAAGAAGCTATAAAACATTCAGTAGAGCAGTTGGTCTTGTATGACTGTTACTCTCCCATTAATAATGTCTACTTTTTAAAGCACGATCCATCATATGAACAGTGGACATCGTCTTTTGGTATTTGTCGCATTTTTTCTTTTTGCAGTGAAGGTAGTAAAAAGCTAGAGTTTCTGGGGTAAAATTGTAGGAAGACTGAAATTCATTCCAACTTATATATTCCTTTCCATTTTTACCCTTTTTAGAGAGACCAAAATTACTACTTTAACAGGCTACCCTTGGTTGGTCAAGGTGGAAGAATGAAGAAATCTCAAGGGCAAAATTGCAATGTTCATGTCAATGTTAATCTTGAAACTGACACATGGGTTCTAATACCTATTGTCAATACTAGGCCTGGATTGTATTATTCCCAGCCCATTAAAGAATTGTTTATTTATTTTCTATTTTATTCAACTTTCATTATTCATATTATTTTTCCAGAATATTCTGATATTATTCATATTATGTTATTATTTTGTCTAGATTTCAAAATCAAATGAGTTTCACAAACATTTAAAACAAAATACTACGCACAGACATTTAAAAAAAATCATATATTAACAACAAAAAAAGGATAATATCACCGGTAAACAACAACTATACCTGAAGTGCATCCTTCATTCCACATTGCTAGTATATATATGTTTATGTATGTGGGTATGTGTGAAATATTTTATTCATTGTGAAGTTACTCAACAATACACTGGGCCAGAAAGCATTTGGAGCACGGATGTATGATATTTTAGATTTGCCTCTGCTGTAATTCATTGTTCAAGTTGGTTTGATAGCCAACTTTAAGAATGTAACCAAAGATGTACATAGTATTTGGGTAGATATTAAAATTCCTTAGTGGGTTTGGGGTCAAAATTGGGGCATATTTAGAGACACCCAATTCTCTTCTTGTATGGTTGATTCGGGAGACATTAAAAGACAACGTCCCTAACTCTGATTGTATACCTTCTCAATTTGGATACACATATATAATATACTTATGTTTTACTGATAAAAAAAGTTAGTTTGATAACACGCCAATAGCTTTAGGCTTTGTGACAGAAAAAAGAGATGAATATTAGAGGGAGTAGAATAGTAGAGTTCATTCCCTGATTAATTGTTTTCAGGTCGATAGCATCTCTTCACTCCTTAAGAA